>CM032455.1:147513120-147538363 GCA_019049505.1 Pachyrhynchus sulphureomaculatus | reverse complement strand
CAAATAGTTTCTGAGAAAACCGGGTGTCACAGAGGGACGGATGGACAAACAGACACCGAAGTGACTGTTCCGTACAGAACACTAAAAAAAGTAAAATGGAAAATTCTTATGAAATACATGATAGGTTATTTGCGCCATGTCTTCAAAATAGCAAGTGTCTAATTATAACAATAAAAAACCGTAAATAACAGGAAACTAGATTAACGTTTACCCTCTTAATATAATTATTGTTATTTCCAATTCTCTTTTATTGTGAGAACCAGACGAAAACCACTTACATTTACCATACTCAAATAAAATTACAATGTTTACAAACAAAACTTATTACGTACAATTAAAAAAAATTAGCTCACCTTTATTGATCCTATCTTATTATAGACAAATATTATCTTCCGATTAACACTCAAGATGTCGTTGACCCCGTGAAAGTCATCTCACTAACATCTTTGCAGATTCTTAGGTCTAAATTTCTCCTTAATGCGATTTTTTTGGGTGCAATCTATGGAGGGGGAGAAAATATTTGTTGTTAGTATAATGAGTTATTTGTTGTTATTACGGCAAATTTTGATATAGTACAATCTAGACGAAATCAGAACTCGATCGATTATAAATGAGAGGGGGGGAGAGAACGCACAGTTTATACAATGTGTTTTGTGAAAAAGTTCCACTTTAAAATACTTATAATAATAACAACACTTTGATAAATGAAAACAAAATTTCATTGTACTTGCAATCAAGTCGTTAAAAAAAGACTTTAATTCAGCATAACATAAAGCACAAAGTAAATATGGACGACACAAGTAGGTATGTTCATAATTACAGGTATATATAGATGTTTGTATTTAAGAGAGATGCCATCTTGCAAGACTGTAAACAAAAGGGCGCAAGGAAGATGTTTACGTACGTTTGTAACTAAAAGAACCACCATGTTACAACACTGTAAAGAAAAGAGCAGGGAAAATATTCATAGCGACAAGGATTTCGCAGGATTAACAATATTACATGGTGTGAAAGGTCCCAAGACATTGCGAGAGATGGCAGCACATACAAAAAATCTATGATTTTCAGTTAGTGTCAACTCTCAGAAGATTCGTGTAAAATTTTCATGATATTTTATCCATTAGTTTGCGAGTTGTTGTTGAGTAACGCTACTTTGGATTTTTGCCAAACAATGAAACGAAAAATTTCTTTTTTTTATGGGTCTAGTACACGTGATGCAGGGAAGTCCCTAAAGCGCTACAACAGCGACATCTATACGGAAAAAGTAATTCACGTTGTTCTTGAATCGCTGTAAATTATACTCGGTGGGAAACACAGACCTGAGCAAATTATTCCAAAGGGATGATGTTCTCCATATGAAAGATTGCTTGAAAAGCGTTGTACGAGGAGTAACAAGCTGAACCTCATACGGATGTGAAGTATTAGTGCGACGTGTATTTCTAACATGCACCGCTCTGGGAGAAATTAAGCGGGCCACATCCTTCGAACACTTTCCATGAAAATACTTGTAGAATAGGCTTAAGTCGCCAACCGTTCTTCGATGTTCCAGCGAATCAAGGCCGCCGGTCAGTTCCGGGTCTCCAATCAGACGAACAGCTCTTCTCTGAATAGAATCCAACAAATGCAGTGTATGTTTGGAAGCGGAGCCCCAAACATGGCAGCACATATTTGCTCCCAAAGTAACGCCCAACAAATTCAGAGACGATGTTAGAGGAATGGAGTGCCCAGACATAACTATGTCGGGTTCAACAACGTTAACTTTTTTAGAAAAAACTGCCGCCTGTGTTTTTGTAGCGTTAAATTCCACTTGGTTACTGTCACCCCAAGATAGAATTTCTTCCAGGTGTTTGTTAAGTTGAATGACTTTCTCCTGTCTGCGGATATTCGTTTGAGTAGCCGATGCCCGAGCGTTCAAAGTGAATGAAGAGATAAATGTACTGTCATCTGCAAAGGTGTAGGTTGGATTCCCGGTCTTTTCCAGAAGATCGTTAATGTAAATGAGAAAGAGAGTAGGAGACAGTATGGAGGTTTGGGGCACACCGGCGTTGATAATGAAGGTGTTAGAAAGAAATCCGCCGAACGCCACTCGTAAAAAACACTCTCTGAGGAAACATAAGAGCTACAAACAGAACTTTTCAGCCATACCATAAGAGCGTAGCTTAGCAAACAGTCCATCGTGCCAAACGCGGTCGAATGCCTTGGATATATCAAGAGCAACCGCTCGAGATTTTCCAAAGTGTTCAATTGCGTTGTTCCAAACATGTATTATATAAGTCAGAAGATCTCCTGTTGATCTATGTTTACCAAAGCTATATAGATGATCGCTAATAATGTTGAATCCTTCAAGATATTTTAGAAGATTCTGATTGATAGCCTTTTCCATGACTTTCGTTATTATTGAAAGCAGTGCGACTGGTCAGTAGTTATTTGGCAAGGTCTTCTTGCCTTTTTTTAGGTATCGACTGAACTGTGGCGCATTTCCAGCAGGAAAGAAATATTCTCTTTCTGTAGGATAAGTTGAAAACTCTACAGAAAACTGGTGTTAGTTTCCTCGCACAGTTTTTGAGAACTATGGCAGGTATTCCGTCAGCGCCAGAAGGTTTTTTAGTGTCTAGCTTCATTAAAATACGTTTTATGATACGTTGTCTGAAGATAATATCGGGCATCCTTGACTGCACTATGGGAATAGTAGGTGGTGTCTTTCCTTGGAAATCGACAATAGAATGTGAAGCGAAGAATTCAGCCAACAAGTTCGCTTTCTCAATAGGTGTCGTTGCAATAGAATTATCTGGCCATGTGAGTGGTATGGGTGGATTTGGTGAAATTTTGACTAACTGCCTTAGGGACTGACCAAAAGGACCTGGAATTGTTGGGACAAGCGAGACGTTTGTTTCTAATTCGTTGATTGTGTGCCTCCTTGGTTTCGTCGATAATTTCTTTGCATCTGTTCCAGGCACGAACAAAGGTGTTACGATTTATGGTGTTAGGATTTTCACGCCATTATCGATAGGCAAAATGTTTAGAAGCAACAGCTTCTTTGCATTTTCGGCTTGCCGTTGGAAGGGCATTTCTTCGTAAGCTTCCATACCAGCCAAAATAACATCGGAAACCTCCCTGACGCAGTCAGATGGCTCGTCGGATCGAAAACAAACGTCTAACTAAGGGAAAGTTCGAAAATATCCCATGAGATCCATTTAGCAGATTTGTAGTGCCAAATCTTGCGCGGTTTA
Source organism: Pachyrhynchus sulphureomaculatus (assembly GCA_019049505.1). NCBI lineage: Eukaryota > Metazoa > Arthropoda > Insecta > Coleoptera > Curculionidae > Pachyrhynchus > Pachyrhynchus sulphureomaculatus. The sequence goes on along the minus strand of CM032455.1, from coordinate 147,535,133 downwards.
GGCGCCTCTCTGTGTGTTTACTAAACCTTGCTTTTTGATTGGAAAAAATACAGCCGGGACTTAAGATGCCTTGAGAAGTATTATGGCACATTTGCTCCGTGGAAAGCAACTATATGTCGATGGTTTAGTTAACTTAAATGCGGTCGTACAAGCACCAAGTTCCGCCAAATGAGGCAGTCACACCAAAAAACACAAAAAAATCCACCATATTATTTTGAATTACCACAAAGTGAGAGTGGGAGAGATAGCTGACATCGTGAAGATATCAACAGAACGCGGGGCATAATTTGCATGAATATTTGCATATGAAAAAGCTATGTGCTCGATGGATGCAGCGCACTCGCACGATTGATCAAAAACAGCAACGTGTCGAAGATTCAGAACGCATTGTTTCGGCATAATCCAAAGGAGTTTTTGCGTCGACTCGTAACAATGGATGAAACATGGATCCACCACTACAGGCATGAACAGGCAGTCCGCATAGTGACGATAATCGCATGAAAGCCGACCGAAGCGTCCAAAAACACAACAGCTGGAAAGGTTTTGGCATAAAATCGATGGTGAAATTGGACCAATGAATTGCTTCCTCATCTGCCGTATTCGAGATCTGCCTCCTAACGATCACACAGGGCAACAAAAAAAATATTTGTAAAAACTTTTTAAACCAAGTGTTATGTATTTTTTTGGGTGCTGAAACCGTATCTGGTATTAGTTTTTTTGTATCACCCACAGTTCTCTCATAATATGACAGCGATTAAATTTCAAAATAAGGAAAATTTGATACATAAGAAATAAAAACTTAAACCGTACTTTTATTTGATTAGGCTACAATTTTGATCTCTTGCCCTATAATGGTAAATAGATGTTCCAGATTCCAATAAATGTTTTACTTTCAGCCTAGAACCAAGCAATTCTGCTTGTTCCTTAGTCAAACCCAAATCTCTCACTAAATCATTTAACTCAGCTTGTGTAAACAACTGTGGTTTTAAATTTTCTAGAGAATATTGAAACTCATCATCATCCGGTCGACTTTCATTAAATTCGGGACTGGACTGTAAAACGTCATCACTGAGGTGGCTCAGGGACAGGACGTCCCGGTCCATGTCCTACCGGCCGATTAGCTGAAGTAAAGTTAAGATAGACAATTACTACTAGATGTGCACGGTTTAAATACTAGAAATATTCACCTTTTAGAAATACCAAAGCACACAAAGGCGATCTCTGAAAGATGTTTCAGCTGTGCTGCAGTGAGTGTTTACAATTCGGTACCGCACGCTATTCAAAGCAGGTCAGTTAATGATTTCAAACTAATTTATAAGAAATTTCTCCTCGAGGATGCAGCTTGACTTTTATTTTTATTCTTATTTCTATTAGTCCTATCTTTTGGCGATGGATTGCCGTTGTTTTCTGCTTCACTTCTGTACATTACGTTATGTTTGCTGTTTTGCTGATTGATTATTGTATGTTGTATGTTTTCTTCTTTTTTTCTTCCAGTACTATGTTATCTTGTATTTTTATTTTATATTATTATTATTTTTTTTCTTTTTTCTATGATGTAATGTTATTGTATGTATTTTTATTTAGTATTTAGCCATTACTTGAATGTTGCATTATTGAATTTATATTTTTATATGTGTTTTTTTATTTTTTTTGTATCTTGTATACTTAGCTATTGGTTCCGTTGAGATGAGCAGTTCTTAACTGGACTTCGCCGAGTGAAAAATAAAGACCTTTTATTATTATTACTACAAAAAGTTCTTCTTTCTCACATTTGATCAATGTGGTTCCATGTTTGGCTGACGGGCCAAAACCAAGTCAGCACAAACGCTATTACCATTCCGTATTAAGGAATGACCTGACAATGTTACATGTTTTCAAAATCACTGACTTCTGAATGTTTCTGTGTATGTCTGTGTTGAGTCCTAATTGCACTAAATGTGGTGTGAATGTTATTGGTGTAAGGCCTGTGGCTGATATAATGAGGGGGACAATGATGACTTTTTCTTGTCTCCATAGCCTTTTTATTTCCGTTGCAAGGTCTGTGTATTTGGAAATTTTTTCTGTGTATTTCGTTTGGATGTTTGTGTCGTTGGGGACGGCTATGTCAATTAGATAGGTGACTTTTCCTTTTTTGCACTGAAAAGTAATATCGGGTCTATTGGCGGAGACTGTTTTATCTGTGTGGATACCGATGTCCCAGTAGAGCTTGTAATCTTCATTTTCAAGTATGGATGTTGGCGTGTATTTGTAGTAGGGATCTGTGTTTTCTATGAGTTTGTATGTTGTGGCTAGTGCTTGGTGAACTACTTTGGCAGCTGAATCATGCCTGGCTGTGTACTCTGTTCCGGCCAATATTTTACATCCGCTCGCTATGTGTTCGATCGTTTCTTTCTGCTGGTGGCATTTCCTACATCTGTCCTCAGCAATAGTCGGGTCTTTGATGATATGCTTTTGGTAGTTTCTGGTTAATATTGACTTTATCTTGGATGGCAAGTAAGAAGCCTTCAGTCTCAGGGAATAGCTGCCCATCCTGTAACCAGGTGTATGATTGTTTTTTATTTACGTGGTCTTGTTCTATATGGTATCTGTGTTTTCCGTGGAGTGTTTTCTCTGACCACGTTTTCATCTTTTCCTGTTGTAATTGGGTGTGACTGTGTGTGTCTGCTGAGTGGTCTGCCCGGGCTAAGTCGAGAGGTGTGTAGTTTTTGTCTGCTTTCACTGTCGCTGTGTGGAGGCTGGTTTGCTTGCTGTGAAAAAATTTCCTAAGTGTTTGTATTTGTTTTGTGTGTAATAATCTGATGTCTATAATTCCTCTTCCTCCTGCCTTCCTCTCGATGGTAAGTCTTTCTTTGCATGCGTTGGGGTGTAATTTCCTGTATTTGGTGAATTGAGATCGTATAAGGATGTGAATATTTTCTATGTCTGTTTGTGACCATTTGATGATACCAAATGAATATGTGAGTATAGGTATAGCGAACGTGTTGATGGCTTTAGTGAGATTCTTAGAGTTGAGTTTTGTTTGCAAAAGTTTCGTCAGTCTGTTTTTGAATTCGGTTCTGAGCTCTGTTTTGATGTGAGTGTGGTTGAGTTTGGTGCTTTGTTGGAAGCCTAGATATTTGTATGTTTCTTTGTCGAACATGTTATCGAGTGTTTCATTGTTGATGGTTTCTGTCTCATGGTGGCACTTCCATTGGCATTTGTTAATGTGGAGCACTTTGCATTTACTTATACCAAATTCCATATTGACATCTAAGGTGAATATTTCTGTGATTTTGAGGAGTTCTTTCAGCTGTGTTTGTGTGGCAGCGTAGAGTTTTATGTCGTCCATATATAGGAGGTGGTTTATTTTATGTTGATTCACTTTTTGGTGTCTGATATTGAAGCCATGCTCTGTTCTGTTTAGTATATTTGAGAGTGGATTGAGACAGAGGCAAAACCATAGAGCACTGAGCGAGTCTCCCTGAAATATACCCCGTCTGATGTACAGTTCTTCTGTTTGGATCCGTTCGGTTTGTGTTTCTAGGCGTATTTTGGTTTTCCATGTTTTCATAATTTGCGCGAGAAACTGCCTGAGGTGTTGGTTGATTTTATAGATTTCTAGGGCCCTGATTAACCAGCTGTGGGGTATGGAGTCGAAGGCTTTTTTATAGTCTATGTAACCGATGTGAAGGTTTCTGTATTCTTTTCTGGTTTGTCCCATAATCACGCTATCTATAATCAGCTGCTCTTTGCATCCTCGACTATTTTTCCTGCATCCCTTCTGCTCTTCTGTGAGGATATTGTTGTCTGTTAGGTGTTGTTATTATTATTACAAAAAATTCTTCTTTCTCACATTTGATCAATGTGGTTCCATGTTTGGCTGACGGGCCAAAACCAAGTCAGCACAAACGCTATTACCATTCCGTATTAAGGAATGACCTGACAATGTTACATGTTTTCAAAATCACTGACTTCTGAATGTTTCTGTGTATGTCCGTGTTGAGTCCCAATTGCACTAAATGTGGTGTGAATGTTATTGGTGTAAGGCCTGTGGCTGATATAATGAGGGGGACAATGATGACTTTTCCTACATCTGTCCTCTGCAATAGTCGGGTATTATTATTATTATTATTATTACAAAAAAGTTCTTCTTTCTCACATTTGGTCAATGTGGTTCCATGTTTGGCTGACGGGCGCAAACCAAGTCAGCACAAACGCATTACCATTGTGTATTAAGGAATGACCTGACAATGTTACATGTTTTCAAAATCACTGACTTCTGAATGTTTTTGTGTATGTTTGTGTTGAGTCCTAATTGTACTAAATGTGGTGTGAATGTTATTGGTGTAAGGCCTGTGGCTGATATAATGAGGGGGACAATGATGACTTTTTCTTGTTTCCATAGCCTTTTTATTTCCGTTGCTAGGTCTGTGTATTTGGAAATTTTTTCTGTGTATTTCGTTTGGATGTTCGTGTCGTTGGGGACAGCTATGTCAATTAGATAGGTGACTTTTCCTTTTTTGCACTGAAAAGTAATATCGGGTCTATTGGCGGAGACTGTTTTATCTGTGTGGATACCGATGTCCCAGTAGAGCTTGTAATCTTCATTTTCAAGTATGGATGTTGGCGTGTATTTGTAGTAGGGATCTGTGTTTTCTATGAGTTTGTATGTTGTGGCTAGTGCTTGGTGAACTACTTTGGCAGCTGAATCATGCCTGGCTGTGTACTCTGTTCCGGCCAATATTTTACATCCGCTCGCTATGTGTTCGATCGTTTCTTTCTGCTGGTGGCATTTCCTACATCTGTCCTCAGCAATAGTCGGGTCTTTGATGATATGCTTTTGGTAGTTTCTGGTTAATATGACTTTATCTTGGATGGCAAGTAAGAAGCCTTCAGTCTCAGGGAATAGCTGCCCATCCTGTAACCAGGTGTATGATTGTTTTTTTATTTACGTGGTCTTGTTCTATATGGTATCTGTGTTTTCCGTGGAGTGTTTTCTCTGACCACGTTTTCATCTTTTCCTGTTGTAATTGGGTGTGACTGTGTGTGTCTGCTGAGTGGTCTGCCCGGGCTAAGTCGAGAGGTGTGTAGTTTTTGTCTGCTTTCACTGTCGCTGTGTGGAGGCTGGTTTGCTTGCTGTGAAAAAATTTCCTAAGTGTTTGTATTTGTTTTGTGTGTAATGATCTGATGTCTATAATTCCTCTTCCTCCTGCCTTCCTCTCGATGGTAAGTCTTTCTTTGCATGCGTTGGGGTGTAATTTCCTGTATTTGGTGAATTGAGATCGTATAAGGATGTGAATATTTTCTATGTCTGTTTGTGACCATTTGATGATACCAAATGAATATGTGAGTATAGGTATAGCGAACGTGTTGATGGCTTTAGTGAGATTCTTAGAGTTGAGTTTTGTTTGCAAAAGTTTCGTCAGTCTGTTTTTGAATTCGGTTCTGAGCTCTGTTTTGATGTGAGTGTGGTTGAGTTTGGTGCTTTGTTGGAAGCCTAGATATTTGTATGTTTCTTTGTCGAACATGTTATCGAGTGTTTCATTGTTGATGGTTTCTGTCTCATGGTGGCACTTCCATTGGCATTTGTTAATGTGGAGCACTTTGCATTTACTTATACCAAATTCCATATTGACATCTAAGGTGAATATTTCTGTGATTTTGAGGAGTTCTTTCAGCTGTGTTTGTGTGGCAGCGTAGAGTTTTATGTCGTCCATATATAGGAGGTGGTTTATTTTATGTTGATTCACTTTTTGGTGTCTGATATTGAAGCCATGCTCTGTTCTGTTTAGTATATTTGAGAGTGGATTGAGACAGAGGCAAAACCATAGAGCACTGAGCGAGTCTCCCTGAAATATACCCGTCTGATGTACAGTTCTTCTGTTTGGATCCGTTCGGTTTGTGTTTCTAGGCGTATTTTGGTTTTCCATGTTTTCATAATTTGCGCGAGAAACTGCCTGAGGTGTTGGTTGATTTTATAGATTTCTAGGGCCCTGATTAACCAGCTGTGGGGTATGGAGTCGAAGGCTTTTTTATAGTCTATGTAACCGATGTGAAGGTTTCTGTATTCTTTTCTGGTTTGTCCCATAATCACGCTATCTATAATCAGCTGCTCTTTGCATCCTCGACTATTTTTCCTGCATCCCTTCTGCTCTTCTGTGAGGATATTGTTGTCTGTTAGGTGTTGTTATTATTATTACAAAAAATTCTTCTTTCTCACATTTGATCAATGTGGTTCCATGTTTGGCTGACGGGCCAAAACCAAGTCAGCACAAACGCTATTACCATTCCGTATTAAGGAATGACCTGACAATGTTACATGTTTTCAAAATCACTGACTTCTGAATGTTTCTGTGTATGTCCGTGTTGAGTCCCAATTGCACTAAATGTGGTGTGAATGTTATTGGTGTAAGGCCTGTGGCTGATATAATGAGGGGGACAATGATGACTTTTCCTACATCTGTCCTCTGCAATAGTCGGGTATTATTATTATTATTATTATTACAAAAAAGTTCTTCTTTCTCACATTTGGTCAATGTGGTTCCATGTTTGGCTGACGGGCGCAAACCAAGTCAGCACAAACGCATTACCATTGTGTATTAAGGAATGACCTGACAATGTTACATGTTTTCAAAATCACTGACTTCTGAATGTTTTTGTGTATGTTTGTGTTGAGTCCTAATTGTACTAAATGTGGTGTGAATGTTATTGGTGTAAGGCCTGTGGCTGATATAATGAGGGGGACAATGATGACTTTTTCTTGTTTCCATAGCCTTTTTATTTCCGTTGCTAGGTCTGTGTATTTGGAAATTTTTTCTGTGTATTTCGTTTGGATGTTCGTGTCGTTGGGGACAGCTATGTCAATTAGATAGGTGACTTTTCCTTTTTTGCACTGAAAAGTAATATCGGGTCTATTGGCGGAGACTGTTTTATCTGGATGGATACTGATGTCCCAGTAGAGCTTGTAATCTTTATTTTCAAGTATGGATGTTGGTGTGTATTTGTAGTATGGATCTGTGTTTTCTATGAGTTTGTATGTTGTGGCTAGTGCTTGGTGAACCACTTTGGCAGCTGAATCCTGCCTGGCTGTGTACACTGTTCCGGCCAATATTTTACATCCGCTCGTTATGTGTTCGATCGTTTCTTTCTGCTGGTGGCATTTCCTACATCTGTCCTCTGCAATAGTCGAGTCTTTGATGATATGCTTTTGGTAGTTTCTGGTTAATATGACTTTATCCTGGATGGCAAGTAAGAAGCCTTCTGTTTCAGGGAATAGCTGCCCATCCTGTAACCAGGTGTATGATTGTTTTTTATTTATGTGGTCTTGTTATTATGTATGGTTATTATTATTATTTATTACAAAAAGTTCTTCTTTCTCACATTTGATCAATGTGGTTCCATGTTTGGCTGACGGGCCAAAACCAAGTCAGCACAAACGCTATTACTATTCCGTATTAAGGAATGACCTGACAATGTTACATGTTTTCAAAATCACTGACTTCTGAATGTTTCTGTGTATGTCTGTGTTGAGTCCCAATTGCACTAAATGTGGTGTGAATGTTATTGGTGTAAGGCCTGTGGCTGATATAATGAGGGGGACAATGATGACTTTTTCCTGTCTCCATAGCCTTTTTATTTCCGTTGCAAGGTCTGTGTATTTGGAAATTTTTTCTGTGTATTTCGCTTGGATGTTTGTGTCGTTGGGGACAGCTATGTCAATCAGATAGGTGACTTTTCCTTTTTTGCACTGAAAAGTAATATCGGGTCTATTGGCGGAGACTGTTTTATCTGTATGGATACCGATATCCCAATAGAGCTTGTAATCTTCATTTTCAAGTATGGATGTTGGGGTGTATTTGTAGTAGGGATCTGTGTTTTCTATGAGTCTGTATGTTGTGGCTAGTGCTTGGTGAACCACTTTGGCAGCTGAATCATGCCTGGCTGTGTACTCCGTTCCGGCCAATATTTTACATCCGCTCGTTATGTGTTCGATCGTTTCTTTCTGCTGGTGGCATTTCCTACATCTGTCCTCTGCAATAGTCGGGTCTTTGATGATATACTTTTGGTAGTTTCTGGTTAATATGACTTTATCCTGGATGGCAAGTAAGAAGCCTTCAGTCTCAGGGAATAGCTGCCCATCCCGTAACCAGGTGTATGATTGTTTTTTATTTACGTGGTCTTGTTCTATGTGGTATCTGTGTTTTCCGTGGAGTGTTTTCTCTGACCACGTTTTCATCTTTTCCTGTTGTAATTGGGTGTGACTGTGTGTGTCTGCTGAGTGGTCTGCCCGGGCTAAGTCGAGAGGTGTGTAGTTTTTGTCTGCTTTCACTGTCGCTGTGTGGAGGCTGGTTTGCTTGCTGTGAAAGAATTTCCTAAGTGTTTGTATTTGTTTTGTGTGTAGTGATCTGATGTCTATAATTCCTCTTCCTCCTGCCTTCCTCTCGATGGTAAGTCTTTCTTTGCATGCGTTGGGGTGTAATTTCCTGTATTTGGTGAATTGAGATCGTATAAGGATGTGAATATTTTCTATGTCTGTTTGTGACCATTTGATGATACCAAATGAATATGTGAGTATAGGTATAGCGAACGTGTTGATGGCTTTAGTGAGATTCTTAGAGTTGAGTTTTGTTTGCAAAAGTTTTATTATTATTATTATTATTATTATTATTTATTACAAAAAGTTCTTCTTTCTCACATTTGATCAATGTGGTTCCATGTTTGGCTGACGGGCCAAAACCAAGTCAGCACAAATGCTATTACCATTCCGTATTAAGGAATGACCTGACAATGTTACATGTTTTCAAAATCACTGACTTCTGAATGTTTCTGTGTATGTCCGTGTTGAGTCCCAATTGCACTAAATGTGGTGTGAATGTTATTGGTGTAAGGCCTGTGGCTGATATAATGAGGGGGACAATGATGACTTTTTCCTGTCTCCATAGCCTTTTTATTTTCGTTGCAAGGTCTGTGTATTTGGAAATTTTTTCTGTGTATTTCGCTTGGATGTTTGTGTCGTTGGGGACAGCTATGTCAATCAGATAGGTGACTTTTCCTTTTTTGCACTGAAAAGTAATATCGGGTCTATTGGAGGAGACTGTTTTATCTGTATGGATACCGATCTCCCAGTAGAGCTTGTAATCTTCATTTTCAAGTATGGTTCAAGTAGTTATTATTATTATTATTATTATTACTTTCTTATTTTTGGAGTTATATCCAGAAACATCAATGCTGCAAAAATAACAATCATTTGAATAATTTTCTTGCTCTCTCTATACCATGTGTACTGCAAATCTTTCTTTTCTTTCTTATACCATTTCCTAAGATCCTCGACACAAACATAACATACTTTGTGAAGACCCAATATTTTTCTTGATTACCGATTTCTACACCAAAATATGCCACTCACAACATATATAACAAAAAGTGTCTTTACAACCACGATCAGCCATACTTTGAGTGTGAATTAAAGCATATGGGTTAAACACTGCAATGCGAGGTTATATTAACTGGAAGAAAACAAACAGCTGTGACACCTGCCAACCTAATAACATTTAATTTTACTACCAACCTTATAAAATTCTGATTAACCAACCTAATAACATTCGAATGATAAAAAATAAACTTTTCACATTTTGAATATTAAAATGTGAAAAATTGATAGGTGACGCGACTTTTTTATTATTATTTTCGGACTCCAGCATACCAAAAAACATAGGAATCAGGTAAAATTATTAAAAAGTTTTTTGATCGTTGGCCTGTGTTATTACCTATTACCTCTGTCTAAATTTAAAAAGGTGGCTCCAGTGATTTGTTTCAAATGAAGAGGTTGAATGGGAAACTGAGGTTTATTTTAGAGAGCTCGACAAATCGTACCATATGAAAGGTACTCAAGTGTTGCAAGATCGCTGGAATAAGTGTATCGCTTTTGAGAGAAACTATATTGGAGAATAAAATCAATTTTTGGCAAAAACATTGTTTTTTCTTCAAAAGTCTGGGTACTTTTACACCCCATGTAGTACCAGTCGAAGTAGACACATAATCTCGCCAAATTCTGGTTGCTATTAACATCTTCTCTATTCTCATTTATTTGCAGATTTGTAAAATGATGGTCACTTAATTACAAATGCTAATAAAGATTATAATAATAACAATGATTTGCCTTAAAGATGAGGTTTTTGTTTCATCACCTAACGATCATTTAGTTAAGGTGTTTTTGACACTGTTGCGTTCTAGTCTAGTCTAGTCTTAATGTTATATGTTATGCTTATAAATGAGTTATTAATTAGAAACCAGATTCTTAGGCTTACAGATTGTATATAGAATTGAAAGATTATGTAGAGTCTGTCAAGTAAGACCGTGACCGCTCGAATTCTTGTGTTTTGAGAACATTTTTTGCCATCAATGTATTCTTTGGTGTGCTGACAACGGCGCAATTATCTTAGTAAGTTGTCCAATCGCCTCCTGCATCAATAATCGCCTGGCATCTTCGAGGCATGCTGTCGACGAGATTTTCTGCAATGATCTCCAAATTTTTCGAATCTCGCGAGAAAACTTAGTCAAAGTCCTCAGAGTCTGTCCTTTGAGCTTCCTCTTTACAAGGGACCAAACATTTTCAATAGGGTTGGAGTCCGACGATTGTGAGGGCTAGTCTAGTATCTTATCGTGGCCCAAGCGAGCCGCTTCGTGACGTGATTGTCACCCAGCAAAGGTTTTTTCAACGTGCTTCGGAATTTGACATCATGAGCACGAAGATGTTGTCTCATGGGACACATTCAAACCCGATTTTCTTAATTTTACCGCTTCTTGACGCAGTGTCAACTTGGGGTCCCGTGAAAACAAAGACAGAATTCGTTTTTCAACTTTCGAAGTGACTTTCGCTACCGAGCCACGTTTTGGCACGTCTTTTACTAAAATGCGTCGTAAAGAAAGATTCCCTCTACGGACTTTTTGTCGAATCACTAGAATCGCATCTACCAAACATGAATTATCGCGGACAGTTCTTACTTGACAGACTCTATCATATGCTAAATAAATATATTTTTTTATTTTTCTGGATATAAACTATTTTAAAATTCATTCACTAAAAAAGTACAAGTACTAATAAAACACATTTAAAGAATTATCATAAAAATTATGAATTAAAAAATTTACTTCCTAAGCAAGTCATCCTCTAGCAAACATACTCGTCTACATGTTCATTAATAAGCGTCAAGTGTTTATCCGGCAGGTTTTTGGATTTGTTCATGGGGCTTTTAACCTATAAGCATGTGATGGGTAGACCAACTTAAACGTGGACCATTGGTTGCGAACCACGTTGAGTACATTCGCTAGTAAGCAGAGTACTCGCTACTCAGCATGCTCTACAATATGTTCAGCAACATGTTCGCTAGTGATTGACATTTGATTTTTCGAGACGGCGACTCTTGTATACCCCTGGGGCTTAGAAAGCAGTTTATTTATCTTATTGTACCTTTTCTTTTTTAAATGACAAATTAACATCACAGAGTGTAGCTTTCAGCGTACGTTCTTTAGAAATAAATGCTTGGCATGGATTATGGAATCGGCGATTAGCTAGAGTCCGAACAGGTTCAACACAAATTCAGTAGTTAAATATGAGTACCTCTTAGACCCAGGCACTGGACAGTGCTAAATCTAAAGATGTCGTTGCGATATGGAAACAGAAAATAGGTAAACATTAACAGGAATAACCTAATATAATAAATAAATTATCAAAAGCTTTTGATAGTATCGAGAGTTGGGCCATCGAAAGAGCCTTGTATAACAGCAGAATAGACTATATGTAGGTATACTCACCTCGTAAGAACAATTTACAGCAAGGCTCAAACGATAGTGGAAACGGATAGTAAAACAAATCCTATACCTATCAAACGCGGAATAAGACAGGCAGGTTCCATGAGCCCAAAATTACTTATAGTATCTACCTAGGGCCAATAATAATAAAGTGTGGAAAAGCAAATCAGACGACAGAAGTACAGAGCAGAATCAGACTGGCACGGGCAGCATTTGGCAAACAAAGGAAAATACTAACAAACAAAAGAATTCCTCTGAAACTAAGAAAGATGGTATTCGATCAATGCATTCTACCGGTTCTCACCTACGCGGCCTAGACATGGACATTGACTAGGAAGATGACGGACCAACTGAGTAAAACACAGAGAGCAATGGAACGCTTGATGCGATGAGATTACAAGACAGAATCAGAAACGAAAGTCTAAGACAAAAGACCAAAGTAATAGACGCAAGAGAACAGGTAGCAGGTCTGAAATGGAGATTTGCAGGTCACACAATAAGACAAGATGAGAGATGGAATAAAATAATATAAGAATGGAGGCCATCGTTGGGACAATGATCCAAAGGAAGGCCCCGAATAAGATGGAAAGATGACCTGAAAAGAATAGCTGGTTTACGATGGATCAGAAAAACGCAAAATCGAGAGGGATAGAAAAAGGAACGGGAGGCCTATGTCCGACACTGGATGGAAGAAGGCTTATTAGATAGATAGATAGATAGATAGATAGATAGAATAGGAATAACCTAGAAGATCTGGTTGTTAACAATGTTATTGTGTCTTCATTGGTTTTAACCAGTGAGCCCTAGTCTTTATTTCACTTTAATGTATACGGAACGGGGTTATTAATTAATTTTTTTTTTCTACTTTAAGGTGGTCGCTTTAATTTATATTTAATTAATTTTATAGTATTTGTAAATAAATCAATATCAATTCCCTAGTGTTTAGTGAATTTATATAAAGACGTTGTACAAATCAGGAAATAAAGTCTTTTTATATTAATTTTAAATAAATGAAATAGGAAATGCAGTTAAAAAGAATATATTTCACTTTAAGGTTTGCGCATTTATTTAAATTGTAGTTATTTTCAAGGAGTGTAAATTGTCAACTAAAAATCACCTTCATTTCTTTAAAATAAAGTGTCTATTCCTATAGCAAGAAAAAAAACGGTCAAATGCAAGTTGGACTTGCGCAAATAGTATTTCGTACCGTGATTGCCTTTAAAATAAAATAAAATCCTTACCTAAGCTAAGTTAAGGTTCCTGACATTTTAAGATCCAATCTGCATTTTCACGTTTTTTCTCAGTCAATAATGTATAATAATTATCGCATCTAAGCTACCTAATAGGCAATAAATCAATCTAGATAAATCTACTAATAAAAGTGTACAACAAATATTTACTACCTAAATATTTCTATAATTATAAACAAATAAAATAAAATTATATCTCAGTACAAGAGCAACTCGCCACTCGGTTACAGACAGTAATGTACCTAATAATATATTACAAAAACCTCCACCATACGTCAAGAAACATAGTTTCATAATTTTTTTTATACCAGATAAATTATCAAATATAATGCAGCCGTGATAATTTTCGCTCAATCTACACTTTATGGAGAATATTCCAGAATTTTTCAAAATTTTTAGATCAGTATTTTTCGAGATAAGGAGGGGGATTGATTTTTGGCAATTTTTTAAAAATAATACAAAGAAAAGTATGGGTCAATATTACCACATATATATTTTTGAACCAGTGTTTTCATAAGCTTTCATTTGACTCGATGACCTTGAAACAAAAAAAAAATTTCACTTCCGCTTTTAACCCCCTAAGTCAAAATTTACCTTTCAAAATTACAAGGCTCTGATTGGGCAATCAATCAAATATAGGAAATATTTGTGCCAAATTTCAACTTTCTATATCAAATAGTTTTGAAATGAAATTGCTGGTTGCACTGTTGTAGGCTATTTTAACTATTTGGGATCCTTTTATAACTAACAATGGTGGCTGTGAAGCAGAAGTAAGAAGACGTTTGGCTATGGCTAGAAACTCGACGATTAAACTCACTAATGTCTGGAAAGATCCAGCTGTTACAAAAAACACAAAGTTAAGATTGCTACCCAGTCTTATATTCCACATAGCAACTTACGCATCGGAAATATGGACCATTAAACAAGTCGAAAAAAGACGAATTGATGCGAGATGTGGGCATATCGGAGAATCCTCAGAGTATCATATACCGAACACCGTACTAATGTATCTATTCATGAAGAGCATAGTAAAGGGGGTCCCAAAATTCACGCAAGATTTGAATTTGACGCCATTTGTATGGTAAAGTATTGTCAACAAAACAAAAAATACAATAATACAATTTAGGGTTATTAAAAATGGATCGCTACACGAAAGAACAACGTGTTTTCATTGTTGAGCAATATTTTAAAAATAATGAAAGTTTGGCAGCTACAGTTCGGAATTTTCGTACAAAATATGGTCGGAATAGTAATTTAACCTCATCTACTGTAAAGGGATAAATTGAAATATTCAGGGAGTCTGGATCAATTAGTGATCTTAACGCTCTGGCCGTCCTTCAACAAGTCGTTGGACACAAAACATTGAAGTAGTTCGTGAAAGTGTTGCTGAGACTCCAGGAACATCAATTCGGCACCGTGGTCAAGAATTGGACATTTCGAGAAGCTCTCTACAGCGTATTCTCACGAAAGATTTGCATCTTCATGCTTACAAAGTTCAATTGACTCAAGAACTGAAGCCTACTGACCACGCACAACGAAGAGAGTTGGTTGAATGGATTATGGAACAACAAGTGGATACTGATTTTTCGAAGAAAATCATCTTCAGCGATGAGGCTCATTTCCATCTTGATGGCTGACAAAATTGTCGCATTTGGGGTTCAGACAATCCACTCGTGACTGTTGCGAAACAAATGCATCCACAACGTGTCACTGTGCGGATTTTGGGCTGGAGGCATCATCGGACCATTCTTCTCGAAAATGTGGTTGGCCAGGCAATAACAGTTAATGGTGATCGTTATCGCGATATGATAATCCAATTTTTTCTGCCTAAATTGCAAGATATGGATGTGGACGACATGTGGTTTTAACAAGACGGCGCAACATGCCATACAGCCCAAGAAACAATTCAATTACTGCATGAGTCATTTCCTGGTCGTGTAATATCCCGTTTTGGTGATCAGAATTGGCCGCCTACATCATGCGATTTAACGCCGTTGGACTTTTTTTCTTTGTGTTTTTTTTAAAGTCTACGGTTTATGCCTACAACCCCCGACCATCAGCGACTTGAAGGAGGAAATTAAGCGCTGTATCAACGAAATTCAGCCACATTTATGCAAAACGGTCACGGAAAATTTTGACAAAAGAGTGCGTATGTGCCAGCAAAGCCGTGGAGACTATATTTACCCGATATGTTATTCCATACATAACCCTATACTGTATACTTTATGAATCAATAAAAAAATTACAATTTTTAATTAAAAACCTGTGTTTTCTATCAAAATTACTTCTTGCGTGAATTTTGGGACACCCTTTATAAATGACCGACTTTCAAATAGAATTAACAGACAGTACCTTAAATATTTTGGATATATTATGAGGAAAGTGGATGCGATGGAAAAGCTTGTAGTAGTAAAGGGGGAGGTAGAAGATCAAGGGAATGGTCTCCAACAAGATGGTCCGACCAAGTAAGATCTCTCCTTGGTATGGGTATACACGAGTCAGGTCAGGTCGCGCAGGATCGACATGCTTGGAGAATGACTGTTGAGGTAGCAACTGCATAGTGTCACCGATACTATTGGGGTGAAAGTATTGAGAGAGAGTTTCGGAGAAAATCGGGTGTGACAGACAGACAAACACCGAAGTGATCCCATAAGTGTTCCGTACGGAACATTAAAAACGGATCATTTATAAACATTTTACCAAAAAAAAAAAATCGAAACTAAGAATAAGGTCATTAGAGTAATGTTTGATATAATGCAGAGATTTTGCAACGCTTGTTTTTCACATTCTTTTGTACTTATCGTTATTTCAAGTATGTGCAGTATTAACGTGAAGGAACTGCAAGATTAGGTTAGTAAGTATTCATCTTCTATAAACTTAGGGGATTTTTTTCATTCATTTCATGGTTAAGCATAACAGTTATTAGTATTTGTTGGGTCAACACAAGTCCTACATTAAAATTTTATCTAGCAGGTTTCTATCACTTCCTTCAATACGAGGCTCGTTTGAAAAGTCCGTGCAAAGTCCGAGAGATGGCACCACCGGCGCGTATCGAGGTCATGTTTAGTTAGTAGCATCTCTTGAATGAACGCACACCAAGTTTCAGCCATATTGGTCTATTTCTTTGTGTTTGGCATTCGTGTGAATCAAGGAAGTCGAGTGATTTTCAAGAAATGGACGAAAAAGAATTTCGTGTGGTGATTAAACATTACTTTATGAAAGGCAAAACGCCTCAGGAGACTAAAGAGAAGCTTGATAAACATTATGGTGACTCTGCACCTTCGATTAGAACAGTTTATAAGTGGTTTTCAAAATTTTCGGACTGGCCATATGGGCACAAGTGACGGTGAACGTTCTGGACGGCCTGTGGAGGTTACGACTCCCAGAAATCATTGATCAAATCCATGATATGGTGATGGATGACAGAAGAGTTAAGGTGCGTGAGATTTGCTAGTGCTGTGGGCATCTCGACTGAACGGGTACATAATATTTTGCATAAACATTTGGACATGAGAAAGCTATCCGCAAGAAGGGTGCCGCGATTGCTCACGCTTGACCAAAAACGGAATCGTGTGTGAAGTGTTGCAAGGATGGTTTGCAGCTGTTCCAGAAGAATCCGGAGGACTTTAAGCGTCGTTTCGTCACTGTGGATGAAACATGGATACATTATTATACTCCTGAGACCAAACAACACTCTAAACAATGGGTTACCAAGGGGGAATCTGCACCAAAAAAGGCGAAGACCGTTCCTTCGGCCGGGAAAGGTTATGGCGACTGTCTTTTGGGATTCACAAGGGATAATCCTCATCGACTATCTGGAAAAGGGTAAAACTATTACAGGTGAATATTATTCATCGTTATTGGACCGTTTGAAAACCGAGCTGCAAGAAAAACGCCCGCGATTGGCCCACAAGAAAGTCCTTTTCCATCACGACAACGCACCAGCACACACCTCAGCAGTTTTGGTCGCAAAATTAATGGAAATAGGATTCCAACTCGTCTCACATCCCCCTATTCTCCAGACTTGGCTCCCTCGGACTACTATTTGTTCTCCAATTTGAAGAAATGGCTGGCGGGACGAAGATTTTATTCAAACGAGGAGGTGATTGCAGACACTAATGGATATTTTGCAGACTTGGACAAATCCTATTATTCGGAAGGGATCAACAAACTAGAACATCGTTGGACGAAGTGTATAAGGCTAAAAGGAGACTATGTCGAAAAATAAAAAGGGTTTACCCCAAACACATAAGTAGTTTTTATTTTTGCACGGACTTTTCAAACCAGCCTCGTATTTCCAAGGTAATATGAATGTGCGATAAATAAAATTTCATTTGAAATTAGCACCACACACTGTAATGCTACAGTGCCAAAGATTGCAAGATCCCAACATAATCTGAACACTGATTAATTGTAGTCAGTGTTATTTGCAATAAAAGATTATCATTTCAATGTTACTGTATTTTTTAGTGGTTTGTATACCTAAGTAGGAAAAAAACCGGCCCTACCATAATAGCGATAAAAACAACGAACTTCAAATAACCTATCTTATAAGTTCCTAAATAAGGAAAATCGTTATCCTTAATAAAGGATTCTCTCATTTTGTTTCAGTACTGTGCAAGATCCAAATGATGGGCGCATGCTTCAAATAACGATAATAGCTTATATTCAATTTCTTTCCTTTACTACTGCGTAAGCTCCAAATGGCGGGCGCATGCTTCAAATAAAGATAAAGACAGTGGCCTATCAAAATAAGCGTTGCAAAATGTCTCTATTAGCTGGTATTTGTTATCCCAGTATCTCTAATAATTTCAATTTCAAACCAGTTAGGGATCAACTGATTGTTTCAATTTAGTATAAGTAAATTGGCTTATTTCGATTAATTCGAATTAGTTCTAAAGTGTCTGCAAAACACGACCCCATTAAACTGGTTAATTAGTAACGTAAATGATATAAGAAGGGTCAATAACCAACTGGGAATTAGATGATCAAAGCAGTCGATAAGTAAATGATTTCTGCCTTATTCTTCTGGTATATTACGTCAGAATAAAAAGAAAAAATAACCGGTCAAGTGCAAGTTGAACTTGCGCAATTAGTGTTCCGTACGTTGATTGCTTTTAAAATAAAAAATTTTGTTACGCAGGTATAAAATGATCAGTGACTTCACAAAACACACCCCAAATCAGTTTTCAACAAAGTTTGTTTCTAGTCTTTACTCAAATCTGATGACCTTGAAATTTTTGTTTTTTTTTATATACCGGATAAATTATTAAAGGTAATGCACTCGTGATAATTTTCGTTTAATCTACATCCCGTGGAGAATATTCCAGAATTTTAGTACTTTTCGAGATAAGGCGGGTGGACAGCGATTTTTCGCGATTTTTTAAAAATAATACAAAGAAAAGTGCGCGCAAGTATTACATTATATATATATAATATATATATATATATATATATATATATATATATTTTACTCGTGTATTCACAAGCTTTTATTTGACACCACACTCGATGACCTAGTAAAAAAATTTTTTTTTACTTCCGATTTCACCCCCCAAAACTAACCCCTTAAGTCAAAATTTAACTTTCAAACTACATGGCTCTGATGAGGCCATCAATTCCTATCCTACCAAATTTCAACTTTCTATGACAAATAGTTTCGGAGAAAAATCGGGTGTGACAGACGGACAGACACCGAAGGATCTTATAAGTGTTCCGTACGGAACACTAATAAACTGGAAGAAACTTTTAAGGAACTTTAGATGTTGAAAGTAAACGAATACGAATAATTTTGAAATTCACTTTTTAGGCAATAAAAATCGCGAGCTATGTACCTAGGCTACTTCATCCTTCATATAAATACATGTCAAATTTTATTTCGATCTGTCAATTTATTCGAGTAGTAGAAGCTGTTTAATATTGACGTGTCATTAATGTTTTTAAAATGGACAAAACTGAAATATTGTGACGTGATTAAATTGTTTTGGATGGTTTAACATCAACGGAAATTCAAGCGAAATTGTTAAAAGTGTATAAGGATGCATCTTCACTTCGCGCTGGGAAAAAATGGGCTGCTCTTTTTAAATCTGGTCGTACAAGCCTCGAAGATGATCCACGAGAAGGTGGTCCAAAAACTGCTACGACACCACAAATCATTTAACGAGTCCATGATATAATGTTAGATGATCAACGAGTGAAAATGCATAAAATAGCTGAGGTGATAGACATCTCAAAAGAGCGAATTGGAAATATTTTGCATGAAGAATTACATATCAAAAAGTTTTGTGCAAGCTGGGTGCCGCATTTGCTGAGCACTGGTGGGTTTTTGAATAAAAAATAATTACCAGTTTTTTTTACTTTATCATAAATTGCATTTTTTGCAGTTTTGGGCTTATTGTAGTGTTCTGATTTCGAATCCGATATTAGTTTTTCTCTGACAGCTCATGTTTTTTAATAGGGCCTAGCGCACACTGGAGCTTTTTGCCCGCAGACGGTTTTGTCGCCATTCCGAGGGCTTATACAGCATATGATAGTGCGTACACTAAAAGACAAGACGGGGGAAAAAAAGTGTCGTCGAGCCCGGCAGACACTCGACGATTTTTCTGTCTGTAGACTGTCGGCCGGTTTAAAGTAGGACAATAGAAGTGCATGTGCCTGCGCAGGACTGAGGGCAAAATTGTCTTCTACCAAACATTCTCTCAGTCAAACTGTGCACTATCTTGTATATTCACGGCTAGATTTTTTGTAAAGATATTTCAATTTTTTGTTCGTTTTGTGAAAAGTTGTATTAAATATGTTGAAAGAACAAATTGAAAATTTAATAGGTAAAGTGGAGAAACGTTCTAGCAAAAGGAGGAAATATATATATTTTGATAGGCTATTGTTTCTTCTTCCATCCACTGAGAATAGAGACACCAGTAGTAACCTTGACGATGAAGCGAATTCGTCACATGCTGATAATGATGTAGAAGCTTCTACTCCTGAGAGCCTGTATAGAAGAGCGTGCCAGAGTAGGTAGAAAGCGACGTTGTGCTCCGACAGAAGAATTCATTTGAGAAGTCACTCCTCACAATATTAAAAGAGAGAGAAAAGGACCGTAAACACAGACGAAGATGTACATTTTGCTTTTTCACTGGTTCTCCTGTTGCAGTCACTAAGTGATTATGAAAAAATGGATGCAAAAATTCTAGTTATGAATATTTTAAAGTCCATAAAGTGGCCACGTCTCAACCCATTGAGTATTCCAGAAATGACACAGCCGGTGGCTCAACATGCATCTCAACCGCCTCCACCTAGATACATCCTGGACCACTTTTCTACGACTTCAACTCCATACCGGCTTGGATCACATGGTTTACCAAAGGAGAAGTCCCAGCCAGGTATCCATGTCTGCAGTGTCACCACAAGCTGAAGGATTAGTGCATTCATTAATCAGCAATTTTACTGACGACTCTGATAATTCTGAATTATTACCGTTGCAATAATAAAACATTTTTTGTGGAAGGAATATTCATTTTACTCATTTACCTTAATGCAACTCTCTATTATACAGGTATACATAATCGGAAGGTTATATTCTGGTACGTTATAGCTCTCTCAACTTTAGCTATTAATTCATCAAACGATGTTACACTCATCCGAAAAGTACGAAAAAAGGTAGTTGGATGCTCTAGTAAATTATCATACAAAGTATAAAATTTTCTTTTTAGTAACCTGGTGCTGTAAATAGGGTGTACCCAGTACTGTCTATTTCTATGCTTCAATCTCTTTTTTTCGGTAAACAACTATAGCAATTGCAGCAATTTCCACAAGATTCATTTCGCTAGCTAACAGATACGTGACTGTCTTGTCTGTAGTGTGCGGAGGAGTGGCGATAAAACTGTCGTGTCCACCAAGTGTCTTTCATATTTGTAGATAGTCGGCAGGCAGTCGCCAGACTGTTTTGCCCCCAGTATGCGCCTGCCCTAACTTAAACGACACCGGCAGTTTTTTAAGATCTACCCGACTCGGAATAATTATTTTTTTAATTTCAGATATGGCTTCGATACTTAGACGTTGTTTATACAATCCAGATTGTTTTTGCTATATTTGTGGCGAATACATCTTTGAAAAATATCGGAAACCTATCTCGGACTTCGTTAAAACTAGGTATTTTAACCACTTTCAAATAACATTGTGCATTGTGGGCCATAACTGTATTGTGTATCTGCAGCAATGGTCAAATGGAAAAAGAAGTGCTATCAAATTTAAAACCCCGCTGATTTGGCAGGAACCTCAAAATCACCATGACGGACTGCTATTTTTGCATCGTAAATATTAATGGCATAAATTCTGCAAATCGAAATAAATGGTCATATCCTAACTTACCTCCGCTCAACGACCTCTTCTATACTCTGGTGAGATATAAGGGGCATCATCTAAATGCTCTGAAGAACCAGACCTTATGGAAATTGAAGACAACATAGTGGGCAATACTGATTCAGATTTAACATGTAGTCAGTCATCAGATCCTCAACCTTTTAATCAAAAAGAATTGAATGACTTAGTAAGGGATCTCAATTTGTCAACAAAAGCTTCTGAAATTTTGGCATCTCGTTTAAAAGAAAATAATTTACTTGCACCAGGAAACCAGAATTACTTTATATCGGACCCGAGAAAAGAATTTGTTACCATATTTTTCTAGCGAAAACGATTTTAGTTTTTTGTAATGATTGTCAGAGGTATTTTGGAGAAGATGAGTTCACAACGATACCAACCAAATGATTGGCGTCTTCTTTTATAGGACAGTAGCAAGAGAAGCTTAAAGTGGGTGCTACTTCATAACGGCAACAAGTATGGTTCTATACCTATTGCACACACTACTACTATGAAAAAGAAGAGTATACAACTATTTCTTCAGTAATGGAAAAAATTAAGTATTGAGGCCACAACTGGCTCATTTGTGTAGACTTAAAGATGGTTAAATTTTTTCTC
>CM032455.1:147499326-147509326 GCA_019049505.1 Pachyrhynchus sulphureomaculatus | reverse complement strand
TCCCCGCAAAAACATCTTTCTTTGGTACGAAACACGACATATTCAGAGCTATGAAGAGCTATGTATTTCGCACAATGACAATTAATAACGAACCGGGTTCCTTCCAAAACGCCATAGATGTCACTAGTCTACACCAACAAGTGTATTAGTAACGCCATCTCTTAACAAAATCGACAATATTAACCGAAACACGTATTATGTATGAGAAAAAAGTTTTCAATCTGGTAGTAAGAGCAAATCTAATATAGTTTTCCTACTTTTAGTCTATTATGGAACTACCAAACAGAGTGGAAGATTTAGTACTAGAGTATTTTGAAAATAATGCTCAGAACCAATTAAAATGCCTCTCTCTGACTGCTCTAAATGATTCCGTAAGGAAATGTATCGATTCTAATTATCTAGATGCTCCAGTTGAAGTTGCCAAGTAAGAGTTAAAAACAGTTTTGTAAAATCACACCGATAGTTCTTTTTTATCATCATTAACTTAAAATATCTTCTTAATTTTTAGACAGTTAACTGAGGATTTAAGGAAGAAATTGGAAGAAGAATTAGTAGAAATTGATAAAGTTGATGGTTTTTTGTTTGATATAAAAGAACAAGTTGAACCTTCACTGGTAAGTTTCCACTCGAAAATATTCCGTTGCCCAGATTTTTAACTGTTGTAACATTTGAAGGGTTTTTAAAAAGAGCCAATGTCATTTACAATCGACGTCAAATAAAAAAGTCATTTACAACCGTCGTCAAATTAAAAAAAGTTCTCTATTAGTGTAATGTGTGTAAGTATGTTTGCGCACTGGTTTCGGAGATTATTAGACAAATTCAAAAGGAGTTTACGGCAACTTACAAAGTGATCATTCTGAGTTGAGAAATAGCGATGCTACATAGTCAGCAAAATATACTAGGTTTGGTTTATAAATCGTATGTTATATCAGAGCCAGATTTATATATACGAGGCTCATTGTTAAAGTAAGTGCCATTCTGATATTAAAAAAAACACAAGGCCATTTTTTTTATAGCGCATATTTCACAATCTGCGAGATTTTCAATGATCTGAGGCATTTTAAACACGCAACAAAAAATGTAAACTCGGACGGATGCTTCCGTAATGGCGTCTGTGACTAGCCAATACATGCAGGCATTCAGCGCGCATATTTTACATACATATATATATATATATATATATATATATATTATATATAATATATATATATATATATATATATATATATATATATAGAATTCCATAAGCTTGATTACTTAGCTATTTAACGAAGCCGTCTTGCTGCTTGTTGAGATTAGCTTACTATCATCCACTTGGTTTTCGATATATTCAGGTGGAGGCCATACTCTTCGCTAACCCCTGGTGAAAGACCAAAATGTTGACCGAAATTTCACTATAGAGAGTTTTTCACTATATAAAGAAAAAATCCGTATATATTGCTATGTATGTTAAGATATTCTAGGTCTTGAAAAAATTTCACTATAGAGTTTTTCACTATATAGAGTTTCACTATAAAACAGTGTCGACTGTAATATATATATATATATATATATATATATATATATATATATATATATATATATATATATATTATATATATATATAACTACTGTGATCAAAAAATAGTAAGACTTTTAAATTTAAATCACCCGGGCATGTTAAATTTAAGACCATAGCGTCAGTAGTTAATATGATTCGCTTGCATTTTGTTCAACAACAGAAGTGCGTTTTTTCGACTTTTAACATGAGTGAAAAAATTCAGCAAAGAAGTTGCATTAAATTTTGTTTTAAAAATGATTTTTCGGCTTCCCAAACGTTCCAAATTATAAAACAGTAATTTGGTGACCGAAGAAACTACGCCAAAACAAGTCGAAAATCAAGGTGATGTTAACAGTTTTCTTCGATTATCGTGGTGTTGTTCATTATGAATTCCTTCCGCCGGGCCAAACTGTCAACAAGAAATATTATTTGAGTATTATGTGCCGTTTGCGTGAAGCTATTCGTCTCAAGAGGCAGGAATTATGGGCCGATAACTCTAGGTTTTTTTCATCAATGCGCCTTCTCACGCAGTATTGGTTCTTCGCGACTTTTTCATCAAAAATTCAACTCATATCATTCCGCAATCGCCCTATTCGCCTGATTTAGCTCCGTCGAACTTCTGGCTATCCCCTAAACTCAAAAAACCTCTTCGAGGACATTGTTTTGAGCCGATTTAGGAGATTAAAACCGAATCCAAGAAGGCTTTAAAGGCCATTCCAGAAATCGATTTTCAACAACTGTTTCGAAGACTGGAAAAACGTTGGCATAAATGCATTGTATCCAAGGTGGATTACTTTGAAGGGGACAAAATAAATAACCCGTTTGCGTTTTATGTCAAAAGTCTTACTAATTTTTGATGACAGTATAGTATATATATATATATATATATATATATATATATTATATATATATATATATATATACATATATATACATATATATATATATATATATATATATATATATATTATATATATATATATATATATACATATATATATATATATATATATATATATATATATATATATATATATATATATATATATATATATATATATATATATATATATATATATTTATATTTATTACCATATATATAATATGTCAGTTTGTTGTACTGAGCGTTATCAAATTTTATTTTTTTTTATATCTGGATTACCTACAAAATTAAAAGGTGTCGAAATTATGTAAAACATTTCATTCAGTAATAAACAGTGTATTATACAGTTGGTCAAGTAAGAACGTGACCGCTCGTATTCTTGAAAAAATGTGTTTCCACAAAATATTTTGCCATCAATGTTTTCTTTGGTGTGCCAACGATTCCGTAGTAAATTGTCCAATCGTCTCCTGCATCAATAATCTTCGAAGCATGCTGTCGACGAGATTTTCTGCATACTCGCGCGCCAATGATCTCCAAATGTTTCGAATCTTGCGAGACAGTCTTTCCTTTGAGCTTTCTCTTTTCAAGGGACCAAACGTTTTCAATAGGGTTGGCGTCCAGCGATCGGAAGGACCATTCTCTGGGCTTCCCAACGTGATTTTCGCCCAGCAAAGGTTTCTTCAACATCTTTCGGAATTTGACATCATATGAGCATGAAGATGTTGTCGAATGGTCTCATGGGATACATTCAAACCCAATTTTCTTAATTTTGCCGCTCCTTGACTCAGCGTCAATTTTGGGTCCCGTGAAAACACGATTCGTTTTTCGACTTTCGGAGTGACTCTGCCTACCGAATCACGTTTTGGCAAGTCGTCGACATTTTTCGTCTCGTTCAAATGATTTACCCACTTCTTCACAAACAATACCGACTTTTTAACATATTTAACAGCAGCGGAATGTGTCATTTTAGGGCCCTCGGGATGGGAACAAAGAAAGACTGCCTTGAACCGACGCGCAAACAAGTGACTCATTTGAAGTTTACGTGTTTCCGACGAAACATCGAAATCGACGCTTTTACTAAAATGCGTTGTAGATAACGATTTTTTGTTGAATCGCTAGAATCGCATCTACTAAAAATGAATTATTGCGGACACGTTCTTACTTGACCGACTGTATTTGATGAATTTTAAATATAAAGATAAATTACGCACTTCGAAACCATCTTATTTCCCTACCAAAAGGGTGTTTTAGTGCGTAGCCAGGGGAGCCCGAAGAAGGTACAAAATACGCCTTGTAGAAACGGAATTATGGAAAATCCAAAAACGTAGTCACTTTACTAGGCAAATACTCTAAAATGGAGTTTTTTAGGTTGATAAAATTTTAAATGACACAAACCTTAAAAAAAAAGGAAACACCGATAATGATGATAATATGGAAATTCAAAACGACTCGGATGACGATGTATCACCTGTGAGAGCAACTACAAGTACTGCGAACCGTGGTGGTCCTACCAGACCTGCAAGGGGGCCAGGATCTAGAGGAGGTAAGATCATATTCTAAGTTTATTCTTTAAA
Source organism: Pachyrhynchus sulphureomaculatus (assembly GCA_019049505.1). NCBI lineage: Eukaryota > Metazoa > Arthropoda > Insecta > Coleoptera > Curculionidae > Pachyrhynchus > Pachyrhynchus sulphureomaculatus. The sequence goes on along the minus strand of CM032455.1, from coordinate 147,505,329 downwards.
AAATTATAACCAAGAAAATCTTCAGTTAATTGAGTTACGAGTATGGTATAAGTTATAGAGGCAAAAAATATAAATCTCAATGTGCGGTCATTCAGGAAATCTTAGAATAAATTTTTCTTATATTATAAAAATCCTGCTGACCACATGCTTTTTGTTGTGATTGAAATTTTCAGAATTGTTAGTTTAATGGTTTTTTAAATATTTTAGGTCGCGGTTCCAGGGGTGGAAAGGGGGGCAGAGGCAGAGTAAAAACCAACACATAATGCCAATTTTACGTTATATTTACAGCACTTTATGTATTATTTTCGTCATTCCAGTGTCGTATTTATCTAAGTCTTAGTGTAAAACCTGTTATTTTTTATAGCGTTGTTTGCGTTATAGTATTTTGCCTGTTTTTGTTAAAATTTCATGCTTTTTCGCTTTAGCTTATGTTTACTTATAGCTAAGAAAGAACAGTGAATGATATACCAAAAGTTATAATAAAATATATGATTATTGTATTTAAGTTTTTTTTTTGGATATACACAATGCAACAATTAATTCGCCCGTCGGAAACTTCTTCTTGTGCGAACCTGTTATCGAATATCCTGGCTATTATGACTTTGTTTACAGCTGCCCGGAATAGTCGGGAACTGCTTATCATAAACTAGTGGAGTTATCTACAAGTTTAATATGTCATTTTAAAACTAACAACTAAATATTAAAAAAAAATCGGTAATCGACAGCACTGTAGAAGGGGGACACCTAACGTACAGAGAACAACTTACCAGGTGTACAAGTATGAAATGCGGATTTCAGACAACAGATGGTGCACCAATGCAGTTTGTGCTATAAAGATTTGACACTGCGTCATTTTGTTGTGTGATCAACAAGTGTCAGACGCGCACGAGTAATAAATTGGAAAAGGGTGTGCATAGTGTTGTGTTCAATATGTCGAAATTTATACCGAACAAAGGGCATTCGCGGACAGCATTAATTTTTTGTTTTCATTTGAAGAAAACTGCCGTTGAATCATACCTATTACTTCGAGAAGCTTATGGTGAACATGCTCCATCGCAAGATACGTGTGAATGATGGTTTCGGCGTTTCAAAAGTGGTAACTTCGATGTTGCAGACAAGGAACATGGAAAACCGCCAGAAAAATACGAAAATGTGGAATTGCAAGCATTGTTGGACGAAGATGATTCGCAAACACAAAAACAACTCGCCGAGCAATTGGGCGTTAGTCAACAAGCTGTTTCCAATCGGCTACGAGAGATGAGAAAGATTCAGAAGCCCGGTAGATGGGTACCACATGAGTTGAACGACAAGCAAATGGAAAAGCGCAAAAACACGTGACATTTTGCTCGCTCGGTACAAAAGGAAGTCGTTTTTGCATCGTATAGTTACAGGGGATGAAAAGTGGATTTATTTTGATCCCAAGCGCAAAAAATCATGGGTAGACCCAGGGCGCACCATCCACATCGACGACAAGACCGAATCACTTTCGCAGAAAGACAATGCTCTGTGTTTGGTGGGACCGGAGGGGGCGTGGTCTATTATGAGCTGTTAAAACCTGGGGAAACGATTAATACTAAATGTTACCAACAACAATTGACCGATTTGAACCGTTTGCTGCTTGAAAAAAGGCCAGAATACCGAAAGAGGCAACACAAAGTCATTTTTCTTCATATCAATGCTCCATCACATACGGCAAAACCAGTTCGCGATACGTTGGAAGCACTCAACTGTGAAGTTCTACCCCATGCGGCTTACTCACCAGACTTGGCTCCTTCCGATTACCACTTGTTTGCATCGATGGGTCACGGACTTGCTGAGCAGCGCTTTGGTTCGTACGAAGATGTGAAAAAATGGCTCGATGAATGGTTCACAACAAAAGGGGATGATTTTTTACTGGCGTGGTATTCACAAATTGCCCGAAAGATAGGAAAAATCTATAACAAGCGATGGAGCATACTTTGAATAAAGCACTTTTTATCATTCTTCCGAATTTAACATGTTTTTTTTAGAAAAAAAAACCGCATTTCATACTTGTACACCTGGTAACTAAAAAAATAGAGTAGCAACTACCACTGGACAGGACGGATTTTGTTTAAAGTGGCGGACCTCATTTGACTGTCGGCCCCCTACTTAAAGAGTAGCATTCCTTGTGTTCGACCTGAATATCGTGATTCAGACAAATGGTTCTTTTACAAGATAATACACCAACTCACACTTTACGTTGAGTCATTCAACATATTCACCTGACTTAGTATCTTGTGATTTTTCACCATTTTCAGAAATTAAAATTGAGTTGAAAGGATGCTTTTCACAGACATAGAGACAATTTAAAAGGCTTCTACACATACATTGCAGGAAGTTCCACAAAATGAGGTGAATAATTCATATTTGAGCAACTATTAAATCAGTATTAACTACCAAAACTGAACGAAGTCTATTTTTTCAGTAGTTATTTACTGTTCTATTAGCTGTTTAATCATCTCAAGGCGCTTTTTGTCGCATCACGACTCATCAGCCGAGCAGATGCGCCAATAATCTTAGGCTTACAGCAGTCAGAGGTACAAATTGTTGTCTTGTCTACCAACATTATTAAATTGTTGTAAAAAGGGCCTTTAATTAGGAGGAAAATCTTGAATAAAAAATATAAAAAACTGAAAACGTTTTACTTTCGTTACCAGAATCTATTTTTGATGAACAGGAGCCATAGACTCAGCTAACCTAGGGCAACGAATCATGTTGGTCTTAAATTTCTGCAGGTTGTACTTTGTGGAAACCTTAGTCATTGTTAGTTGATTCCAGGTATCAGATTCTCCATATGAGTACAAAATTGAGTACGTTTCTTAAAATTCAATTTCGATTTCAAATTATTTGTCACTTTTATGTGTGGAAGTATCAGTCGTCAAGAAGCAAAATCACTACTTCAGGGAAAGCGATGTTGTTTCACCATCAGTTCTGAGGCACTGTATTTCAAATGCAAAAAACACGTTGAAAGCTCCGCAAATGATTTAACTTTGGCAGAAGGTGCCGTGACGCACAAAACGGGGAACATAAGTACCAGCGATTTCGAAACGGTGATTGATCTTTCGGATTGTAAAGATCCTGGACAAAGTCATGCCACACATGCCAACAACGACGCAGCGGGACTTTTCTTTAGAATGAGAACTCCTCCCTTACTACTTTTTTTTCAGTTGCTGCAGCATTATCGTGTCGATGCTCCCTTTATTTCACTGGGGAACGTCAAAAAAAAAACATGACCAAATTCATCGGCTCGAAACCACCATCTTTTTTCAAACAGGGAATCCTTTAGCTTCCTGAATAGTGAACAAAATGTCCGGAAAATAATGGGAAATATACTTCTGGATCCGGTTGGAACCCTTACTGAATCTAACTGAGAATAACCGGTCAAGGGCAAGTTGGACTTGCGCAATTAGTGTTCCGGACGTTGATTGCTTTTAAACACATCCTAAATGAGTTTTCAACAACGTTTTTTTGCCGAGCTTCACTGGAACATCAGTTTTCGGTGAAGATCGGCAGAAAATCTTGAATTATAAAAGAAATAATATTAATAGGGTGCACAAGTATCACATTATATGTATTTTTGAACTCGTGTTTTTACAAGCTTTTATTTGGCATCCCACTCGATGACCTCGTAAATTTTTTTTCACTTTCGATTTCACCCCCTTAAGTCAAAATTTGACTTTCAAAACCATACGGCTCTGATGAGTCCATCAATTCTTATATTAGTGCCAAATTTCAACTTTCTATTTTTAATAGTTCGGAGAAAATCGGGTGTGATAGACAGATGGACAGACACCGAAGTGATCTTATAAGTGTTCCGTATGGAACAGTAAAAAATGCTCCGCTCAAACTTTATACCAATACTATCGAGACTTTACTAGGTTAAGATTGCGATTCAGGGCGCTTCTTGGTGGATGCTATGCCGTGTATGTTGATAAATTGAATGGGTCTATACATGATAATCCGCGGAGGTTTTGGTCCTTTGTTAATGGCAAACGTACGATTAACGGGTTTCCACGGAATATGATCCTGGATGGCACTGAGAGTAGTGACAACTTGAGTATTGCTAATCTTTTTTAAAAGTATTTTTTCAACGTGTTTCAAAAAGGTACGGGACCAACTTTGTGCTATAAAAATTTGAACAGTAATGAAATAAGTATTGATTGTCGTAGGTTTTCGGTGACCGAGGTATACGATGCTATCTGCCTTCTGCCTGCCAAAATGACTGCGAGCCTAGATGATATTCCGAATTACTTGCTGAAGCGATGTGTCACTACACTTACGGGGGCCATCACGGATCTGTTCAATAAGTCACTGGATGAAGGAGTTTTTCCAACAATATTTAAAACAAGTTATCCGAGTCCAATTTACAAGTCTGGAAACAGGAATGATGTAAGGAATTATAGAAATGTTACGTAATCAATCCATTATTCCCAAATTGTGTGATTTCCTAATATATAAGCAATTATCTTGGTCCTGCAGGAATCTTTTCACGACAACATGGATTTTCAAAGGGTAGATCGACGGATACCAACCTCGTCGTTTATGAGTCATACTTCTTAGAGGCTCTGGAGAAGGGGGCCCAGGTGGATGCTGTCTATACCGACTTTTCCAAGGCATTCGATAGGGTTAATCACGACCTATTATTAGCTAAGCTTGAGGTATTGGGATTCAACGATTCTCTCCTTCGGTGGTTGAATACATATCTTGAAGGGCGTGAATATCAGGTTAAAATTGGCAATGTGCTTTTAAATAGTTTTATTGCAGTTTCTGGAGTGCTACAGGGCGTCCATTGCTCTCCGCGCCTTTTCAATTTGTTTGTCAATGAGATCGCCGGTCACATACTTAGTTCTGATTTCCTTATCTTCACCGATGATCTTAAAGTGTTTAAGAATGTTTTTAATGGGCAGGACGTCCAGGACTTGTAGGCGGACTCGGATAGACTTGTAAATTGGGCTGAGACAAACTGTGTACAGCTTAATGCATCTAATTGTAAATCTGTTAGTTTCTTTAGAGGACATAAGAATGTCAATAGTAATTATGTTATTAAGGGGACAGTGTTGGACAGTTTGGGCAAAGTGAAGGATCTAGGAGTAATATTTGATTATTGCCTCTTTTTCTGTGATCATTACGTATATATTATTAACAAGTCCAGTAAGATTTTGGGACTTATATATAGAAATCTCAGGGATTTATCATTGTCCTCATTAAGGGTCCTGTACTGCACGTTGATGACGTCTGTTGTGGAGTGTTCAGTGGTTGTCTGGTCGCCAATGTTTGAAGTACATAAGTACAATCTCGAAAACATTCAGAACAGGTTTCTACGACTTTGTGCTTATAAGTGTGATATGGCAATAGCTGACCGTGATTATAGTATTACTAGAGGCCATATGAACTTGAATCTGTTAGCTCATAGACGTTTGGCGAGTGATCAGTATTTTCTGTATAAGATAATTAACGGGTTGATGGATTGTCCTACTTTATTGTCATTCGTAAAATTTAATGTACCTCAAAGACATTTAAGGCAAACTGAATTGTTCTTTACTGTTTTCCACAGAACTGATTATGGTTATCATTTACCACTGCTGAGGGCTATGAGATTCATGAACCAGTGCCAGGAGCTGAACATTTTTTCAGGTTTCTCCTCTTCCTTCAGAAGGGGTGCTCTGGCGTTGATTGTTTCATGGTAGGAGTGTAAGCCGTTTCTTTGTTTCATTCCACATTTTCGGTCGTTCTGTAAAAAGGGGTGTACCCGTATATTCTCAAATAAATAAATAAACTTTTCACACTATGACTGCTGAGATCATCATAACCACGAAATAATAATCGCGAAGGAATATGGCTAAATAAAACTACAAGAAAGACAAATAATACTGATACTACTTTAGCAATAAAAATTTATTGAATTAAAAACGTATATACAAAATAATAATAATAATACTGTTACAATAATAAGGATAAGAATAAGGTTTAAAACCAATAACC
>CM032455.1:147419326-147494326 GCA_019049505.1 Pachyrhynchus sulphureomaculatus | reverse complement strand
ATGGACTGCGTAGCTACGCATCACATTTGATAAAATGATTTATTTCGAGCCTATGTTTCATCTATCATATGTATGTAAACTGTTAACGAACATATCGAGCTGGTGTAATTGGCATATATATATATATATATATATATATATATATATATATATATATATATATATATATATATATTTGTGTGTGTGTAAAATTTAAATTTGAAAAATAAACTCCCAACCACGCTCTTTAAAATCGTCACCGTATCTGTCAGCCCCTAAGGACGATACACATATTATTCTACAATAAATAGTCAGAGAGTCTTAGAGAGTTTAATACTGATTGATAAACCATTTCAAGTTATATAAGTTGGACGCATAAACTATCGCTTTCCATTCCTAATAACACATATATAAGATGGATTTTTGAAATTTTATTCTATAATAAAAGAAACTAAACATGACACCGCCTAAGTTTGACTGTGTTTTAACGATGCTTCTTTTGGTGTTATCATTTTGATTTTAACCACCATCACTGTTTAGAATATTACATCATGAATACATTTGTTGAATTCATATGCAAATATATATTTCGATTACATATCCATAGCCTCTACTTAAGGACGTTCCCAAGGAGCAGTCGTGCTCAACTTACAGAAAGATCCCTCCTATGTAAACTATCATGCGTACAATAAAAAATAGTTCAGGCACAATGTGCTCTTTTGCCCTGTCCCATATGCGTAGAAATACAAAAATAATCCCACTGCGTCATTTTTCGGATCTGGCAACGATACATTCTTAATTTCGCGATTAAACAATGGCAGATTTGTTAAAAAAAAAAACCGCTGAAAAAATAAATATTGCATTAACAAGTATATCTGACGCAAAAAAACAGGAAATTCAAACAACAATCAATGAAATAGTTTAATCTAAAATTCCTGATGAGAATAGTGTAGTTTCATTGTGTTAGCTAGAAATCTGAAATGCTGCAGAAGCCTTTTGAATATGGAAAAATTGAGTGGTTTCAAAAGGGAATGTAATTGAGTAAATGCTCGAGTGATAAGAAACCAAATCTCTGATATTAATTAATATGCAACTTATTTATATTCAATACTGATAAATATTTGATTTGTTATAAATTTGACTTTTTATTTACGATAACCCATATTTTTTCTATATCTGTGAGCTACGGGCATTTATTAAAATGCAGCGTTAACCGTACTTCAAACTTCCCGCGCAGTGTGACTTTACCAAGTCGCGAACATTTATTTAACAAGTTACACGAGGACAAGTGAAAACGATCAAAAGTAAATCACTTTCAACACTTTTTATAAAAAAAAACGAATACCGGTTGCAATAATTCTCTTTACAGAAAAATATTTGTTATATTTTTAATTGAGTTGAGTTTTTCAAAACAATTGTAAGAAAATTACCATTGTTATATAATAAAACATCCGTTTCAACATAGGTCGGGGTAGGGTTTTGTATGTTAAAAATGCAAATTTTAACAGCCAATATTTATAAATTTAATGTGGTAAGAAGTACTGAAATTTTTTCTATGTATAAATATTAATAAATGTATAATCAAATTTTCTAGATAATTTTAAGAAACTTGATTTTCTTGAGAACGTCCTTAAAGGTTTTAGGAAATATTGAGTCACTGGGAAGTGACATTTGTAACACGTTCGTGACGTCTAAACAAGCATCTTACAGCAAAACTATTTGCATATTTCTATCTCAAGTTTTCAATGATTGATTCTGTACTCTACTGTCAACGATTAACAGTGAAGCAAGAGATTGAAGAAAATCGGCCGGAACTAGTTAACATAACGGGTGTCGTCTTCCACAGTGACTACGCCAGATGACACCCATTTTTGATGACTTGGCAAAAATTGGGAGAGCTTGGCAGGAAAGTTTTATTACATCCACCGTATAGCCCGGATCTAGCATCGTCAAACTACCATATGTTTCGGTCCCTGCAGAACTCCCTGAATAGTGTTAAGTTAATTTCAAACGAGGCCTGTGAAAACCACTTGTAATTTTTTGCCTAGAAACCTGACGGGATTATGATGTTGTCAGAATAATGGCAAAAGGTCACCGAACAAAATGGCACATATTTGGTTCATTTAAATATAAAAAAATCAGTTGTCTCAATTTTGACACTACTTTTTCGACAACCCTTCATAAAAAAAGCAATTGATTATTGCTTTTTTTATGAACCTGAACTAACCTGAACTAACCAGGGCCTTAAAAACCTATTAAGAATATCATATTTTACTTGGATTCTTGCTTTGAAGCTGATTTCTAACAGACTCCTAAGTTTTTACTGACATAAAATATTTAGTTTCTATTAATGATAAATTCTGGTTTAAAATGACTGCTATGTTATGTTTTTGTTTTAAATTTACAATATGATCATTTTTTCTTGCAAAATTTTCCATGCTTTTTAAATTTTAAGCCATTGTAAAGTAGTTTTTTTTCGATGAAATAATAGTTTTGGCATATTGATTGGAAAAAACACATTTCAATGTGTACTAATATAAAATTTTTAGGTACTTTTGATAGGTTTGACAGGCTAGTAATTCGTCCCACAAAGAATTTAACCTTAACTAGGAATATAAAAAAAGCATACTTTAATTGCAGATCATCATAATAAAAAGTATAGTTTACTTGTCCAACTTGTCAATTATGTACAATTTTCTTCTCAGAGAGCTTATACATTCATCGAAACATTAGAAACATCCAATTTTCTTAATTTTTTTAGCTGCACCTCCATTTACAATAATATATTTATTTATGGTTAATTAAGTATTAATTAATAAATTAGAACACGACAGATACTATAATTACGTAACGTTTGACTGACTGGTAGAGTTTCTCCTGTGCGATAGAGATAAGCCATTACCGCAGGCTATTTCTTTCAGTTCTACGGTTTTCGAGACGCTGTTGTCATTTTCAAAAGTTAAAAGATGCTCCTCCTCTTCCGGTAGATTATAATCTGAAAAACATTTACGAACACGTAACATAAAAAGCCACTGCCATTTTTTGGTTGCTTTTTATTGAAGTTCAATAAAATAACTACATTTTTTTTTCGTTATATACAATGTAAAAAAGCAAATAAAAAACTTCAAACATTTATTATGGATACAGTGTATATGATACACTACATTTTAAAAGCTATATACATGCTACGTTTACGTGCACAAAATCTAAAAATATTGAATTATTATGTTACAAGCAGCACACCCATCAATACATTCATATTGTAATTCTTTTCGTCTATTTTTTTATTCCTTCAGTTAGGATATCACATACTGTTACTTTGAAAAATTCAGCCTTAATAACCATGCATATAGTTACCTTCTTCTAAGGCCTGTTCGAGTTTGGTCTTGCAATTGAAATAAACAAAATCGTCACCCATTAAGCCTTGGAACACGGATACTACTTCTAATCGAGCGTTTAAAAAATATAAGGGCTGTTTTCGGGCTAAAAATTCGTTTTTCAGGGCGGCTATACCTTTGGCAGCTGTAAAATCGGCCCCTGAAAAACAAGAAGTATTAAATATATTTTTAGTCTACGATAATAGAAAATATGTCAAACTACAGTGTTTGGAAAATTATTTCTTGAAAATAACGTGTGAACCGTTACGTTCCCGGTACTCTTCTAAGCGACCGGTAAAATTATTGATTATTGCTGCACTATTTCCGTGATCATCAGCTATTTACTAATTATTCAAGGGTATGGAGATCCTTTAAGTAAACTTTAGTTTTGAATTCCGACAAGAAATCACTCAATGACGTCAAATTACGGTCAAGTGACGGCCAACTTATTTCACGTTTTTCGAAAACCAAATTACTTACTTCTTCTTATATGTGCCATATCAGTTCCCCCTGACGTTGGTTATCACTCGGGCATATTTATCACTGTTCCCTGCGACTCCGAATAACTCTTGGACGCTATGGATTCCTGTCCAATCTCGTATGTTTCTCAGCTAAGAGGCCTGCTTCCTACCAACGCCGCGCCTGCCCTCAATCTTTCCCCTCATTATGAGCTACAATAACTGATAATGTTTGCCACGAAGAATATATCCTAAATACTCCAGTTTTCTCTTTACCATTGACAACAACTCTCTGACTCCATTAGCTCTCTGCAGTACTTCCTGATTGGTGACATAAGCTGTCCACGGAATACAGAGAAACCTTCTATGCAGCCACATCTCGAAACCCTACAAGCAGTTAACTGTTGCAACCTTCAATGTCCATACCTCAGTGCCATACAACAAAATCGACCAAATATAGCATCTTAGCATTCTCTGACGAAGTTTCAGATTAATGTTATCATTGCAAAAGCGAGACTTCATTTTAATGAAGGTTGTTCTGGCTGTTTCCATTCTGCACTTAATTTCTTTGTCAGGGTCTAACTGGTCAGTAATGTAGCTTCCAAGGTATTTAAAATGGTGAACTCCGTCTGTCGCTTTACCTTTTAAATGGTGATCAACACCTGCATATTGTTGGCGGCTAAAGACCATGAATTTGGTTTTAGATATATTGATGTTAAGGCCCATATTCGCTCCTGCCGGCTCAACTTTATCTAACAGGTGGTGGAGGTCTTCAATCCTGTCACTCAAGATAACAGTATCACACACACACACACACATTGATTCACCTTCACTCCATATGGTTGTTCATATAAAGCTGTTTTGAATATTTAGTCGGAGTAAAGGTTACACAGCAACGGCAAAAGTATGCAGCCCTGTCTCACTCCTCGTTGAATGGGAACATCTTCTGGCCTGGTCTCTTCAAATTTCACCATTGCCGTTTGTCTCCAATACAGATTTCTGATTATGCGGATGTTTCTGTTGTCAACTCCTGTATTCTGTAGTATTTCGAATAATTGTGTATGCTTTCCCTATCGAAGGCTTTCTCATAATCTATAAAGCAGACAAACACATCACGGCGTTGATCACTGCACTTCTGGAGCAGACCGTTCAAAGCATAGAGTGCCTCTCGTGTGCAGATTATCTCTGATTCCAAATTGTGAGTTGTCAAGACCTTCTTCGCACTTTCTTTTGATTCTACCACGAATGATTCTAAGGAACACTTTCAAGGTGTGATACAGCAAGCTTATCAGTTGATCATTACTTACTACAAAAACTACAGGTAATACTAACTAGATCCCTCATTATTATCATACAGTCGCCCAAGTAAGAACGTGTCGCGCATCGTTCATTAAAAAATGGATTTATTTATAAGATTTTTACATCATTCGACAGTGGTGCCAACAATAACCTCAAAAAAAAGGAATCTTTTTTACCGACTAGAAGTTATAGGCGACATGTTCTTACTTGACCGACTGTAATGAAATAATAACGACTAAAATAAAACTGACTGATGTTTCCTTACCTAAAATGAACTGACAATCTACAACAACAGGCAAATTTTTTGACGATGTTCCTGTTTTGGCAACACTGGTCTTAATAAAGTCCACAGCTGGGAAGTACAGGGCATTTCCGGGCGTTATGAGAATATATTCTCTTTCATTGGATGTCTACAATGAAAATGGTTTTTACAAATATGAAGAATATGTTTATTTTAGTAGAAAGTTTTCCGTTAAAAAAGTTAATCTCGTATTACAAAATTTTGTATAATGATGATAATAAAAATGAGGAGAACACGGTACTATTTTCGCCGTGATTCCATCTAAAAACTATGATATATTTCGGGATTAATACCATACTTTTGAAGAAAAGACAATGTTTTTGCCAGATTTTATTCTTTAATATAGTTTCTTTTAAGAGCGATCTTCCAAGATTTGGGTACCGTTCATGTTGTACGATTTATCGAGCTCTCTAAAATAAGACTTAGTTTTCCAATCGACTTCTTTATTTGAGCCAAATCTCTTTTCCCGGAGCAACCGTTTTAAATTTGGAAAGAGGTAATAATCGCTGGGGCCCAGATCTGGTGAGTATGGCGGATGAGAAACTAATTCATAGCCTAATTGGTCCAATTTCACCATCGATGTTTTGGAGTCGTGAGATGGTGCATTATCTTGGTGAAACAACAGTTTTTCTTCGCTAAATGCGGCCTTTTTTCTTGATTTCACCATTCAAATGGTCCAAAAACTAACGTAATAGTCTCCGGTGATTGTTCGCTTCCTTCTCAAAATAGTCGATTAGTATTATTCCAAACGCATCCCAAAAAATACTTGCCGAAACCTTTCCAGCTGATGTTTGTGTTTTTGGACCTTTTGGTCGGCTTTCATGCCCTTCCGACCACTGTCTGTTGGACAGTGGCGTGAGAGTGCGCGGCAGATACCGGGCATATGGCTCTTTCATATGCAAATATTCATGCTAAATAGGTCTCAGGCGAACTGAATTTCAAGGAGAACTTTTTATAACGTGCTCCGAAATTCATTATTAATAATTTTTTCATAAGTAAATGACTCGTTTAACGTTATAATTGAAAACAATTATAAAAAAGATATAAAGAGGAAGTTTTTGTTGTGCCTTGAGTGCTTGTAAAAATATAAGTGGTATCTCCAAAGTATTAGTTTTTTTAGATTTTCCACAGATCTTAAAAGTTAATATATTCATAATTTTTTATTTCTATTATGCAATATAACATATAGGGTGAAAAGTTTTTTTTTGCAAAATTCGACTTTATTCATCAACATATTCTTCTTCAAGAGCGATATAATCAGTCCAACGCTTTTCTAACATTCCTATACCTTTCTTGTAAAAGGATTTGTCTTTGCCTTCAAAATAGGCCTCAGTTTCGGGGATAACTTCTTCATTGGAGCCAAATCTCTTTCCCGTGAGCATTTTTTTGATGTCTGCGAATAGATAATAGTCGCTGGGGGCCAAATCTTGTGAATACGATGGATGAGGAAGTAATTCGAACTTCAATTCACGCAATTTTGCCATCATAATCATTGACTTGTGACACGGTGCATTGTCTTGATAAAAAAGCACCTTTTTCTTGTTCATTTTCGGCCGTTTCTTTGCGATTTCTGCTTTCAAATGCACCAATATAATATTCACTATTGATGGTTTTTCCCCTCTCAGCATAGTCGAAGAAAATTACTCCATGCGCATCTCAAAATACAGAGGCTAAAACCTTCCCAGCCGACTGTTAAGTCTTTGGCCGCTTCGGGCGGCTTCCACCGGCTGCTGTCCACTCAGCTGATTGCTGATTTGATTCCGGTGTGTAGTGGTGGATCCATGTTTCAACCACTGGCACATATCGCATGAAAAAATCCCTTTTATTGCGCTTAAACAGGTCCAAACAGCGCTCATCAACACGTTGTTGTTTTTGGTCCACTGTGAGCAAACGCGATACCCATTTCGAACACAGCTTTCTCATGCCCAAATGTTCATGCAAAATATGACCAATACGTTCTTTTGATATCTTTAGGGTATCAGCTATCTCACGCAATTTCACTTTACGATAATCAACCAAAAACTTTTCAGCCTACGTGTTAGAAAAAGTGTTTCAGTTTAATCTAAAAAATATTTAAATGGTTTCGACTGCTTAATCCCTTCTGGTAAAACTTTGAAAATCTTGATACACGCGTAATGCGGTGATTTTTCAAAGGTGGATGTTTGGAGGCTTGGTATTACAAGAGCCGAAGCATTTCCAGTTTGATCGTTATGATTGTACAAATTCTGACTGAAACCTTTTTTGTTCCCGTAAACGCAATGGCACATTTAAATATCTACATACTTATGTAGTGAGTGGTCCATCTTCAAACAATTAAATTACTAGTGGAAAAGCAAATGAATATAAGGTCACCTTATCAAATGGTTGACTACGAAAAAGAATTTGATTCGGTACAGATATGGGCAATCCTTAACGCCTTAAGTAACAGCAGAGTTGATAAAAGATACACAACTCTGCTTGAATACATATATAAAAATGCTACTTTACAAATAATGCTTGAAGAAAAAACATATAAAATCAAAATTAAAAGAGGACTTAGACGAGGCGACTCGACTTCCCCAAAGTTATACCTGTTGACTCTAGAAGACATTGTCAAATCGTTAAAGTGAGAAAATAAAGGAATACTATGGATGGTGAACGATTAAATTACTTAAGGTTCGCAGATTATGTCACTCTGATCGCTAACATAAAAGGAGAATTAGAAGAAATGCTGATGTAATTAAATAACGAGAGAAATAGGTCTAAAAATAAACTTCACCAAAACCAAATAACTGAACAACGAAAGTAAAGGTAACAGCCAGGAACTATTAATAGAAGGTGAAAGAATAGGAAAGGTGCAAACATTCATATATTTACGACAAAAAATCAAAATATCAAAAAATAATTTAAAAGCTGACTTGGATGGAAGAGTCTCGTTAGCTTGGCCTGTGTTCGGAAAGTTACAATCTACACTTAAATTGGACATTTCAAATACGATAAAAGCCAGAGTATTCGAGCAATATGTACTGCCCGTATTAACATATGGCACTAAAACGTGGGCTTTAAATAAAAGTGTAATAAATAAACTCCAGGTAATCCAAAGCGCAATGAAGAGGAGAATGCTAAATATTAAACTTCAAGATCGTATTCCTAACATCAAGATTCGAAGAAGATCAAAAGTGACAAACGAATATGTATAGTAAGGCGGAATTGGGCGGAGCATATCGATTGGATGCAAAAGGTAAACAACAAAGCTCATTGGAGACAACTTGGGGAGGTTTTACGTCCGACTATGGATGGAATAAGCTAATGATGACGATGATGATGTAGTGAGTAAATATTTCTAAATGACTCACGACATGATTCAGGTTATTTCAGATTAAATATTAATCTATTACTAATTATACGTTTCCAGGAAATAAATAATCTGTTTTCACGTGTCCCTTAACCCTGAATCATGATATTGTAAGTTACATAACGATAACTATGTATTTTTTAGATAAGTTATCAGCTTTTAAATTACTTACCGTGCATTTTTCGACGTGAACTCCTGGCCTTGCGGACGGATATAACAAAAACATAACATTAATCCCCACTCCGATAAGGATGCCATACTCGACACCTATTATAAGGCAACACACAAAAGTTGCAAACGCCGATAATAGATCTTTTTTACTGGATCGCCACATTGGTTTGACTACTTCGTATTCGATCATAAAAATGACGGCGCATACTATGACGGCTCCTAATGAGGCTTTTGGAATGTACGCAAAATAGGGTGTAAGAAAGCTCAGCGCCAAAAGCACCATGATTCCTAAAAAAAGGAATATTTAAAAAAAATGTAGCGTCAAAAGTACCATAATATATGTAAGGCTAAACAGCACTGATCCAGTAGTAAAGTTAAGTCTCTATGACCACCCAGTACTGTAAACATAACATGTTACTTTAACAATTACCGATAAATTCAGTTAAAAAGTATTTACCTGTTATAACACCGCTGAAAGGTGTCTGTACGCCACTGGCATGGTTAACAGCTGATCTCGAAAATGATCCAGTAATCGGCATAGAAGAAAAGAATGAACCCACGATGTTACAGAGCGAAAGTGTTAGTAGTTCTTGAGTAGCATCAATTATCTCACCGCTAGCTGAAAAATGGATGTAACAGATTGTAATGTAAATATTTTTACAATATATTACAACATAGGAATATGTTTTATACACTAAAACTATTCCTGATGAACCCTATAAAAGAAAATGAAGTACCCATCTATACAAAGGATTGCCGAAAAACTATTGAGTCTGTTAAAGTAGAAATATCATCCACGAACTCATTTTCAAGTCGTTCTAAATTGCGTCGGAATAAACGAATTCTAACAGTTTTTACACATTTACTACTGTCAAATGACAGCTTTCAACTGATGTTAAGTATGGCTCAACGTGACTTATATTATCTGAGATGTGAGGCTAAACATACCTAACGAGAACAAGGCTCAATATTTTTGACAACCCTATCTATTTATCTATCTAATAAGCCTTCTTCCATCCATATGTCGGACATAGGCCTCTCCTTCCTTTTTCCATCCCTTTCGATTTTACGTTTTTCTGGTCCATCCTAAACCAGCCGTTCTTTTCAGGTCATCTTTCCATCTTGTTTGGGGGCCTTCCTTTGGATCATTGTCCCAACCATGGCCTCCATTTCTGTATTCTTTTATTCCATCTCTCATCTTGTTGTTTCAATGTGTGACCTGCCATCTCCATTTTAAACCTGCTACCTGTTCTCTTACGTCTATCACTTTCGTCTTTTGTCTTATACTTTCGTTTCTGATTCTGTCTTATAATCTTCAGCATCTGGCGTTCCATTGCTCTGTGTGTTACTCAGTTGGTCCATTATCTTCTTAGTCAATATTCATGCCGCATAGGTGAGAACGGGTAGAATGCATTGATCGAATACGATTTTTCTTAGTTTCAGAGGAATTCTTTTATTGGTTAGTATTTTCCTTCCTCCTCTGTACCTCTGCGGTTTGATTTGTAGATGTATTCCTCTAAGTCTTCAAGTGTGCTGCCCTCTATTCTCAAGCGCGGACTGTCTTTGTTTGTCATAGCCTTTGTCTTATCTCTATTCAGCAGCGCTCCAACCCTTTCTGATTTGTTTTGTAGTTCAATAATCATTTCCTGTGTGTCATCAAAATTATCTGATATTAGCACTACATCATCAGCATAATGCAGATGATTTAACTTTTGTCCATTTATACTGATCCCCTTTTTTTCCCATTCACGTTCTTTTTTTTATGGGTCTAGCACACGTGCTGCAGGGAAGTCCGTAAAGTACTACAGGAGCGACACCTGTGCGGAAAAAGCGATTTACGTTGTTCTTGACCCTCGCTGTAAATTATACTCAGTGGGAAACACACTCCTGGGTAAGCCATTCCAAAGGGATGATGTTCTCCATATAAAAAACTGCTTGAAAAGCGTTGTACGAGGAGTAACAAGCTGTACCTCATACGGATGTGGAGTATTAGCGCGACGTGTATTCCTAACATGCACCGCTCTGGGAGGAATGAACCGGGCTACATCCTTCGAACACTCTCCATGAGAATACTTGTAAAATAGACTCAAGTCGCCAATCGTTCTTCGATGTTCCAGCGAATCAAGGCCGCCGGTCAGTTCTGGGTCTCCAATCAGACGAACAGCCCTTGTCTGAATAGAATCCAACAAATGCAGTGTATGTTTAGGAGTAGAGCTCCAAACATGGGAGCAGTATTCCATAGTTGATCGAATTTGAGCTTTGTAAAGAATTAACAGTTGTTGTGGAATGTAAAGCTTTCTGGTTCGAAATAATATTCCCAATTTTTGAGAACCTCTCCTTGCTATGCCTGCAACATGTTCATGCCAGGACATATTTGCTCCCAAATTAACGCCCAACAAATTGAGTGACGATGCTAGGGGAATGGAGTGCCCAGACATAACTATATCGGGTTCAGCAACGTTAACTTTTTGAGAAAAAATTGCCGCCTGGGTTTTTGTAGCGTTAAATTCCACTTGGGTACTGTCACCTCAAGATAGAATTTCTTCCAGGTTTTTGTTAAGTTGAATGCCTTCCTGCTGTCTGCAGATATTCGCCTGAGCGTTCAAGGTGAATGAAGAGATAAGCGTATTATCATCTGCAAAGCTTTAGATTGGATTCCCGGTCTTTTCCGGGAAACTGTAGTTAGTTTTGGACTCTTGGAATCTCCCTGCCTTACTCCGCGTTTGATAGGTATAGGATTTGTTTTACTATCCGTTTCCACTATCATTTGGGCCTTGTTGCAAATTGTTATGAGCTGAGTGTAACCTATAGTCTATTCTGCTGTTATACAAGGCTCTTTCGATGGCCCATCGCTCGATACTATCAAAAGCCTTTTGATAATCTATAAATACCAAGTACCAACTTTAAATTATATTTTGAAGCTTTCTCTATTAAAGTTCTGATAGTTCAGGTTATTCCACCGACAGGTTTAATTCCAGCTTGTTTTCCAAACTATTAATTATTATTTTGGTAAATAATTTGTATATGTATAAAAGTAATGATATTATCTATATATATATATATATATATATATATATATATATATATATATATATATATATATATATATATATATGTATATATGTATATATGTATATATGTATATATGTATATATATATATATATATATATATATATATATATATATATATATATATATATATATATATGTATATATATATATATATATATATATATATATATATATATATATATATATATGTATATATATATATATATATGTATATATATATATATATATATATATATATATATATATATATATATATATATACATATATATAAATAAGTTTATATTTAGATGACATTATTTTAATGTTTGCATTTTACTAAAAATTTCACTTTATTATGAGAACATCATCGTTTATAAAAATAAAAGGTATTTTATTAGAGTGAATAGTTTTCAAAAAATATTTTTAGACTTACCAAAGGCCTTCGCTATAGCTACATTTCCCAGTACAGCTATAACTGGTACCAAAAACACAGAACTACCTAAATCGGATAACATCTCTGGAAAATCTCGCGTCTGGTTATTAACTACTGTAGTGAACGGTGGCAACTTAACCTCCGGCAGTCCGGATTTTACATTTCCTGTCAATCTAAATGGCGATCCTGAACCTTGGTTTTCATATAGATAAGCCACTGTGCTGCATATAATGACTACTATGGCGTTTCGTGAAGTAGAGATGAGCCAAAGAATGTAGTTGAGGATTTTTTGGTTTTTGGTCGGTTTTGTGCCCTTTTTGTGTACTTTTAAATCTTTTAGTTTCTAAAATTAAACAACACATTTAAAGTCAGTTACTATGGTAAACAGAAATTGAACAAAAAAATTCTAAAGAGTTTCCCTTACCACAAATTCTAAAAAGATTAAACCGACTTGAAAAGCAGTGATGAAAAATACAAAATAATAACTTATCCTAATCTTAAAATGCACTTATTTGCTGAAAAATAAAACTGTATTTAGCAAAAGGAATCTTCGGTGTTGGCACTTTAAACGAAAAAAAAGGAATGCAAGCAATTTAAGACACAAAAAATATCACGTAACCACACAACTATGTCGAAAATAAATTAGAATTCACGAACTGATTACTGGAGTATCTAACAGAAAATATGTTAGGTGTTCTCTTTCAAAATCTAATTTTAACTTGAGAAAATCACTATACCATATAAACGAGCGCGACGAGTTTGTTAACAAAGGGTGCCAAGGAGTGCTGCAAAGCAAAGATTCGCTAATATGAACGTAGCACAGAGAGAGAGAGAAAATCCCTCTCTCTCTCCACACACACACATATATATATATATATATATATATATATATATATATATATATATATATATATATATATATATATATATCATCTGTGAAGATTTAAGGCAGATCGAGCTATGATGGAAAACGACTAGTGTTCCGGAATCATCGTCAGAATTCAACAAATCCTTTTTGAAGACCATCGGCGGATAATTCTGAGTATCTCTGACAAACTGTTTATTGGTTACTCTCAGTTCGTTCTGTATACAACATGTTTTTGACGAAAAATTTCATAACTGGCATGGACCCTGGCTTCAGGCTGTTCTGCTATATGAAGATGGACTTGAGGGGTTGCCTCGTATCGCAGGCGGAGCTGGAAGCAGTGACATCATCGAGCTTCCAAAATATGTTCGAGAAGGGGGAAAAACGGTAGGACTGGTGCATTCGGGTGGAGGGGGACTATTTCGAAGATGACGAGAGTCACACAGTTTCAACATTAACATTTTTACAGCGGTCGAAACGGTGTTTATAATTGAAAATGATGTTTTTCGTCATATAGCAACTCTGAACGGTAAGGAAATGTAAAAATCTCGGAGGGTGATTTTTTCATGAATTTTCTGAACGAGGAAAATAAAAAAAAATATCTTATCACACACGTCCCCTCCAGTTTTCGAATTTACAGATGTTCATGAAATTTTGACACGATTTGGCTTATGAATCTAAGCAATAAATTGTCAGTGTATGGGGGTACTAAATTTGCAAAAAAATCCTTGAAAAATGTGCCCGTGACAAAACCTCAATTTATTAACGCTGAAAATCAATATCAAATATTCCAATTTCATTTGGTCTAACGTCAGATATTCCTATTTCACTTCACAATATTTAATTTTAGATAAAGAAACAAATCCTAAATAATTCCGCAAACTGGGTAAATACGATTTTCAATGTCAGCGATAAGAACAATTCCGACTTTTAAACATAGATTAAAAAAACAATTATATTGGCATTTTTGTTAAAATTCTCGAATTACACATGTTAGAATAAGCATTATGGGAAAAAAAAAAACCACAATGTGTGCGGATTCCGTTAATTTAATTGATTTTTCCCAATATACAGTCGGTCAGTTACCAGGTCTACAAGTATGAAATGCGTTTTTTTTTTCTAAAAAATCATGTTAAATTCGGAAGAATGATAAAAAGTGCTTTATTCAAAGTATGCTCCATCGCTTGTTATACATTTTTCCCATCTTTCGGGCAATTTGTGAATACCACGCTAGTAAAAATCTTCCCCTTTTGCTGCGAACCATTCATCGAGCCATTTTTTCACATCTTCGTACAAACCAAAACGCTGCTCAGCAAGTGCGTGACCCATCGATGCAAATAAGTGGTAATCGGAAGGAACTAAGTCTGGTGAGTAAGCCGCATGGGGTAGAACTTTCCAGCTGAGTGCTTCCAACGTGTCGCGAACTGGTTTTTGCCGTATGTGATGGAGCATTGTCATGAAGAAAAATGACTTTGTGTTGCCTCTTTCGGTATCCTGGCCTTTCTTCAAGCAGCGAACGCTTGGGATTCTCAAAATCAATCCACTTTTCATCCCCTATAACTATACGATGCAAAAACGACTTCCTTTTGTACCGAGCGAGCAAAATGTCACGTGTTTTTGCGCTTTTCCATTTGCCTGTCGTTCAACTCATGTGGTACCCATCTACTGGTCTTCTGAATCTTTCCCATCTCTCGTAGCCGATTGGAAACAGCTTGTTGACTAACGCCCAATTGCTCGGCGAGTTGTTTTTGTGTTTGCGAATCATCTTCGTCCAACAATGCTTGCAATTCCACATCTTCGTATTTTTTTGACGGTTTTTCCACGTTCCTTGTCTGCAACATCGAAGTCACCACTTTTGAAACGCTGAAACCATCGTTCACACGTATCTTGCGATGGAGCATGTTCACCATAAGCTTCTCGAAGTAATCGGTATGATTCAACATCAGTTTTCTTCAAATGAAAACAAAAAGATAATGCTGTCTGCGAATGCTCTTTGTTCGGTATAAATTTCGACATATTGAACACAACAATACAACACTATGCACACACTTCTCCAGTTTATCACTCGTGCGCGTCTGACACTTGTTGATGACACAACAAAGTGGCGCAGTGTTAAATCTTTATAACACAAACTGCATTAGTGCACCATCTGTTGTCTGAAATCCGCATTTCATATTTGTACACCTGGTAAGAATGTGTCGCCTATAACTTGTATCGGTAAAAGACATTCGCTTTTTTGAGGTTATTGTTGTAGAAAGAGGTTCACTGCTAACCTTTTATGGTTAAATAGTACATTATCGAATATGAGTGTTGCAAACGCTTCGCGCTTCGACGCTGTGTTACTATGGAATCGTCCAAAAGGTCCGCAAATGACGCCTACAACTGCTGCTAAGTAGACGGGCAAGTCTAGGGCATTCGTTGGCAAGTAGAAGAAATGATACTCTCAGTTAAAAAATGTCGATGATCTACCAGAAAGTAGTTCAACAGGAAAAGTGTCGGATGATGACGGAAAAATGATTATTAACATGTTTTCCCGAAATCCTCAATTAACACTGCGCTAAGGGGTGGAAAAACTAAAGCAGAAAGCTTTGGATACATCGTATGAAACGATTCGCACTCATCACCCGACTAACGATTTGAAGTGGGGGACTACAATCAATAAACCATTTCTGATCGAAAGAAACAGAGAGAGAAACGACTCGTGTAAGCAGAGGAAAACATAAATCGAGATTGGAGCAAAGTAATTTTTTCCGATGGAGCTTCATTTTGGGGTTATCTTATCGCTCCACGAACCTGGTCGATTTCGACTTACCGACTGGTTTAGCGCAACGTGAAATGCTCTCTGAAGATCCAGGTTTGGGGATGGCTTTTGGAAAAAAAATGATCCAGATTTACAAAAAGGCGTTAATACCGACTACCAAACGGTGGTCTGTCCATAAAAGTGGATTCTTCAAGAGGATAACGACCCCAAACATCGGAGTAAAACGTGTAGCCAGTGGAAAGAGGAATACGGTATCGTACAGACTAGATTGGCCATTCCAGTTGCCTGATATAAACTCAATCGAGAATGTGTGGTCATATATCAAGCAGAAGCTTCGTACTAAAAAGATGTATATAGTGAAGCAGTTGTCACGGCAAATTCGGGCAATTTGGAAATCTTTGCTCCAAGAATACACGGAAGATCGAAAGTATGCTCTGAGGATGCCAGATGATCATCGACGCTGATGGGGACTGGACCAACGACTGAATTATTAGCATTTTAATGGCAATCCTTTACTATCGAATGATGTAAAAAAACCTTTAAATAAACACATTTTTTTAATGAACACTGCGAGACACGTTCCGACTGTATTTGTTGTTCAATACTAAAAGTATTTTTCATCTAAATTTACGGTGTCTTTTCAGATGTTTTAGCATATTACTCTTCAAATTACAAACATTAATCTGTTTAATTTTGACATTGTTACGCTTCTCCGGAGATAATTAAGACAATAATATAATTCTATTGTGTACTTCTTAAATAAATTTATAAAAAATATCAAGAAACGAAATTAAAACAGATTTATTCATACTTACTCTTAATAATAAGAGTGTCACTATACAACCCAGACCTAAACCCAGGTCGGTAAACCTAGTAAGATGTATGTTTTGAATAACTTTACTCATTGTATCGAAAAATCCATTTGATGAGATTTTCAGTCCTAAGAGGCTGCCAAACTGAGACGTGCCAATTATCACAGAAGTAGCTGATGTAAATCCTACAGTGACCGGAATAGAGATAAAATCTACAAGGACACCTAAAAAAAAT
Organism: Pachyrhynchus sulphureomaculatus; assembly: GCA_019049505.1. NCBI lineage: Eukaryota > Metazoa > Arthropoda > Insecta > Coleoptera > Curculionidae > Pachyrhynchus > Pachyrhynchus sulphureomaculatus. The sequence continues at coordinate 147,477,248 of CM032455.1, read as the reverse complement.
AATTAATTAAGAGTATGGTTTTACGGAGTTCAATTGTGAACATTCTACATGAGGCAGTACTTATTTTTAGAGACGTAATGGGTGGTACTTTCTAGGGTCTGGTAAAACCGGGTACTCGGCTACGTACGATCCTGCAAAACCGGATGGGTTTCGACAATAGCTCGTTATTTTATTTACAACAAAAATAAAAACATACAAAAAATAGTTCGTTCCGCAACTTACACATATATTTTCGCTAGTCTCACCGTTGGCCTTAAACTAAAATATATTAATATGGTTCGCTTATTTTCGAGGTACAGATAATAAAAAATTTATCAATAAATAAATTTTAAACCAAGTGTTTGTTATTAATTTTAGACCAATTGTTTTTGTAAAATAATAATAAAAAAAATTTAGGTATACATGTATGTTTGTGACCTAAATTATCGATATATTTGTAAATTGAGATTGTGATTGCATGTTTAATTTTAATTTCAGAAATGGTAAATTACATTAGAAAAATTTTGAAAACGTTCAAAACCAGGGGCGAAACGTCAATAAAATTCAAAAAAAATCAAATGTATTAATTGAATGAACCTATACCCAAGATTATAGCTAAAAAAAAATTATTTACATAAACGTTCAAGAAATTAAATTTGTATATATATATATATATATATATATATATATATATATATATATATATATATATATATATATGTATATATATATATATATATATATATATATATATATATATATATATATATATGTTTATATATATAAAGGGTGATTCATTTAGAGGTACTTTTTTTTAAATAAAAAAAAATGAATAAAAACAATTTTATTTTATAATCTTTATTATCATATAAAAGAACCATTCTTTACAATTATTTCTTAAAGATAATTTCTTTCAAATGTTGTCCGCGACTACGGTTAACAACGTCCATTCTGAAGTTCCAATTTTCAATGACGCGTGTGAGTATTTCGAGTGGTATTTGGCCAATGACTCGAGTAATATTGGCCTCCAATGCCTCAATTGTAGCTGGTTTATCCATGTAGACTTTGGACTTTCCATAGCCCCAAAGGAAAAAGTCAAGAGGTGTGATGTCACATGATCTAGCCGGCCAATTCACTGGTCCAAAGCGTGAAATGATCTGTTCGCCGAATTGCTCTCGCAGTAAAGCCATGGTTTCACGGGCTGTATGGCAAGTGGCGCCATCTTGTTGGAACCAAATTTCGTCGAGACCACGGGCTTCAATTTCTGACATCAAATAGTCTGTTATCATGGCGCGATAACGGTCACCATTCACAATAACATTCCGGCCGGCCTCTGTTTTGAAGAAATATGGACCGATTATTCCACCGGCCCATAAACCACACCAAACAGTTGTTTTTTCTGGATTTAATGGCAGCTCTTGAACCTTTTCAGGTTGTTCATCACCCCAAATACGGGCATTTTGTTTATTCACGAACCCATTAAGCCAAAAATGGGCCTCATCGGTGAACAAAATTTTTCTCGAAAACAGTGGATTTTCTGCAAGCTTGTCAAGGGCCCAACGACTAAAACGGAAACGATTCGGAAGGTCGGTCGGCTTCAGTTGTTGCACTAGTTGAATTTTGTATGCTTTTAAAGAAAGATCCTTACGTAAAATACGCCAAGTTGTTGAATATGACAGGCCAAGCTGTTGAGAACGGCGACGAATCGACACTTCACGGTCTTCGCGTACACTCTCCGCTACCGCCCCTATATTTTCTTCACTACGTGCTGGATGTGGTCTATTCGGTCGAGCATTATCCAATAATGAAAACTGGGTCTCAAACTTATTGATGGTAGAGCGAATTGTGCGTTCGGTAGGCCGATTATGTGGACCATAAGTTGCTCTAAGCGCCCGATACACATTCCTCGTAGAACGCCCATTTTCGTAATAAAGTTGAACAATTTGTAGACGCTGTGCCGGGCTAAGTCTTTCCATTATGAATTGTCAAACACTACTGAACAGGAATGCCACTTCAGTTGACACGACGTATGCGCAATCTGCAATTAAATCCCCATCACAAAAAGTACCTCTAAATGAATCACCCTTTATATATATATATATATTTATATATATATATATATATATATATATATATATATACATATATATATATATATATATATATATATATATATATATATATATATATATAATTTTTTTGCTATAATCTTGGGTATAGATTCATTCAATTAACACATTTGATTTTTTTTGAATTTTTATTGACGTTTCGCCCCTGGTTTTGAGCATTTTCAAAATTTTTCTAATGTAATTTACCATTTGTGAAATTAAAAATGCATATATATACATACATATATATATATATATATATATATATATATATATATATATATATATATATATATGCATGCATATATATATATATATATATATATATATATATATATATATATATATATATATATATATATATATACGACGCTGGTTTGAAAAGTCCGTGCAAAAATAAAAACTGTTGGGGAAAACCTTTTTTATTTTTCGACATAGTCTCCTTTTAGGCTTATACACTTCGTCCAACGATGTTCTAGTTTGTTGATCCCTTCCGAATAATAGGATTTGTCCAAGTCTGCAAAATATCCATTAGTGTCTGCAATCACCTCCTCGTTTGAATAAAATCTTTGTCCCGCCAGCCATTTCTTCAAATTGGGGAACAAATAGTAGTCCGAGGGAGCCAAGTCTCGAGAATAGGGGGGATGTGAAACGAGTTGGAATCCTATTTCCATTAATTTTGCGACCACAACTGCTGAGGTGTGTGCTGGTGCGTTGTCGTGATGGAAAAGAACTTTTTTGTGGGCCGATCGCGGGCGTTTTTCTTGCAGCTCGGTTTTCAAACGGTCCAATAACGATGAATAATATTCACCTGTAATAGTTTTACCCTTTTCCAGATAGTCGATGAGGATTATCCCTTGCGAATCCCAAAAGACAGTCGCCATAACCTTTCCGGCCGAAGAAACGGTCTTCGCCTTTTTTGGTGCAGATTCCCCCTTGGTAACTCATTGTTTAGATTGTTGTTTGGTCTCAGGAGTATAGTAATGTATCCATGTTTCATCCACAGTGACGAAACGACGCTTAAAGTCCTCCGGATTCTTCTGGAACAGCTGCAAACCATCCTTGCAACACTTCACACGATTCCGTTTTTGGTCAAGCGTGAGCAATCGTGGCACCCATCTTGCGGATAGCTTTCTCATGTCCAAATGTTTATGCAAAAATATTATGTACCCGTTCAGTCGAGATGCCCACGGCACTAGCAATCTCACGCACCTTAACTCTTCTGTCATCCATCAATATATCATGGATTTGATCAATGATTTCTGGAGTCGTAACCTCCACAGGCCGTCCAGAACGTTCAGCGTCACTTGTGCCCATATGGCCAGTCCGAAAATTTTGAAACCACTTATAAACTGTTTTAATCGAAGGTGCAGTCACCATAATGTTTATCAAGCTTCTCTTTAGTCTCCTGAGGCGTTTTGCCTTTCATAAAGTAATGTTTAATCACCACACGAAATTCTTTTTCGTCCATTTCTTGAAAATCACTCGACTTCCTTGATTCACATGAATGCCAAACACAAAGAAATAGATCAATATGGCTGAAACTTGGTGTGCGTTCATTCAAGAGATGCTACTAACTAAACATGACCTCGATACGCGCCGGTGGTGCCATCTCTCGGACTTTGCACGCACTTTTCAAACCAGCCTCGTATATATATATATATATATATATATATATATATATATATATATATACATACAGTCGCGGTCGTAGAAATTGCGTCATCTCTTATTTTTGAAGGGTTAATGCTAAACGCTGGTATAATTTAACGGTATTGTTTGTTATTATTAACATTTTGTGCCAATACTGTTAACTTTAGGCAATTTTTTATGATTTGGCAATATTGTTAAAATGTGATAAATTAACACTTAGGCAACTATGGGTCTGGTTGCTTTGTAAGAATTTCCGTATTTAGAGGCAATACGATGATGTCCAGAGCGGAATAAAAAATCTTTTTCCGATATTTTCCATAGTAGAATCGCTTCTTAACGATTGTTGGATTTTAAAAATTACTAAATAAATAATGAGGGAAAAATTGCAACAAAATGGTATAATTTGTTGGTTACACTTCTCTTTACGAAATGCGATAATACTGATATCGTAAATTATCAGCCCATATCTCTTCTGTCGGGATTTAGCACGTCGCGTCGACCACCTTTACACAATCCTTACTGTAATAGAGAAATGTACAGAATATAAAGTACCATTACTTTTTTTTCCTTCACTGATTTTCATAAGGCATTTGATACTGTTGAGTTTTAAAATCCCCGCCGAATGCAAGAATAGATTCCAGATATATAAAAAGAATAGAGAGCATCTACATATATTAAGATTGACGACACACACTAACAACAGACCACTAAAAAGAGAAGTGCGACGAGGAGGTACAATCTCACTTAAATTGTTTATGATGGCCCTTGACGGCGTCTTTAAGAAGTTAAATTTGAATGAGAAGGGCATCAACATCGACAGCGCCAGACTAAGTAATCTTAGGTTTGCAGAAGACATAATCGTGATAGCTAACAACACCAATGGTCAGGAAATCTTCAACCAGCTGAATGTGGTCTCTGTAAGGGTAGGTCTTTAAATAAATTTAAAAAAAAAAACTAAATAAATGAGCCCTGAAGATACCAACATACATACATAGAACTTATATCACACTATTAAGATGGGAAAGGCGAGCCAGCATGTAGAAATTACCAGGCAAACAAAGCTGATATGGGCAGCTTTTGGGAAACTAGGACATATTTTAAAAAGTACTACAATATCCATAAACCTAAAACTTAAAGTCTACAATACCTGTGTCCTACACATATATGGACTGGGCCTCACTAAGGAATTTGTTAAAAAGCCCGTAACTTCAGAAAAAGCTATAGAAAGAAGCATGCTTGGTATCTTCCTTAGAGATAAATTTCATAACGAGCAGATAAGGAGACAAATCAAAGTCAATGATATAATTCTGGAGGCGGCAAGGATGAAGTGGGATGGGCGGGTCATGTAGCTAAATCATCCGGAGGCAGATGGGTATATAGGATCACAGAATGGAGACCCAGAGAAACAGAAAAGAGGCGTGGTATGTCAACAAAAACGATCGATCGATGATATCAAAGTAGTAACGGGCAAGCAGTAGTTAAAGGTGGAAAAGGACAAGGAAAGCATGAAAGAGTAGACGAAACCTACGTCCAGGAATGGACAAACTTGAGTTGAGAAAAAGATTGGGATCAAGTTAATCTCTAGAATAACTGAGGAAACCTGAATACGTTTTCTACTTTATTCTAGAGCAGCTCTCAAAGATTGGGCGAATAAAAACTGAAGACAAGAAGATGACCACCAAAAATTTGTTGTACAATTGTGTTTAATTTAGACATTACTGGTCATACTATTTTTAACTTTAACTATAATTTTTTGAAACTAATAAAAATATATTATACTTTAATCTAAACGAAAAATACTTTGGTTAAAATCACTTACCTAAATGTAAAAATAGACATTACCAGTTGAACACAACCAGCCAAAAAGCATAATAAGATTGCATAGTCACTATTTCTTCCAATTACTTGTTGGTATGTCATTAAAGCCATAAGGGCTGTTGGTCCTATTGTTATATCTTTAATGCTGCCAAATATTGTGTAGATAAAGCATCCTGCAAATGCCGAGTAGAGGCCATACTGAAAAACGATAAATCAGAGGTTTAGTGGACCTTTCGGTAATAAAAAAATCTGGATGTCACAAGGGGAAAAAGTGTTTTCGAAAATCATTCAGGATTCCATGTTTTTGTCCTAATTTTCAATTGTTTACTTGAAAATGTCAATTAATGGTTGAAATAGAAATAATTTCCTGACTTCCAGTCAGAAAATTATGATAAAACAGGGGTTTAATTTATTATTATTAGACCTATCAAACGAATAGCTGATAGAAATATAAGTTTAATGAGCCAAATTTTGGTACTCCTTCTTAAAGTAATCCATCAACGAATACACAAACAAACTAGGTGAACGTACTGGACAAACACAGTTTGGCTTTAGGAACGTATCTGGAACGAGGGACGTATTGTTCTCCATCCGCGTTCTGATTGAAAGATGTAGGGATGTCAACTCTGATGTTTATCCATGCTGGATAGATTTCCAAAAAGCATTTGATATAGATAATCATGAGAAGATGATGGAGGTACTACAATCTTGTAACATTGATGGCAAAGACCTACAAATAGTATCATGTTTATACTAGAACCAGACTTCTTTGATTGTGTTAGCCGATACTTGTTGGAAATTCATAATAAAATTATATAAAAACAACACTATGTTTTAATTTCCAATATATTGGAAATTAAAACATAGTGTTGTTTTTATATAATTTTAGAACCAGACTGCCAAAATAAAAGTAGAACAAATGTCCATGCCACATGTCTAAAGAAATAAAAATGAAGAAAGGGGTACGTCAGGGATGATAAACAAATGCACATGCTGATGGAGAGAGTAACACATGTCAGTTGAGAATACGGAATAGATATAAATACAAAGAAGACTATATGACCATAAGCAAAAACTCTGCATTGCAAAGACAAGTCTATATTAGCAATCAAAAGATTGATAAGAGTCAATACGTTTTACTACTTGGGTATCACAGTAAATGAAGAATGGGACCACTCACTGGAGATTCAATGCAGAATAGAAAAAGCGAGAACAGCCTATACAAAAATGGCCAAAGTGTTCAGAAGTCATGATTACAGTCTAAAAATTAAAATAAGACTTCTCAAATGCTACGTCTTTCCGGTGCTTCTGTATGGGGCGGAGTCTTGGACTGTAACTACGGCATCATAATAATAATAATAATAATAGCTTTATTACCCAACAGTTTCCCATTAATAGGGTAAATATTTAGACATTACATATTCAATGACAGTCTGTAGTAATTGCTTCTTAGTACAACAGTATATATCACAAACACTACAAATATGATTAAAATTAGTACACATTACATGAATAGGTGAATTCAATAACAAATTAGTATTAGGTCTGTCACATCTAAAAAAACATACTTGATCGTGAGTGTATCCGTGGCACATTGATGTTAATACGAGACAGTATATCCGTGCAATCAATCATATTGTGCAATACTTTATATAGGAATAATATTGAGGCACAAACACTCCTGATTCCCAGGCTAAGAATATTTGTCTGTTCACACAAATAATCGCTGCTGATTCCCCGTTCAGGATACATTCCATTAATCTTAAACAACAGAAATTTCAGAAATCTCCTCTGCACTTTTTCAAGTGAAACTCTATGCACCTCGTACATTGGACTCCAGACAATACTTGCATATTCCAGTTTCGAGCGAACAAAGCAGAAATACAAAATCTTCAGTGATGCAATATTAGTGAAACCCCTACAATTCCTAATGATGAACCCGTAAGACTTCATTGCTTCAGAAACTTTCAATGCTATATGCTGAGCAAATGTTAGTTTTGCATCATAAACAACTCCCAAATCCTTAGCTGTGCTACACCTACTTAAATTATGGTCTTGAATTCTATATTGAAACTCTATTGACGCTACCCTCCTAGTATATGTTAGAACTTTGCATTTTTGAGCATTTAGATGTAGTTTGTTGTCGCAACACCAAGAATGCATGAAATTCAACTGGCTTTGTAGATAGGAACAATCCTCAGTTTTTTCTATTGGCATAAACATTTTTAAATCATCAGCATAAATTAGCCTGTTACATTTTAAATCCTCGCAAAGGTCATTTATGAACATAATGAAGAGCAAGGGTCCCAAATTTGAACCTTGTGGAACGCCGGAGGTAGCCACAAATCTTTCTGATTTGAATCCGTTGTAGGCTACAAACTGAGTTCGATTAAATAAGTAAGAACTTATAAGAGCCCTCGCACCATCAGTGAAACCAAAGAAAGACAACTTATTGATGAGAACATGATGGTCGATCCTATCAAAGGCCTTCGAGAAATCTGTATAAATAACATCAACGTGCTCACCATCATCTAATATTTCCGAAATGAACTGTGTCATAACAGTTAGATTTGTTACCGTAGATCTCTTACTAACAAATCCGTGCTGATAAGGAGAAATTTGATTTTTAATTTGGCTATAGACACGTGCATACAAGACTGACTCAAAGACCTTTGAGAAGTTACAAAGTAGAACGACACCCCTGTAATTTTCAACATTTCCCCTGTCTCCATTCTTAAGAATAGGACTTAATCTACCTTCTTTCCATCGTTTCGGATAAACACCCTGTTTAATTGATAAATTAAAAATATACTTTAAAGGTCTTACAAGGACACTCGCACAGTCCCTAATGAGAAACGAGGGAATATTATCAGGGCCAGAGGTCATCTTATTTTTTAATTTTTTCGTGGCCATCAATATTTCATCCCCAGTGATGGGCGAGAATTCCACAATTGTCAACGACGTACTAAGCGAATGACAAGTCCCTGCTAGTTCCGACAGTGCGAAGACACTCTTGAAAAAATCTGCAAACGCGTTAACAATGCCCGACGGAGACTTCAGAATGTCATTTCTATACATCATCATATTGGGAATCCTAGAAGATTTACTTTTGGAATGGACATAACTCCAGAAGCGTTGGGGATCCAGTGCCAGAGAAGCCTGTGCATCCTCCATGTATTTAACATATGACGTTTTAATTTGCTGCTTAGAAATTGATCTTAACCGTCTAAATTCTAGATAATCATTGTGATTACCATATCTCTTGAATTTTTTTGCATGCTTTGCTTTCCTTTTTATATTTTTAATAATATCAGCAGAAAACCATGGAGGATACTGATGAGCAAAATTTTTGTATGCCGGAACATGTTCATCAAACAAATGAAAAACATTATCATACAATTGCTCCAGTGCAAGATCAACATCACAACAACCCTCAAGAGACGTCCAGTCAACTGCTGATACGGCTCTGTATAATTCAGGAAAATTTGCTTTTCTAAAGTTATAAATCTTAGCCGGGGAATTAGTAGAGAATTTTTTTTGTCTTATATTTATTTTTGGAATGGAGAACATAAGCGCCGGATGATGTGTATCCTCCGGGACAATTGGGGTATCATCTCTCCTGACAATACACTCTAATCCAGAGATAATTAAATCAAGTAGTCTAAGATTCGAGTTAGTTATGCTGTTCCATTGCTTGCACTGATTAATTTCAAGAAAGTTGTTGATAACCAAAGTCTTGCGATCAGAAACGTTGAAAGCATTCGAGATGTGGTCCTACAGGCGCATGTTTAGAATATCTTGGACAAAGCACATTACCAACCAAAGAGTGCTAGAACTCTCTAATACATACAAAAAGAAGAAAACTCGAATATCTGGGTCCCATCGTGAGAAACGAGGAAAGATATGGTCTCCTCCAACTGATACCGAAGGGCAAGGTGGACGGAAGAGGAGGACCAGGCAGGAGACTTATTTCGTGGCTGAAAAACCTGCGAACATGATTTTCAACAATAAGAACGGGACTATTCCGGACAGCTGTAAACAAAGTCCTAATAGCCAGGATGATATCCGATACCGGGTCGGCATAAGAAGAAGAAGAAGTACGTCAGGAATGTATCTTGTTATTCAATGTCTATTAGGACGAAATCTTCAATAAAGCACTTTCTGATATAACAGATGATCAACAATCAGATGGTGTGTGTGTATAAATAACTTCAGTTACGCTGATGATACCGTCATTCTAGCGGACAGTGAAGAAGCCTCCAAAGACTCATGAACAAAATTGTTAATACATGTGAGGAATATGACATGAAACTGAATACGAGCAAAACAAAAACAATGGTGGTCAGTAAAAACCCCAATACAAATATAAACAGTAAAATACACCAACAAACACTTGAATGCGTAACAAAAGTAACGTACTTAGGTAGCGTAATTAGTGAAGACTGCGGCCACTCTATTGAAATACACTTAAGAACTGAAAAAGCATAAAGCTTTTTTAACTAAATGCGCAGCATACTCTGTAACTGCAAGCTAAAACAAGAGTGCTAAGATGCTACGTATTCTCGGTCATGTTATCATGTTATATGGTATACAAGCAGCAACGATCACAGAAACAACACACCAGAGAATAGGGTGCTGCCGCCGAATGTTGCACGTTCCTTGGACAGCACATACCACAAACGTGGAAATACTTAACCGGATGGGAAAGAAAAATAATTAATTACAGATGTTAAAGAAAGAAAAAGCACATACTTTGGCCACATGAGAAACCAAAATAGGAACTTCTATAACTCATAATTGAAGGAAAAATAATGGGTACAAGAGGACCAGGAAGGTCCTGTTTAAAAAACTTATGGTAGTGAACAAATATGACAACTACAGAGTTAGTTAGAGCGGCAATAGATAAATTTAGAGGGCAAATGTAATCGCCAACGTCCACAGAAGATAAGGCAGACCTAAGAAGAAGAACGAATAGATAAAATAGATATTAAAATAAAAAATGTGCGCTGAAAGAGCATAAACCAAACTTACCTGTGGCTCAAGACCTCCCAGCGTAGCGTATGCCAAAGCCTGCGGCATTACAGTAAGACCTACTGTGAATCCTGCTATACAGTCAGAGAGTAACTTCTTCGAATTATATTTTGGTGCCCATTGCAATAGCGGTATCCTTTGAAGGAAAAATGATTGTAGAAATTTTAAATTTGGCATTTTGCTACTTCTGTTCCAGCTGAAAGAGAAATTCAAAAACACTTTTTTATTACATTAAAATTTAAACTGACTAAGAAAATAGTACCCTATACAGCTAACTAACCTTAGATATGCGGATGACCTAGATTCAATTATGGACCGCCTTGAAATCGCTAGCAAAAACTATGGATTGGCAATTAATAGAACGAAAACCAAAGTAATGATTGTTAGTTGTAATGAAGATCTGTCACACTTAAATTAAATTGCTAGTTTCAACTGATTGGGATTCCTCATAACTAAGAATGATGGCTGTGAAGCGGAAACAAAAAGACGTTTGACTATTGCTAGAAACTCGACGATAAAACTCACTAAGGTCTGGAAAGATCCGGCTATCACAAAAAAACACAAAGTTAAGATTGCTATCCAGCCTGATATTCCCCATAGCAACTTACGCATCGGAAACATGGACTGACAAAACGTTTGAGATGTGGACAAAAGACGTATTCGATTTTCTATTCTGGAAATAGTATAAATGACCGACTTTCAAATAATAGACAGTACCTGAAATATTTTGGTTATATTATGAGGAAAGTGGATGCCATGGAAAAAGCTTGTAGTAAAGGGGAAGGGAGAAGATAGAAGATCAAGGGGACAGTCTACAAGAAGATGATTTGACCAAGTAAGATCTCTTCTTGGTATGAGTATGTACGAGTCAAGTCAGGTCGCGCAAAGGATTGAAATGTCTGGAGAATGACTGTTGAGGCAGCAACCGCATAGTATCACCAATACTCCTATTTGGAGGAAAGGTTTGAGAAAGATACATTAGTGGCTTTTAATATGGATACAGAATCGTCTTCGAAAACATTAAATAAACTTTCCACTGTTAAGGTAGTTCACACCGACAATCGAAGCCAAAGTATAGTTCGATAGTAAATACAAAAAGTTTAAAATACTCAATGGCAGAGTATTTTATTTTTGTCAGAGACTGTATTCGATACATGGAAACTTTCATGTGCAGACACACACTTTTAATGAAAATAAATGGGGCAACGCTGCCAATGCGTATACAGAAGTGACGTTTATATAGGTTATTTATTATATTCTGTGTATGTTTACTCTTTAGAGTTGTAGACGTACTGCATAAAAAGACCGTCAATTAATTATTTAAAACTGATGAATGGAAGGAAAAATTGATAAAAAAAAATGGTCTAGGTTGAAAATAGTATCACTGAGAAATAAATTAAAATTAAATTAAATTCTCCTCAAAAATTAGAGAATGTCTGTGAAATATATTGTATTTTTTTTTTAATTTCCACAATTAATTGACTAAGGCTTTGCAAAAGCTGATAAATCTATTTTCTAATCAATTGTAAATATTTTATACTGAATTAAAATAATTAACTGTATATCCAACTTAAATTAAAGATATTAATTAAATAATTAATCTCTATAGAATTGTACAAAAATTAAGTTTACAAATGTTTTTATGTCTATGTATGTCTATTTTTGATTTGACTTTTATAATGCCATATCGACTGAAGAAAATTTGTTAACAATAAAAATCAGTTAGTAGTTACATAAAAATAAAAGTATAATTAATTTTGTAATGATAGAGGATTTTAAAAATATTGCTGGTTTTTCGGACACAGTAAGTCTTTTTAAAAAAAACGCTTTCCCAACCGAAAAGGCCCAGAAATGTTTAAGCTTGAAAAGTTAGCGCATGATTTATTGCAAATAGCACCAAACGAAAAATTCCATGAGGCGAAATATGACGTTGAAATCCTTGAGAATTTGGCAATGAGTTTTTGAAGAGAGAATATTTAATTACAAATTACGTAACGTATAAATAGTGCGTCATGAAAAAACTAATACTGCTATCTTTAATCCCTTTAAAAAAGTGTTATTTTCGATCCTATGAATAAAAGAATTGCATCTTAATGCATAACTTTGGAAGATCTAAAATTAGGTTCTATAGGAACAGTGTAATTATTATCTAGTCGAAAATACAATGGCAAACCACGTGTAACCAAAGATACGCGAGTAGTAAATAAAGTAATTAATTACTTTACAAATAGTTTATAATACTTTATTTATTTTTCATTAGTATCATTAATTATTTATTTATTATTATTTTTATATTATTATTTATTTAAAACCGTTTTTTTAATATATATTTAATATTATTATTATTATATGTAACAATATTGATAAACAAATATAATATTAACTTAAAATATTGAAAAATTATTGAACGTACAAACATATTTTGTTAAATATAAATCTTTTAACTACTAAAGAAAAAAATAATGAATATCAAGCTACAATTTCAAATTTTTAATTAACATTTAATATTTTTATTTGATGATTAAAGATAAAGTTGATAAATATATTGTGTTTATTCAATGAATTATTTAACCTACGAATGAATTTCTGTTTAAAAGTTAACCACTTTAAATGCTGTTTGAATTTTAGCGCGTAAAATATGACGACATACAGCGTTGTCAAATTGTGACATCTTGACATCTGTTCCTCACTACAGGGTTATTCTTTTAAAAAAATAACAACTTTAAATATTTATTTCTTTTTAATAAATCGATAAAAAAATATATATAAGTTTTTTTACTAAATAATAGTTTTTTAAAAAATTCGCAAAAAAAGTTCTTAAGATATACACGAAACTATGTCTTTTTAGTGTTCCGTATGGAACACTTATAAGATCACTTCGGTGTCTGTCCGTCTGTCACACCCGAGTTTCTCCGAAACTGTATGTCATAGAAAGTTGAAATTTGGTACTAATATAGGAATTGATGGCCTCATCAGAGCCGTGTAGTTTTGAAAGTTAAATTTTGACTTAAGAGGTTAGTTTTGGGGAGTGAAATAGGAAGTGAAAAAAAAAATTATTAGGTCATCGAGTGTGATGTCAAATGAAAGCTTGTGAAAACACGAGTAAATATAGATATATATATATATATATATATATATATATATATATATATATATATAATGTAATACTTGGGCACACTTTTATATATATAATATAACACATATATATATATATATATATATATATATATAATATATATATATATATAAGATATATATATATATAACATATATACTTATATTTGAATTATGTTTAAAAAATCGCGAAAAATCGCTATCCCCGCCCTTATCTCGAAAAGTACTGATCAAAAAATTTTGAAAAATTCTGGAATATTCTCCACGGGGGGTGTAGATTGAACGAAAATTATAACGAATGCATTACCTTTAATTTATCTGGTATATATAAAAAAAAAAAAAAAAAAATTTCAAGGTCATCAGTTTTCAGTAAAGATTGGAAACAAACTTTATTTAAAACTCATTTGGGGTGTGTTTTGTGAAGTCACTGATCATTTTATACCCCCGCAACAATTTTTTTTTTATTTTAAAAGCAATCAACGTACGGAACACTAACTGTGTAAGTTCAACTTGCACTTGACCGGTTATTTTATGCTTCACAATCGGTCATTTTTTTTTTAATTAAATAAAAAATATTTCATCAAATTCTTAAGAAAGGTGGATTTACGAGTGAACTACCTTAAAGTATGTAATTCTCTTTATCCCGTCTTTTAGTCCCAAAATTGTTAAGGGTGTTGAACATTCTAGCCTTAATTTTTAATGCCGTAGTTTCGAAATAGCCGTTGTAAAAATAAATAACACCCAAAGCAATAAAGTAAAAAACATGATTTATACAGTTAATAAAACTGAAAACAAAAGATCATATTATATTACATAATAACATGGCAAAAAATTATTTAAAAATTAGTACCATTACACAATAAAGAGTAATAGTATATGTATTTATTGAAATGTCTAGACAATTTTTAAGGTGTATTTTTGGCTATAAAACGCCTATGGGTGTAATATATTTAAATGACTGATTGTTTAAAAGTCATTTACATTAAGATATTAATAATAGATTAATAGACAATTAGTAATCATTATAATTTTAAATAAAAATATTTGCGAGTTAAATTCTGTGACTACGAGGGTTGTATAGCCTTGCCAAAAACATTCTTGTGTGTAAAATTTAGTTTATTTTTCAACATAGTCTCCTTTTAGCTCGATACACTTAGTCCAACGTTTTTCTATCTTTTATCATCCATCAGTCGTCCTTATCCACTGCTGGATATAGACCTCCTCTAAGAACTTCCACTGATCTCTGTCTTGAGCGGTGTTAACCCAGTTTCCTGTCACTCTTTTGATGTCATCGCTCCATCGTGTTGGTGGTCTACCTCTGTCTTTCATATCCCATCCAAAAAATATGATTTCTCCAACCCTTCAAAATAGGCGTTTGTTTCAGAAATCACCTCATCGTTCGACCCAAATTTATTTCCGTCGAGCCATTTTTTCATATTCGAAAATAGGAAATAATCGCTGGGCACTAAATCTGGCAAATATGGTGGATTCTGAAGCAATTCGTATCCTAACTCATGGAATTTTGCCATGGCGATGACGCAAGTGTGCAAGCGTGTATTGTCTCAATGAAACAGAATTTTGTTTCTTCACCAAATGCTGACGTTTTCTATCACAGCAATTCTTCTCTTCATCATTCTTCAGCACGTGTACTGATGAGCGACTGCAGAGCGCAATATTGCCTCTAAACTGTTGAGCTTTAGAGAACGGTCTCTCCTTCTCTCCCTCTAAATCGACAGCTATACATTTTTGTAAATTAAAGAGTTGTCCTAAACTCAATCCTTTTCACCTCTCTGACAACAATGTACTAAACACAGAAGCCCTCAAGATCCTTGGTCTAACCTTTGACAGCAGTCTAACCTGGAAAACCCATATTAAACTACTCAAAGCAGGAACATCTACCGATCTCAACCTCCTCAGAATCGTTTCCAATACAACATGGGGCGTTGACCTCCCATCCTTACACACCATATATAAATTCCTCATTTATTCAAAACTCGCTTATGGAGACTTTATATACGACGCTGCATGCCAATCAGTTAAAAAACAGCTGGACACTATCCAAAATCAAGCTCTCCGCTCAATTACTGGAGCTTTTCGCAGGTCGCCTATCCCTAGTTTACAATGCACATCCTTTACCCCTTCCCTTAATCTTGCCAGGCAACACTCACTCCTAAGATTCTATTCCACCTCACTATACCACCCAAACACCAAAAATTCTTTGAACCTATTCTATGCACACCGTCCGAACCATGTCTTCCCGAAAAACTCCATACCTAGCAGAATATCTATACTGCTATCCCTGCACAATATTCATCCATCGCTTTATAATTATTCGGTTTTAACCACATTTCCCCCATGGCTCTCCCCTACCCCATCTATAGACTTCTACATGTATTCCTACAAGAAATCTGAGTACTCCAATATCCAGCTAAATTAATTATTCCTGGATAGAACCTCTTAACAACTATTCAAACCACACCCTCATCTACACAGACGGCTCAAAAACTAAAAATGGAGTAGAAGCTTTATTTATAGCTCCAACCACCATCAAAATGTTCAAACTTCCTAACTACACTTCCATCTTTTCAGCTGAACTCCTTGCTATCAAGGAAACCATGCGGCATGCACTTTCACTCAACCATACATCACGATGTCTAATTATTTCCGACTCTTACAGCGCCCGCACTTCTAGCAAATCAAGAAATCTCGAGCTCTCGCCAAATTTTAGAACTCTGCTCCACAGCAAAATTGAAAAGTCGCCATATCTCACTCCTCTGGATACCCAGTCACTCTGGCATCAGAGGCAACGATAAAGCTGATATGTATGCTAAACAAGCCATAACAAGAGGCATTCCAGGACTGGGAGACAACTACCCAAAAGACTTCAACAATTACCTCAGACACCTATATCTCTCATTGTTCCAACTTAGCTGGGATCTAACTAATCCGGAAAATAAACTATGATCGATCAAACCTCTTGTGAACCATGCCCTGAACTCTCATAACATGACAAGAAGGGAAAACGTACTCATGAGGAGACTTGCAATCGGACATACATACAGTACCCATTGTCATTTACTAAAGAATGAACAAGCTCCCACGTGTTCGATCTGCGGATCTCTCCTAACAGTGGCTCACCTAATAGAGGCCCTATATTTCAAACCTACTAGAGACAAGCATAATGTTCCATTAAGCTTGAAAACAAATATAGATACATTCGAAACAATAAAAACAGGTCTTATCAACTACTTGAGAGAAACTAACTTTACAGTCTAATTTTCTAATCATACAATAGGGGCGGTAAATGACCAAGCTGTCGATGCACCCAGACCACTTAATATCTATCTACCTATATATTTTCTATCATAGCATGGTTGAAACGATCCAATAAGTTGACATAATACTCTCCATTAATCGTTGTCCTTTTCAAGGTAATCGACGTGGATTATGCAGAGTGCATCCGAAAACACTGTGGCCATGACCTTGTTGGCTGATAAAGTCGTATAGCTGTCTTTGGCACCGGGGCTGGTACTATGATGAATTTATGTTTTGTCAACAGTTACGAATCGACGCCAAAAAGCATTCCAATTGCACTTTAACATCGCCAACTTCAACAGAATATTTTGAAGTTGACACACGTGCGTGTTTATTGTCAGTCGTGAGCAATCGCAGCACCCATCTTGCGGAAAGCTTTCTCCTATCCAAATGACTTGTTAAAATTTCCGTTCAACAGTCTAAGCAATCTCACGCACTTTCACTGTCTAATCATTTATCATTATATCGTGGATTTTTTCAATTACTGTTGATGTGGTGACTTCATTTAGATGACCTGGATGTTCTTCATTAAAAATGCTTATACGGCCGCGTTTTAATTCAGTTGTCCAATATCTTAGGGCTGATAACAAAGGTGTAGAGTCTCCATAAACTTCGATGAGTTCCGTTTTTCTTTCATCATTCGTTTTCTTTTTAAAAAACAAATATGCTCGATATTCAGTTTTCCATTGTTGTAAAAGTTGTTCTATTTAAATGACTGCCAAATTGACAGGATTCTTGTGAAAGATCATGTTTACGAAAAACATAATTTTTTAAATAGTAGGAGCGCCATCTCTGACCAAGACCAAGTACATATCATACAACCCTCGTAGCTTTACATTGTTAGGGCACAGATTAAGCTTTCAATTTATATTACAAGAGTATTTATAAAACTTCTGCTTTACGAGGCTGGTTTGAAAAGTCCGTGCAAAGTCCGAGAGATGGCACCACCGGCGCGTATCGAGGTCATGTTTAGTTAGTAGCATCTCTTGAATGAACGCACACCAAGTTTCAGCCATATTGGTCTATTTCTTTGTGTTTGGCATTCGTGTGAATCAAGGAAGTCGAGTGATTTTCAAGAAATGGACGAAAAAAGAATTTCGTGTGGTGATTAAACATTACTTTATGAAAGGCAAAACGCCTCAGGAGACTAAAGAGAAGCTTGATAAACATTATGGTGACTCTGCACCTTCGATTAGAACAGTTTATAAGTGGTTTCAAAATTTTCGGACTGGCCTTATGGGCACAAGTGACGCTGAACGTTCTGGACGGCCTGTGGAGGTTACGACTCCAGAAATCATTGATCAAATCCATGATATGGTGATGGATGACAGAAGAGTTAAGGTGCGTGAGGTTGCTAGTGCTGTGGGCATCTCAACTGAACGGGTACATAATATTTTGCATAAACATTTGGACATGAGAAAGCTATCCGCAAGATTGTTCACGCTTGACCAAAAACGGAATCGTGTGAAGTGTTGCAAGGATGGTTTGCAGCTGTTCCGGAGGACTTTAAGCGTCGTTTCGTCACTGTGGATGAAACATGGATACATTACTATACTCTTGAGACCAAACAACAATCTAAACAATGGGTTACCAAGGAGGAATCTGCACCAAAAAAGGCGAAGACCGTTCCTTCGGCCGGAAAGGTTATGGCGACTGTCTTTTGGGATTCGCAAGGGATAATCCTCATCGACTATCTGGAAAAGGGTAAAACTATTACAGGTGAATATTATTCATCGTTATTGGACCGTTTGAAAACTGAGCTGCAAGAAAAACGCCCGCGATTGGCCCACAAGAAAGTCCTTTTCCATCACGACAACGCACCAGCACACACCTCAGCAGTTGTGGTCGCAAAATTAATGGAAATCGGATTCCAACTCGTTTCACATCCCCCCCTATTCTCCAGACTTGGCTCCCTCGGACTACTATTTGTTCCCCAATTTGAAGAAATGGCTGGCGGGACAAAGATTTTATTCAAACGAGGAGGTGATTGCAGACACTAATGGATATTTTGCAGACTTGGACAAATCCTATTATTCGGAAGGGATCAACAAACTATAACATCGTTGGACGAAGTGTATAAGCCTAAAAGGAGACTATGTCGAAAAATAAAAAAGCTTTACCCCAAACACATAAGTAGTTTTTATTTTTGCACGGACTTTTCAAACCAGCCTCGTATTAGTAGAAAAAATTTAATAAAGAAATAGAGATAAAAATGACAATAATTTAAAGATTTCATAAAAGAAATATTACATAAAGAAAACCGGCCAAGTCGGACTTGCGCAATTTAGTGTTCCGTACGGTGATTGCTTTTAAAATAAAATAAAATCTTTACCTAGTTAATTAGGACCCGGACACGTACATATCTTAAGATCCAATATGTATTTTCACATGTTTTTTTAGTCAATAACACAGGTATACAAAAAAAATAATTCTCTGTCTTTTAAGTGAGACACGTGTTTTCTTAAGTATTTTTTTATGCTGAATCCAAAAAAAAATCATAAAAAAAGACATCGACCACACACTTAAAGTTGCCAGAATATTATTAAATTGAAAAAAATAAATTTTAATAAATGATGTAAAACTGTATAATCATTAAAATCATAGAATAAAAAAATAACCGGCAAGTGCAAGTTGAACTTGCGCAATTAGTGTTCCGTACGTTGATTGCTTTTAAAATAAAAAATGTTGTAACGGAAGTATAAAATGATCAGTGACTTCACAAAACACACCCCAAATGAGTTTTCAACAAAGTTTATTTCCAATTTTTACTGAAAATTGTTGACCTTGAAATTTCTGTTTTTTTTTATATACCAAATAAATTATTACAGGTAATGCACCCGTGATAATTTTAGTTCAATCTACACCCCGTGGAGAATATTCCAGAATTTTTTCAAAATTTTTGATTAGTACTTTTCGAGATAAGGTGGGGGACAGCGATTTTTCGCGATTTTTTAAAAATAATACAAAGAAAAGTGCGCGCAAGTATTACATTATATATATATATTTTACTTGTGTTTTCACAAGCTTTCATTTGACACCACACTCGATTACCTAGTAAAAAAAATTTTTTTTCACTTCCGATTTCACCCCCCAAAACTAACCCCTTAAGTCAAAATTTAACTTTCAAAACTACATAGCTCTGATGAGGCCATCAATTCCTATATTATTACCAAATTTCAACTTCCTATGATAAATAGTTTCGGAGAAAATCGGGTGTGACAGACGGACAGACAGACGGACAGACACCGAAGTGATTTTATAAGTGTTCCGTACGGAACACTAAAAATTATTATTTCGGACATCTTTTAACAAGAAACACGCATACACCATCTTTAACTAAGCTACGTAGCAAAATGCTGTTTAAAATAAATATGTGCAACCGCTTAATTAAATAACCGGTCAAGTGCAAGTTGAACTTGCACAATTAGTGTTCCATACGTTGATTGCTTTTAAAATAAAAACTGTCATTACGGTGGTATAAAATGAGCAGTGACTTCACAAAACACACCCCAAACGAGTTTTCAACAAAGTTTGTTTCTAATCTTTACTGAAAATTGATGACCTTGAAATTTTTGTTTTTTTTTATATACCAGATAAATTATTAAAGGTAATGCACTCGTGATAATTTTCGTTCAATCTACACCCCCTGGAGCATATTTCAGAATTTTTTCAAAACTTTTTGATCAGTACTTTTTTTTTTTTTAAATTTTTTAAAAATAATACAAAGTAAAGAGTGCGCAAGTATTACATTATATATATATATATATATATATATATATATATATATATATATATATATATTTTACTCGTGTTTTCACAAGTTTTCATTTGACATCACCCTCGATGACCCACTAAAAAAAATTTTTTTTCACTTCCGATTTCAACCCCCAAAAACTAACCCTTTAAGTCAAAATTTGACTTTCAAAACTACACGGCTTTGATGAGGCCATCAATTCCTATATTATAACCAAATTTCAACTTTCTATGACAAATAGTTTCGGAGAAAATCTGGTGTGACAGACAGACACCGAAGTGATCTCATAAGTGTTCCGTACGGAACACTAAAAATTGTTTTTAATTCTTATTAATATTGAACTATCATTTCATTGAATTTATTTACTTAAAATAGCATTTTACCAACCACATAGGTGTTAAAAGCGATTTTTTTGTTGAAACTCACCATAAAACTTTATTTTTTGATGTCAAGTCCGAATTAAGAACTTTTAAAAAACACTGAAAATAATAGTTTTGTTCAATACTAATAAAAATTAAAAACATTTTTTTAATTTAGCGGTTGCACATATTTATTTTAAACAGCATTTTGCTAAGTAGCTTAGTTAAAGGTGGTATATCCGTGTTTTTTGTTAAACATGAATACTAAAACCTAATATTTTTAAGTTTTTATAATAAAAGTAGATTCAGAACATTTAAATATGTCCGAAATAATAGTTTTATTCCATAATTTTAATGATTATACAGTTTTACATTATTTATTAAAATTTATTTTTTTCAATTTAATAGTTTTCTGGTAAATTTAAGTGTGTTTTGTAAAAAACCTCACGGTGGATGTCTTTTTTTTTATGATTAAGAAAACACGTGTCTCACTTAAAAGAATTATTTTTTTTGACCTGTGTAATGTATAATAGTTACAGCAACTTAGCTACGTAATAGCCATCAATCTAGCTCAATCTAGAATCTAGTAATAAAATTGTAAAACAAATATTTACTACCTAAATATTTGTTTAATCGTAAACAAATAAAGGAAAATTATTTTGTGTCGGTACCTAACCTTTTGTCACCAGTATATAAATGGAAAACTATATTTAAAAAAAACTCACACCATATTGTCACACCACATATTTTTTTTTTATATCATATAAATTATCAAACGTAATGCACTTCGCTCAATCTACACTTTATGGAGAATATTCCAGAATTTTTTCAAAATTTTTTGATTAGTACTTTTCGAGATAGCGGGGTACAGCGATTATTAGCCAAGTTTTAAAAATAATACAAAGAAAAATGTGCGCAAGTATTACATTATATATATTTTTGAACTCGTATTTTCATAAGCTTTCATTTGACACCCCACAGGCTAATAATGCAGTAAAAAAAGGTCAAAATAATGATGAGATAAGCATAGTTTGGATAGAGCAATATTATGATTTTATCCTCTCTGGGGTATCACCAGAAGTATTGTCCTGAGTTTTGGACCTCGAAAGACTTGTGCTCTTTTATTTATAAACAATTGAAGTTTTCAAAACGCGTTTTTCGAGCTTAAAATGTGAATAACTCCGGTTATATCAGTCGGATCGAGACAAACAAAAAACTAAACTCTTCGTAATGAAATTTCCAACAAATCCTCCTAAATCGCTTAAATGTGTACATAACCTACAAAATTGAAAAAAAAAAACAGGCTAAAATCTGTTTTTTTTTTCATTTTATTGTACAGGTCGACTAAGTGAACCGATCGGCTTGAAACTTGAAACAGAAAATATTCCTTTTGTTATAGCAAAAATTCCCTGAAATTCTTGTACAAAAATATTGAACCCAGTGGACACAATTAAATTTGTTATTTAAAATTTGAATTTCCCGCCATTTTATGCCATTTAGTCCAAAATGGATCTTTTTTTTCAAAATTTAGGTCTCGACGTCAGCTTTCCGATGCCATTTTTTTTTAGAGCCATTTTAACCGTCTTTTTACATTTGTTTATTAATCAAATAATAACAACTGACATTTTGAAAAAAAAAATTGTTAACGAAAATGATTTTTTTAAAATAAAGGCCTAGTAAATCTTTCCCAGATGTGATAAAAAATTTTCAATTTTTTTTTCAAAATGACCGAAAAAATGAATTTATTTTTATTGGATTAATAAAGAAATGTAAAAAAATGGTTAAAATAACTCCACAAAAATTTTTTTTAATTTCATCGGAAAGCTGGCGTCAAGACCTAAATTTTGAAAAAAAAATATCCGTTTTGAACCAAATGGCATAAAATGGCGGGCAATTCAAATTTTAAATAACAAATTCAATTGTGCCTACTGGGTTCGATATGTTTGAACCAAAATTTCAGGGTATTTTTGCTATAACGAAAGGCTCATTTTCTTCCAAGCTGATTGGTTCACTTAGTCGGCCTGTGCAATAAAATGAAAAAAAAAAAAACGGTTTTTTGTCAGTTTTTTTTTTCAATTTTGTAGGTTAAGTACATATTTGAGCTACTTAAAACTAACGAGAACTTGTTGGAAATTTCATTACTAAGAGTTTGTTTTTTTTCTTGTCTCGATCCGACAAATATAACCGGAGTTATTCGCATTTTAAGATAAAAAAAACGCGTTTTGAAAACTTCAATTGTTTATAAACAAAAGAGCACAAGTTTTTCGAGGTCCAAAACTCAGGAAAATACTCCTGGCGATACCTTAGAGAGAACAAAATCATAATACTGCTGTATCTAAACTGTGCAATTTCAAATGCTTTTTTTTACCGCAATATAACCTTTTAAGTCAAAATTTAACTTTCAAAACTACACGACTCTGATTGGGCCAACAATTCCTATATTGGTGCCAAATTTCAACTCTATGTCAAATAGTTTTGGAGAAAATCGGATGTGACAGACGGACACAGAAGTGATCCAAGTGTTCCGTACGGAACACTAATAACGAAAATTGACCCGACTGAATAACATTCTTGTAAGTATTTGAGGTTAGATTTTTCCATAAATCACACTCAGCACTTTGGCCATGTAACATAAAAATATCACGTTGCTATTTGGACATTTGCGAGAATAAAAATGCGTTTCAATGAGTTACTACAACATGTAAACTGACTTGAAAAAACAAACAATACAAATTTAATTACCTACCATAACTGGTTTTCCCAAAAAAACTTCATATCGACAAAAATTTACCGACTGACGCCTTAAACGACTTAAATACTTTCAAAAATTCTACTAACTAAATATTCTCACATTTATTTCATATTATAACCAAGACGGTGTGTACTTTTATTTACTGCTCAAATACAATAAAGTCGTTTATACACTGCAATTGTACTGGCTTTTCAAAATTAAGATTTAATTTATTGTACTATTTTTGTACAGTAAATTTGTTCGTAAATCGTCGAGACGGATTAATAAGATTTCTTTTGAACAAAATCATGATCATAATTTATTACTGTTAAGAGCACTAATCCATAAATTCTGTAGGCACATACCTTAAGTTAATAGTATATGACTAGGTTCTAACGAAATTTTTAACAAATCTTGAACGGGTTGTAGTTTTATAGAGGATTTCTAAGGATTTCCTCCCAAATTTAACACGTAGGCTGAAAAGTTTTTGATCTGACACATTTATGTCGCCCTTTTCAAAACATCCGATACGTGCCAAAATTTCGTGACATTTCGACGATTAGTTTATAAGTTACAGTGGTTTTAGTGACGCTACTTTTGATATTTTCAAAACAACGGAAAAAATCGAATTTCGTGTGTTGATTAAACACTGTTTTTTGATGGGAAAAAATACCGTTCAAGCAAAGCGATGGCGTGATAAGTGTTACGGGGACTCTGTCCCTGAAAAATCACTCATCATTCACTGGTATGCTGAATTTAAATGCGGTCGTACAGACACAAATGAGACTGAACGCTCTGGACGCCCAAATGAGGTGGTTACACAGAAAAACATCAAAAAAATTCACCAAATTGTTTTGGATGACCGTAAAGTGAAATTGCGTGAGATAGCTGCCACCCTAAAGATATCAAAAGAACGTGTTGGTCATACTTTGCATGAACATTTGGGCATGAGAAAGCTCTGTTCGAAATTAGTACCATGATTACTCACAGTGGACTAAAAACAACAAAGTGTTGATGATTCTGAGCGCTGTTTGGAATTGTTTAGGCGCAATAAAAAGGATTTTTTCAAGCGATACGTGACAAAAGATGAAACATGAATCTAGCACTACACACCGGAATCAAATCGGCAGTCAGCTAAGTGGACAGCAGCCGGTGAAAGCCGCCCGAAGCGACCAAAGACACAACAGTCGGCTGGGAAGGTTTTGGCCTCTGTATTTTGGGATGCGCATGGAATAATTTTCATTAACTATGCTGAGAAGGGAAAAACCATCAATAGCGAATATTATATAAAGTTATTGGTGCGTTTGAAGGCAGAAATTGCAAAGAAACGGCCCCAAATGAAAAAGAAAAAAGTGCTCTTTCATCAAGACAATGCATCGTGTCACAAGGCAATGGTTACGATGGCAAAATTGCATGAATTGAAGTTTGAATTGCTTCCTCATCCACCGTATTCTCCAAATTTGGCCCCTAGCAATTATTATCTATTTGCAGACCTCAAATAAATGCTCGCAGGATAGAGATTTGGCTACAATGAAGAAGTTATCGCCGAAACTGAGGCCTATTTTGAAGGCAAAGACAAATCCTTCTACAAGAAAGGTATAGAAATGTTAGAAACGGGTTGGGCTGATTGTATCGCTCTTGAACGAGACTATGTTGATGAATAAAGTCGAATTTTGCAAAAAAAAATGTGTTTTAAGTAGCTAGACCAAAAACTTTTCAGGCTCCGTGTTAGAAGGTGAATGTCCCCTATTTAAAAATTGAGAAAAAAATATTTGAACGAACCATAATACACGACTTAAACACATAAAATGAAACACAAATAAAAAAGTCAGATCATACCAAGAAAAATTAAGGCATAAAATATTCAGTTCAAGAAAAAAATGCGATTTCCCGTAACATTAGATATTAATGAAACCAATGTGATTGGCCGGTAGTTGTTATGCAGGGTCCACCAGATAAAAAACGACTACAAGAAGTCAACACAAAAATAAGAACACCTAGGCAATTGCTCTCCAACAGAACAATCAAAGAAAAAAGTGACGCTATAGAATACCTCGTGATAACCATAGATAAATTACTCTTAAACAAATAGAAAATGTTAGACATAAAGCAGGCTTATTCATAAGCACACAAATTAAAGAGATAAACAAAACATAAAAATTTGTAAAATCATTCTCTAGGATTACCGAGCAGTAAAGGAAAAAATATACAACCTCAAAAGGAAGATATACAAGACAATCCAATGCTATAATAACACATGAAGAAGTTCTCGCTAAAAACTCGGCATTAAGAAAGGGTCTGAAAATTATTCGAAGAAAAACAATAAAACTAATACAAAAGTCCAAACTAACTGACACCACAAGAAACTCAGCAAATGCAGACCTAGGGATGAAGCCGAAAGAAAATGTCGATAAGAAGTCAAATAACAATAAGTAATAACATATGTCAATTACGCTCCTCTGAGTTTTCAAGTCATTTACAAATAAGAGGAACAATAGGGGGCCGCAGTGAGAGCTCTGGGGAAGGCCCGAGGGCACTATACTTAGGTTAGAGATATAATTATTTATTCTTACACTTTGCTGTTAAGTGTATGGAGACTTTCTTGACATTAATTTTGTATACATTTTTACGAGGCTGGTTTGAAAAGTCCGCGCAAAGTCCGAGAGATGGCACCACCGGCGCGTATCGAGGTCATGTTTAGTTAGTAGCATCTCTTGAATGAACGCACACCAAGTTTCAGCCATATTGGTCTATTTCTTTGTGTTTGGCATTCGTGTGAATCAAGGAAGTCGAGTGATTTGCAAGAAATGGACGAAAAAGAATTTCGTGTGGTGATTAAACATTACTTTATGAAAGGCAAAACGCCTCAGGAGACTAAAGAGAAGCTTGATAAACATTATGGTGACTCAGCACCTTCGATTAGAACAGTTTATAAGTGGTTTCAAAATTTTCGGACTGGCCATATGGGCACAAGTGACGCTGAACGTTCTGGACGGCCTGTGGAGGTTACGACTCCAGAAATCATTGATCAAATCCATGATATGGTGATGGATGACAGAAGAGTTAAGGTGCGTGAGATTGCTAGTGCTGTGGGCATCTCGACTGAACGGGTACATAATATTTTGCATAAACATTTGGACATGAGAAAGCTATCCGCAAGATGGGTGCCGCGATTGCTCACGCTTGACCAAAAACGGAATCGTGTGAAGTGTTGCAAGGATGGTTTGAAGCTGTTCTAGAAGAATCCGGAGGACTTTAAGCGTCGTTTCGTCACTGTGGATGAAACATGGATACATTACTATACTCCTGAGACCAAACAACAATCTAAACAATGGGTTACCAAGGGGGAATCTGCACCAAAAAAGGCGAAGACCGTTCCTTCGGCCGGAAAGGTTATGGCGATTGTCTTTTGGGATTCGCAAGGGATAATCCTCATCGACTATCTGGAAAAGGGTAAAACCATGACAGGTGAATATTATTCATCGTTATTGGACCGTTTGAAAACCGAGCTGCAAGAAAAACGCTCGCGATTGGCCCACAAGAAAGTCCTTTTCCATCACGGAAAACGGAAACAGGATTCCAACTCGTTTCACATCCCCCCTATTCTCCAGACTTGGCTCCCTCGGACTACTATTTGTTCCCCAATTTGAAGAAATGGCTGCGGCACAAAGATTTTATTCAAACGAGGAGGTGATTGCAGACACTAATGGATATTTAGCAGACTTGGACAAATCCTATTATTCGGAACGGATCAACAAACTAGAACATCGTTGGACGAAGTGTATAAGCCTAAAAGGAGACTATGTCGAAAAATAAAAAAAGGTTTACCCCAAACACATAAGTAGTTTTTATTTTTGCACGGACTTTTCAAACCAGCCTCGTACAAGACAATCCAATACTATAATAACACATGAAGAAGTTCTCGCTAAAAATTCGGCATTAAGAAAGGGTCTAAAAATTATTCGAAGAAAAACAATAAAACTAATACAAAAGTCCAAACTAACTGATACCACAAGAAACTCAGCAAATGCAGACCTAGGGATGAAGCCGAAAGAAAATGTCGATAAGAAGTCAAATAACAATAAGTAATAACATATGTCAATTACGCTCCTCTGAGTTTTCAAGTCATTTACAAATAAGAGGAACAATAGGGGGCCGCAGTGAGAGCTCTGGGGAAGGCCCGAGGGCACTATACTTAGGTTAGAGATATAATTATTTATTCTTACACTTTGCTGTTAAGTGTATGGAGACTTAATTTTGTAGACATTTTTATAACAATGATGTTACTTCTAAATAAAATGTCCCGTAGTTGTTTTTAATACTAATCCTCGTTGGTTAAGTTTAAAATATTAATTTAAACATATTTTCTCATAGTTCCAATTAATTAGTAGAACATAACAGAAAAATAGTATAGAAAGCAGGTGGTGTATGGAGACTTTCTGGACTGACTGTATCTTAAGATCCAATATGTATTATCACGTTTTTTTTTTTAGTCAATAATGTATAATAATTATAGCATTTCAGTTACTTAATAACCAATAAATCAATCAGTCAACTAGAATATAGTGGTAAAAGTTTAAAACAAATATTTACTATTGAAACATTTGTTTAATTATAAACAAATAAAATAAAATTATTTTGTCTGGGTACCTAATGCTTAAAGCAGTAGCTATTAAATCCCAGTTCAATTCACAACTTTCGACGTCAGAAACCTTCACCATTTTGTCCGTCGAATAGTTTTTTTTATACCAGATAAATTATCAAACGTAATGCACTCGTGACCATTTTCGCTCAACCTACACTTTACGGAGACTATTCCAGAATTTTGCAAAATTTTTTTATCAGTACTTTTCGAGATAGGGTGGGTGGACAGGGGGTTTTTAGCCATTTCTTAAAAATACGACAAAGAAAAGTATGCTCAAGTATTACATCATATATATTTTTGAACTTGGGTTTTCACAAGCTTTCATTTGACACCCCAGTCGATGACCTTACAAAACATTTTTTTTTTTTTTTCATTTCCGATTTTACCCCCCAAAGCTAACCCCTTAAGTCAAAATTTAACTTTCAAAATTATATGGCTCTAATTGGGCTATCAGTTCCTATATTTGTGCCAAATCTCAACTTTCTATGTCAAATAGTTTCGCAGAAAATCGGGTGTCACAGACGGACGGACGGACAAACAGACACAGAAGTGAGTGTTCCGTACAGAACACTAAAAAAAGTAAAACAAATTCTTATGAAATACATGATAAGTTATTTGCGCCATGTCTTCAAAATAGCGAGTGTCTAATTATAAATCTAATAAGCGACCTAAAAATAAAAAACCGTAAATAACAGGAAACTCCATTAACGTTTACCCTCTTAATATAATTATTGTTATTTCTAATTCTCTTTTATTGTGAGAATCAGACGAAGTCCACTTACATTTACCATACTCAAATAAAATTACAATGTTTACAAACAAAACTTATTACGTACAATTAAAAAAAATTAGCTCACCTTTATTGATCCTATCTTATTATAGACAAATATTATCTTCTGATTAACACTCAAGATGTCGTTGACCCCGAGAAAGTCATCTCACTAACATCTTTGCAGATTCTTAGGTCTAAATTTCTCCTTAATGCGATTTTTTTGGGTGCAATCTATGGAGGGGGAGAAAATATTTGTTGTTAGTATAATGAGTTATTTGTTGTTATTACGGCAAATTTTGATATAGTACAATCTAGACGAAGTCAGAACTCGATCGATTATAAATGAGAGGGGAGAGAACGCACAGTTTATACAATGTGTTTTCTGAAAAAGTTCCACTTTAAAATACTTATAATAATAACAACACTTTGATAAATGAAAACAAAATTTCATTGTACTTGCAATCAAGTCGTTAAAAAAAGACTTTAATTCAGCATAACATAAATATGGACGACACAAGTAGGTATGTTCATAATTACAGGTATATATAGATGTTTGTATTTAAGAGAGACGCCATCTTGCAAAACTGTAAACAAAAGGGCGCAGGGAAGATGTTTACGTACGTTTGTAACTAAAAGAACCACCATGTTATAACACTGTAAAGAAAAGAGCAGGGAAAATATTCATAGCGACAAGGATTTCGCAGGATTAACAACATTACATGGTGTGAAAGGTCCCAAGACATTGCGAGAGATGGCAGCACATACAAAAAATCTATGATTTTCAGTTAGTGTCAACTCTCAGAAGATTCGTGTAAAATTTTCATGATATTTTATCCATTAGTTTGCGAGTTGTTGTAACGCTACTTTGGATTTTTGCCAAACAATGAAACGAAAAATTTCTTTTTTTTTATGGGTCTAGTACACGTGATGCAGGGAAGTCCCTAAAGCGCTACAAGAGCGACATCTATGCGGAAAAAGTAATTCACGTTGTTCTTGAATCGCTGTAAATTGTACTCGGTGGGAAACACAGACCTGAGCAAATTATTCCAAAGGGATGATGTTCTCCATATGAAAGATTGCTTGAAAAGCGTTGTACGAGGAGTAACAAGCTGAACCTCATACGGATGTGAAGTATTAGTGCGACGTGTATTTCTAACATGCACCGCTCTGGGAGAAATTAAGCGGGCCACATCCTTCGAACACTTTCCATGAAAATACTTGTAGAATAGGCTTAAGTCGCCAACTGTTCTTCGATGGTCCAGCGAATCAAGGCCGCCGGTCAGTTCCGGGTCTCCAATCAGACGAACAGCTCTTCTCTGAATAGAATCCAACAAATGCAGTGTATGTTTGGAAGCGGAGCCCCAAACATGGCAGCACATATTTGCTCCCAAAGTAACGCCCAACAAATTCAGAGACGATGTTAGAGGAATGGAGTGCCCAGACATAACTATGTCGGGTTCAACAACGTTAACTTTTTTAGAAAAAACTGCCGCCTGTGTTTTTGTAGCGTTAAATTCCACTTGGTTACTGTCACCCCAAGATAGAATTTCTTCCAGGTGTTTGTTAAGTTGAATGACTTTCTCCTGTGTCTGCGGATATTCGTTTGAGTAGCCGATGCCCGAGCGTTCAAAGTGAATGAAGAGATAAATGTACTGTCATTTGCAAAGGTGTAGATTGGATTCCCGGTCTTTTCCAGCAGATCGTTAATGTAAATGAGAAAGAGAGTAGGAGACAGTATGGAGGTTTGGGGCACACCGGCGCTGATAATGAAGGTGTTAGAAAGAAATCCGCCGAACGCCACTCGTAAAAAACGCTCTCTGAGGAAACATAAGAACTACAAACAGAACTTTTCAGCCATACCATAAGAGCGTAGCTTAGCAAACAGTCCATCGTGCCAAACGCGGTCGAATGCCTTGGATATATTAAGAGCAACCGCTCGAGATTTTCCAAAGTGTTCAATTGCATTGTTCCAAATATGTATTATATAAGTCAGAAGATCTCCTATTGATCTATGTTTACCAAAGCCATATAGGTGATCGCTAATAATGTTGAATCCTTCAAGATATTTTAGAAGATTCTGATTGATAGCCTTTTCCATGACTTTCGTTATTATTGAAAGCAGTGCGACTGGTCGGTAGTTATTTGGCAAGGTCTTCTTGCCTTTTTTTTTAGGTATCGACTGAACTGTGGCGCATTTCCAGCAGGAAAGAAATATTCTCTTTCTGTAGGATAAGTTGAAAACTCTGCAGAAAACTGGTGTTAGTTTCCTCGCAGGTGTTCCGTCAGCGCCAGAAGCTTTTTTGGTGTCTAGCTTCATTAAAATACGTTTTATGATACGCTATCTGAAGACAATATCGGGCATCCTTGACTGCACTATGGGAATAGTAGGTGGTGTTTTTCCTTGGAAATCGACAATAGAATGTGAAGCGAAGAATTCAGCCAACAAGTTCGCTTTCTCAACAGGTGCCGTTGCAATAGAATTATCTGGCCATGTGAGTGGTAGTATGGTGGATTTGGTGAAATATTGACTAACTGCCTTAGGGACTGACCAAAAGGACCTGGAATTTTTGGGACAAGCGAGACGTTTGTTTCTAATTCGTTGATTGTGTGCCTCCTTGGTTTCGTCGATAATTTCTTTGCATCTGTTCCAGGCACGAACAAAGGTGTTACGATTTATGGTGTTAGGATTTTCACGCCATTGTCGATAGGCAAAATGTTTAGAAGCAACAGCTTCTTTGCATTTTCGGCTTGCCGTTGGAAGGGCATTTCTTCGTAAGCTTCCATACCAGCCAAAATAACATCGGAAACCTCCCTGACGCAGTCAGATGGCTCGTCGGATCGAAAACAAACGTCTAACTAAGGGAAAGTTCGAAAATATTCCATGAGATCCCATTTAGCAGATTTGTAGTGCCAAATCTTGCGCGGTTTAGGCGCCTCTCTGTGTGTTTACTAAACCTTGCTTTTTGATTGGAAAAAATACAGCCGGGACTTAAGATGCCTTGAGAAGTATTATGGCACATTTGCTCCGTCGAAAGTAACTATATGTCGATGGTTTAGTTAACTTAAATGCGGTCGTACAAGCACCAAGTTCCGCCAAATGAGGCAGTCACACCAAAAAACACAAAAAAAATCCACCATATTATTTTGAATTACCACAAAGTGAGAGTGGGAGAGATAGCTGACATCGTGAAGATATCAACAGAACGCGAGGCATATTTTGCATGAATATTTGCATATGAAAAAGCTATGTGCTCGATGGATGCTGCGCACTCGCACGATTGATCAAAAACAGCAACGTGTCGAAGATTCAAAACGCATTGTTTCGGCATAATCCAAAGGAGTTTTTGCGTCGACTCGTCACAATGGATGAAACACGGATCCACCACTACAGGCATGAACAGGCAGTCCGCATAGTGACGATAATCGCATGAAAGCCGACCGAAGCGTCCAAAAACACAACAGCTGGAAAGGTTTTGGCATAAAATCGATGGTGAAATTGGACCAATTGGGCTATGAATTGCTTCCTCATCTGCCGTATTCGAGATCTGCCTCCCAACGATCACACAGGGCAACAAAAAAAATATTTGTAAAAATTTTTTAAACCAAGTGTTATGTATTTTTGGGTGCTGAAACCGTATCTGGTATTAGTTCTTTTTGTATCACCCACAGTTCTCTCATAATATGACAGCGCTTAAATTTCAAAATAAGGAAAATTTGATACATAAGAAATAAAAACTTAAACTGTACTTTTATTTGATTAGGCTACAATTTTGATCTCTTGCCCTATAATAATAGATGTTCCAGATTCCAATAAATGTTTT
Organism: Pachyrhynchus sulphureomaculatus; assembly: GCA_019049505.1. Taxonomy (NCBI): domain Eukaryota; kingdom Metazoa; phylum Arthropoda; class Insecta; order Coleoptera; family Curculionidae; genus Pachyrhynchus; species Pachyrhynchus sulphureomaculatus. The sequence continues at coordinate 147,444,148 of CM032455.1, read as the reverse complement.
TCTTTCAGCCTAGAACCAAGCAATTCTGATTTTTCCTTAGTCAAACCCAAATCTCTCACTAAATCATTTAACTCAGCTTGTGTAAACAACTGTGGTTTTAAATTTTCTAGAGAATATTGAAACTCATCATCATCCGGTCGACTTTCATTAAATTTGGGACTGGACTGTAAAACGTCATCACTGAGGTGGCTCAAGGACAGGACGTCCCGGTCCATGTCCTACCGGCCGATTAGCTGAAGTAAAGTTAAGATAGACAACTACTACTAGATGTGCACGGTTTAAATACTAGAAATATTCACCTTTTAGAAATACCAAAGCACATAAAGGCGATCTTTGAAAGATGTTTCAGCTGTGCTGCAGTGAGTGTTTACAATTCGGTACCGCACGCTATTCAAAGCAGGTCAGTTAATGATTTCAAACTAATTTATAAGAAATTTCTCCTCGAGGATGCAGCTTGACTTATTTTTATTCTTATTTCTATTAGTCCCATCTTTTGGCGATGGATTGCCGTTGTCTTCTGCTTCACTTCTGTACATTACGTTATGTTTGCTGTTTTGCTGATTGATTATTGTATGTTGTATGTTTTCTTCTTTTTTTCTTCCAGTACTATGTTATCTTGTATTTTTAATTTATATTATTATTATTTTTTTCTTTTTTCTATGATGTAATGTTATCGTATGTATTTTTATTTAGTATTTAGCCATTACTTGAATGTTGCATTATTGAATTTATATTTTTATATGTGTTTTTTTATTTTTTTGTATTTTGTATACTTAGCTACTGGTTCCGTTGAGATGAACAGTTCTTAACTGGACTTCGCAGAGTTAAAAATAAAGGCCTTTTATTATTATTATTATTATTATTACTTTCTTATTTTTGGAGTTATATCCAGAAACATCAATGCTGCAAAAATAACAATCATTTGAATGATTTTCTCTCTCTCTCTCTCTCTATACCATGGGTACTGCAAATCTTTCTTTTCTTTCTTATACCATTTCCTAAGATCCTCGACACAAACATAACATACTTTGTGAGGACCCCAATATTTTTCTTGATTACCGATTTCTACACCAAAATATGCCATTCACAACATATATAACAAAAAGTGTTGGAAGAGTTTTTACAACCACGATCAGCCATACTTTGAGTGTGAATTAAAGCACATGGGTTAAACACTGCAATGCGAGGTTATATTAATTGAAAGAAAACAGCTGTGACACCTGCCAACCTAATAACATTTAATTTTACTACCAACCTTATAAAATTCTGATTTTATAACCAACCTAATAACATTCGAATGATAAAAAATAAACTTTTCACATTTTGAATATTAAAATGTGAAAAATTGATAAGTGATGCGACTTTTTTATTATTATTTTCGGACTCAGCATACCAAAAAACATAGGAATCGGGTAAAATTATTAAAAAAGTTTTTTGATCGTTGCACAGTGTCTCGACTAGTACAAGCTAGCGGGACAATATTATTTCTTCACTTATTTCAATTGTTTATGTATATTCCAGGTATCTTAAGCTATTTTAAGAAAAAAAAAGTTGAAAAATGTTTACTGTATGTGTGTTAATGGAAATATGTAGCTGCAAGACGGAAGTGGTTTACTAATGTGTCTCATTTGTTCTCTATTGTAGCTAATTGTTCTTTAATTAGCTACAAACGTCTACCTACTCATTATGTGTGAAAAGCACAATCATGTTTGTTTACAAAGAAATTTCTAGGAAAAAAATAAAAATCATAATGATAGTACCCACATTTATTAATTTACAAAATATTATTTCTTTTAAAATAAATTAGTACAATAATAGTATTTATATATCAATTATTTACAATAACAAGGTGTATAAGTAAAAGAAATATAATATTAAATAACTTATATACTAAGGCATGAATTATAAGCAACTACAACAGACAATAAAATAAGAATAATAATTACAATAAAAAAATACTTAAACCTACTAATCACCATCAGATGAGACGTCATCACCGCTCTCCCATTCAGTAGAATATTCAGAGAGTAAATAATCCTCCTCATTTAATTCGTGATGATGACTTACTGATGGTGTTTCGGATGGCAATGAAGGTGGGATAATCAACTGCAGAACCTCCGATGGCAAAGAAGTAAATTTTCTTCGCGGTAATTCTCTATACGAGTTGATAACAGGATCAGACGTAATTAAAAGCATTCTCAAAAGATCTGTATTTGTGGCAATACGTGACCGCTTCCTGGTGTGCCGTTCACGGAATCTACGACAGTCTTTATTTCTTGCCTCATGGGCTTCTTCGGAGAGTTGTCCAATGGGAGGAAGAAAAGACTTTATAACTTCCGCGCTGTGTACAAGAATTTTATGCACAGTAACGGGCATGGAATACCACGAATACAGATCAAGGTATAATTTCTAGTATCAACACAAAACTTTTCGAATTCTATATAATTTATGTCATATCCCGATGACAAAATTCTTAAAATTACATGAAATCTACGAATAAGGTTTACGTCTAATCCTGTAATTTCGCTGCTCAATTCAGCTTTGGAAAAAAAATCTACGTGCTGTGTTTCCATCGTTTGTGTTACCATACCCAGGTTTTGGTTTATCTACAATGAGACCCATACGATCTTTAAACACTTTTTGTATCTCTTGTGAGCGTTGCTTCACAATAGCTTTGTCGTTATCTCCCCTGACTTGCCACTTTTTTATTTCTAAACGATAACTGATGTGAAGCAAACATTCAAACGTGCGGATCCATGCATGTAAAGTAGATAAACCAAATGCAAGGCGTTCTTCGTTGCTGGGATATTTCTTTGACTCCTCGTTCATAGTAGACGGGGTGGCACCGCAAATATAACACTTTTGTGTTGAACTTGTGTCTGTTAAGGCATTGCACACTTTGCCATCAGTCATTGTCAACAAAAAATCGGATTTGAGATCCAGCAACGTTATATAATGTTGGAAGAAGCTGACTTACTTCATCTAAAATTTTAGAAGTTTCTTCTTTCGTAAACTCTTTTGTCTCCTTGGCAAAAATAAACTTAATAGGACGGCAATATAAAGTAGAGGAAGGTCTTGGATTTTGCCAGATCACAGTTTCGCCATCAAGCAGTCTCAAAGGGACAAATGAGTATACGAACAAAAATTCGTCTGTAGCGTTAGTGTTCTCAAATTTCTGCTTGTACGTGCTATGCCCCGAACTCCCATCACAGCCCCATTTGCTTACCAACGTATAATATGAACGAGGTAACACACTTCTAATGACTTCCGTCTGAGCTTTAACTAATCGTTCAGCCGTTTTATCCAAAATCGCGTGAAGTTTAATTTCAGCTCGAGATTCAGTCACAGAAATATATTCGTCAGAAGGACAACAAGAAGCTTTGGACTTACCTAAACTATAAAACGATGAATACACTTGATGTCCCGCTTTCATTGACCATTTTCTTGTTTGTTTATATGAGTGAGAAGTCGATTTCGAGTCCACATAATAAGCTACAGCTTCATCTTTGTTCAGAACACTTATTCTTTTCTCTAGTTTCACTGACCGCGACGTTATGGATCTGTTTAGCATCACTTCGATGCCCTTCTTTTCGAGTAGCTAACTCAGCTGCTGTAATAAGCTCACTTGCATTTCGCGATTCCAAAAGATCTTCTACTCTCCGTCTCTTCGTTTTCGTTGATGAGTCTTCAAATGATTTTCTGGGTCGCCCTACGGAAAGAGCCGCTGATGATGTTGAAGTGCACGACTGGTTAACACACATCTTTATTTCGATTCCGGATTCCTCTAACCAATCTTTATGTTTGATTAGAAACATTTCTTTGTTACACTTTAAAGAAGTCCACTTTTGATTGAATTTTGCTGAAAGGCTTGATATTTTCATTTTGAGTCGTTTTAGAGAATCGTCAGAAACATCAGACATATTGAATTTTTCACTTATATAATAAAAAAATGCCACTGTTTCGTTCAGTTTTGTCATGTTTTAGCCATTCTTCAAAAAACTCCATTTTCGTCATAGTCACGACTCGTTCTAAAAAAAATAAAATAATTTTACTTTCGGGCCTTTTCGGGGTCTATAATATATATGAATCTGTGCCTGAATGTTGTAGGTATTACATATAGAAAAATCTAGGTGGATATATGTGGATAAAAAAAAGTTGCTACTTTTAAAGTTTACAATTAATGTAAAATTTGCTGGATTTATCTATACATTTACAAATTGATATTACACCAAAAGTATACATATTTTTTATAAAAAATATAAGTCATAATAGAGTACATACCTTCAACAGAATATTCCATCACAAAAAACTCGTTTCACTTTGCTACCAATTTTAAAATATGTTATCACAAGTGTGCATAAAATGCAACTGATTTGCAAATGAAAATGGCCTCTCTTATAAGGGTTACTTTGACCCCCTGATAAGATACCTTTATGAGGTGATAAACAAATTAATCCTTGGAATTCGTTAAATGGGGGGGGGGCTTGTTTACAAGTCGTTATCAGTGGTTCCTGGAAATTACGTCATGAATATTATCCCGCTAGCATGTTCTTGCCGAATCACTGTGCGTTGGCCTGTGTTATTACCTATTACCTCTTTCTAAATTTGAAAAGGTGGCTCCAGTGATTTGCCTCAAATGAAGAGGTTGAATAGGAAACTGAGGATTATTTTAGAGAGCTCGACAAATCGTACCATATGAAAGGTACTCAAGTGTTGCAAGATCGCTGGAATAAGTGTATCGCTTTTGAGAGAAACTATGTTATATTGGAGAATAAAATCAATTTTTGGCAAAAACATTGTTTTTTCTTCAAAAGTCTGGGAACTTTTACACCCCATGTAGTACCAGTCAAAGTAGACACATAATCTCGCCAAATTCTGGTTGCTATTAACATCTTCTCTACTCTCTTTTATTTACAGATTTGTAAAATGATGGTCACTTAATTACAGAGGCTAATAAAGATTATAATAATAACAATGATTTGCCTTAAAGATGAGGTTTTTGTTTGATCACCTAACGATTATTTAGTTAAGGTGTTTTTGACACTGTTGCGTTCTAGTCTAGTCTAGTCTTAATGTTATATGTTATGCTTATAAATGAGTTATTAATTAGAAACCAGATTCTTAGACTTACAGATTGTATATAGAATTGAAAGATTATGTAGAGTCTGTCAAGGAAGATCGTGACCGCTCGTATTCTTGTGTTTTGAGAACATTTTTTGCCATCAATGTATTCTTTGGTGTGCTGATAACGGCGCAATTACCTTAGTAAGTTGTCCAATCGCCTCCTGCATCAATAATCGCCTGGCATCTTCGAGGCATGCTGTCGACGAGATTTTCTGCAATGATCTCCAAATTTTTCGAATCTCGCGAGAAAACTTAGTCAAAGTCCTCAGAGTCTGTCCTTTGAGCTTCCTCTTTACAAGGGACCAAACATTTTCAATAGGGTTGGAGTCCGACGATTGTGAGGGCTAGTCTAGTATCTTATCGTGGCCCAAGCGAGCCGCTTCGTGACGTGATTGTCACCCAGCAAAGGTTTTTTCAACGTGCTTCGGAATTTGACATCATGAGCACGAAGATGTTGTCTCATGGGACACATTCAAACCCGATTTTCTTAATTTTACCGCTTCTTGACGCAGTGTCAACTTGGGGTCCCGTGAAAACAAAGACAGAATTCGTTTTTTCAACTTTCGAAGTGACTTTCGCTACCGAGCCACGTTTTTGGCACGTCTTTTACTAAAATGCGTCGTAAAGAAAGATTCCCTCTACGGACTTTTTGTCGAATCACTAGAATCGCATCTACCAAACATGAATTATCGCGGACAGTTCTTACTTGACAGACTGTATCATATGCTAAATAAATATATTTTTTTATTTTTCTGGATATAACTATTTTAAAATTCATTCACTAAAAAAGTACAACTACTAATAAAACACATTTAAAGAATTATCATAAAAATTATGAATTAAAAAATTTACTTCCTAAGCAAGTCATCCTCTAGCAAACATACTCGTCTACATGTTCATTAATAAGCGTCAAGTGTTTATCCGGCAGGTTTTTGGATTTGTTCATGGGGCTTTTAACCTATAAGCATGTGATGGGTAGACCAACTTAAACGTGGACCATTGGTTGCGAACCACGTTGAGTACATTCGCTAGTAAGCAGAGTACTCGCTACTCAGCATGCTCTACAATATGTTCAGCAACATGTTCGCTAGTGATTGACATTTGATTTTTCGAGACGGCGACTCTTGTATACCCCTGGGGCTTAGAAAGCAGTTTATTTATCTTATTGTACCTTTTCTTTTTTAAATGACAAATTAACATCACAGAGTGTAGCTTTCAGCATACGTTCTTTAGAAATAAATGCTTGGCATGGATTATGGAATCGGCGATTAGCTAGAGTCCGAACAGGTTCAACACAAATTCAGTAGTTAAATATGAGTACCTCTTAGACCCAGGCACTGGACAGTGCTAAATCTAAAGATGTCGTTGCGATATGGAAACAGAAAATAGGTAAACATTAACAGGAATAACCTAATATAATAAATAAATTATCAAAAGCTTTTGATAGTATCGAGAGTTGGGCCATCGAAAGAGCCTTGTATAACAGCAGAATAGACTATATGTAGGTATACTCACCTCATAAGAACAATTTACAGCAAGGCTCAAACGATAGTGGAAACGGATAGTAAAACAAATCCTATACCTATCAAACGCGGAATAAGACAGGCAGGTTCCATGAGCCCAAAATTACTTATAGTATCTACCTAGGGCCAATAATAATAAAGTGTGGAAAAGCAAATCAGACGACAGAAGTACAGAGAAGAATCAGACTGGCACGGGCAGCATTTGGCAAACAAAGGAAAATACTAACAAACAAAAGAATTCCTCTGAAACTAAGAAAGATGGTATTCGATCAATGCATTCTACCGGTTCTCACCTACGCGGCCTAGACATGGACATTGACTAGGAAGATGACGGACCAACTGAGTAAAACACAGAGAGCAATGGAACGCTTGATGCGATGAGATTACAAGACAGAATCAGAAACGAAAGTCTAAGACAAAAGACCAAAGTAATAGACGCAAGAGAACAGGTAGCAGGTCTGAAATGGAGATTTGCAGGTCACACAATAAGACAAGATGAGAGATGGAATAAAATAATATAAGAATGGAGGCCATCGTTGGGACAATGATCCAAAGGAAGGCCCCGAATAAGATGGAAAGATGACCTGAAAAGAATAGCTGGTTTACGATGGATCAGAAAAACGCAAAATCGAGAGGGATAGAAAAAGGAACGGGAGGCCTATGTCCGACACTGGATGGAAGAAGGCTTATTAGATAGATAGATAGATAGATAGATAGAATAGGAATAACCTAGAAGATCTGGTTGTTAACAATGTTATTGTGTCTTCATTGGTTTTAACCAGTGAGCCCTAGTCTTTATTTCACTTTAATGTATACGGAACGGGGTTATTAATTAATTTTTTTTTTCTACTTTAAGGTGGTCGCTTTAATTTATATTTAATTAATTTTATAGTATTTGTAAATAAATCAATATCAATTCTCTAGTGTTAAGTGAATTTATATAAAGAAGTTGTACAAATCAGGAAATAAAGGCTTTTTATATTAATTTTAAATAAATGAAATAGGAAATGCAGTTAAAAAGAATATATTTCACTTTAAGGTTTGCGCATTTATTTAAATTGTAGTTATTTTCAAGGAGTGTAAATTGTCAACTAAAAATTACCTTCATTTCTTTAAAATAAAGTGTCTATTCCTATAGCAAGAAAAAAAACGGTCAAGTGCAAGTTGGACTTGCGCAAGTAGTATTTCGTACCGTGATTGCCTTTAAAATAAAATAAAATCCTTACCTAAGCTAAGTTAAGGTTCCTGACATTTTAAGATCCAATCTGCATTTTCAAGTTTTTTCTCAGTCAATAATGTATAATAATTATCGCATCTAAGCTACCTAATAGCCAATAAATCAATCTAGATAAATCTACTAATAAAAGTTAACAACAAATATTTACTACCTAAATATTTCTATAATTATAAACAAATAAAATAAAATTATATCTCAGTACAAGAGCAACTCGCCACTCGGTTACAGTAATGTACCTAATAATATATTACAAAAACCTCCACCATACGTCAAGAAACATAGTTTTCATAATTTTTTTTATACCAGATAAATTATCAAATATAATACAGCCGTGATAATCAACAATCTACACTTTATGGAGAATATTCCAGAATTTTTCAAAATTTTTAGATCAGTATTTTTCGAGATAAGGAGGGGGATTGATTTTTGGCAATTTTTTTTAAAAATAATACAAAGAAAAGTATGGGCCAATATTACCACCACATATATATTTTTGAACCAGTGTTTTCATAAGCTTTTATTTGACTCGATGATCTTGAAAGAAAAAAAAATTCACTTCCGCTTTTAACCCCCTAAGTCAAAATTTACCTTTCAAAATTACAAGGCTCTGATTGGGCCATCAATCAAATATAGGAAATATTTGTGCCAAATTTCAACTTTCTATATCAAATAGTTTTGAAATGGAATTACTGGTTTCACTGTTTGGGATCCTTTATAACTAACAATGGTGGCTGTGAAGCGGAAGTAAGAAAACGTATGGCTATCGCTAGAAACTCGACGATTAAACTCACTAATGTCTGTCCAGCTGTTACAAAAAACACAAAATTAAGATTGTTATCCAGTCTTATGTTCCACATAGCAACTTACGCATCGGAAATATGGACCATTGAACAAGTTGAAAAAAGACGAATTGATGCGATTGAGATGTGGGCATATCGAAGAATCCTCAGAGTATCATATACCGAACACCGTACTGATGTATCTATTCACGAAGAGCATAATAAAGGGTGTCCCAAAATTCAAGCAAGATTTGAATTTGGCGCCATTTGTATGGTAAAGTGTTGCCAACAAAACAAAAAATGCAGCGTGATAGCTGACAGATCAGGGTTATTAAAAATGGAGCGCCAAACGAAAGAACAACTTGTTTTCATTGTTGAGCAATATTTTAAAAGTTTGGCAGCTACAGTTCGGAATAGTGATTTAACCTCATCAACTGTGAAGAGATTAATTGAAAAATTCAGGGAGACTGGATCAGTTAGTGATCTTAAACGCTTTGGCCGTCCTTCAACAAGTCGTTCGACACGAAACATTGAAGCAGTTCGTGAAAGTGTTGCTGAGACTCCAGGAACATCAATTCGGCACCGTGGTCAAGAATTGGACATTTTGAGAAGCTCTCTACAGCCGATTCTTACGAAAGATTTGCATTTTCATGCTTACAAAGTTCAACTGACTCGAGAACTGAAGCCTACTGACCACGCACAACGAAGAGAGTTCGTTGAATGGATTATGAAACAAGTGGATACTGATTTTTCGAAGAAAATCATTTTCAGCGATGAGGCTCATTTCCATCTTGATGGCTTCGTTAATCGACAAAATTGTCGCATTTGGGGTTCAGCCAATCCACACGTGACTGTTGCGAAACAAATGCATCCACACGTTTGGTGAGGATTTTGGGCTGGAGGCATCATCGAACCATTCTTCTTCGAAAATGCGGTTGGCCAGGCAATAACAGTTAATGGTGATCGTTATCGCGATATGATAATCCAATTTTTTGTGCCTAAATTGCAAGATATGGATGTGGACGACATGTGGTTTCAACAAGACGGTGCCACATGCCATACAGCCCGAGAAACAATTCAATTACTGCATGAGTCATTTCGTGGTCGTGTAATATCCCGTTTTGGTGATCAGAATTGGCCGCCCAGATCATGCGATTTAACGCCGTTGGACTTTTTTCTTTGTGTTTTTTTTAAAGTCTACGGTTTATGCCAACAACCCCCGACCACCAGCGACTTGAAGGAGGAAATTAAGCGCTGTATCAACGAAATTCAGCCACATTTATGCAAAACGGTCACGGAAAATTTTGACAAAAGAGTGCGTATGTGCCAGCAAAGCCGTGGAGGCTACTTACCCGATATGTTATTCCATACATAACCCTATACTGTATACTTTATGAATCAATAAAAAAATTACAATTTTTAATTAAAAACCTATGTTTTCTATCAAAATTACTTCTTGCGTGAATTTTGGGACACCCTTTATAAATGACCGACTTTCAAATAGAATTAACAGGCAGTACCTTAAATATTTTGGATATATTATGAAGAAAGTGGATGCGATGGAAAAGCTTGTAGTAAAGGGGGAGGTAGAAGATCAAGGGAATGGTCTCCAACAAGATGGTCCGACCAAGTAAGATCTCTCCTTGGTATGGGTATACACGAGTCAGGTCAGGTCGCGCAGGATCGACATGCTTGGAGAATGACTGTTGAGGTAGCAACTGCATAGTGTCACCGATACTATTGGGGTGAAAGTATTGAGAGAGAGTTTCGGAGAAAATCGGGTGTGGCAAACAGACAAACACCGAAGTGATCCCATAAGTTTTTTTTTTTTTATGGGTCTAGCACACGTGCTACAGGGAAGACCCTAAAGCGCTACAGGAGCGACACGTGTGCGGAGAAGGCAATTCACGTTGTTCTTGAATCGCTGTAGATTGTACTCGGTGGGAAACACAGTCCTGGGAAAATTATTCCAAAGGGATGATGTTCTCCATATAAAAGACTGCTTTGAAAAGTGTTGTACGGGGAGTAACAAGCTGAACCTCATACGGATGTGAAGAATTAGCGCGACGTGTACTTCTAACATGCACCTCTGAAAGTACTTGTAGAATAGGCTCAAGTCGCCAACCGTTCTTCGATGTTCCAGCGAATCAAGGCCGACAGTCAGTTCCGGGTCTCCAATCAGACGAACAGCTCTTCTCTGAATAGAATCCAACAAATGCAGTGTATGTTTGGGAGCGGAGCTCCAAACATGGGAGCAGTATTCCATAGTTGGTCGAATTTGAGCTTTGTAAAGAATTAACAGTTGTTGTGGAGTGTAAAGCTTTCTGGTTCGAAATAATATTCCCAACTTTTGAGAAGCTCTCCTTGCTATGCCTGCAACATGTTCATGCCAGGACATATTTGCTCCCAGATTAACGCCCAACAAATTGAGTGACGATGTTAGAGGAATGGAGTGCCCCGACATAACTATGTCGGGTTCAGCAACGGTAACTTTTTTAGAAAAAAACTGCCGCCTGGGTTTTTGTAGCGTTAAATTCCACTTGGTTACTGTCACCCCAAGATAGAATTTCTTCCAGGTCTTTGTTAAGTTGAACGACTTCCTGCTGTCTGCGGATATTCGTCTGAGTAGCCGATGTCCGAGCGTTCAAAGTGAATGAAGAGATAAGTGTACTGTCATCTGCAAAGCTGTAGATTGGATTCTCGGTCTTTTCCAGCAGATCGTTAATGTAAATGAGAAAAACAGTAGGAGACAGTATGGAGCCTTGAGGTACACCGGCGTTGATAGTGAAGGTGTTAGAAAGAAATCCGTCGACTGCCACTAGTAAAGAACGCTCTCTGAGGAAATATGAGAGCCACAAACAGAACTTTTCCGACATACCATAAGAACGTAGCTTAGCCAACAGCCCATCGTGCCAAACACGGTCGAATGCCTTGGATATGTCCAGAGCAACCGCTAGAGATTCTCCAAAGTGTTCAATTGCATTGTTCCAAACATGTGTTACATAAGTCAGAAGATCTCCTGTTGATCTATTTTTACGAAAGCCATATTGGTGATCGCTAATAATGTTGAATCCTTCAAGATATTTTAGAAGATGCTGATTGATAGCCTTTTCCATGACTTTCGATATTATTGAAAGCAGTGCGATTGGTCGATAGTTATTTGGCAAGGTCTTCTTGCCTTTTTTAGGTATCGGCTGAACTGTAGCGCATTTCCAGCAGGAAGGAAATATTCCCTTTCTGTAGGATAGGTTGAAAAGTCTACAGAAAACTGGTGTTAGTTCCCTCGCACAGATTTTAAGAACTATGGCAGGTATTCCGTCAGCGCCAGAAGCCTTTTTGGTGTCTAGCTTCTTCAGAATACGCTTTATAATACGCTGTCTGAAGACAACATCGGGCATCCTTGACTGCACTATGGGAATAGTAGGTGGTGTTTTTCCTTGGAAATCGACAGTAGAATGTGAAGCAAAGAGTTCAGCCAACAAGTTCGCTTTCTCAACAGGTGTCGTTGCAATAGAATTATCTGGCCGTGTGAGTGGTGGTATGGTGGATTTGGTGAAATTTTGACTAACTGCCTTAGCGACCGACCAAAAGGACCTTGAATTGCCGGGACAGGCGAGAAGTTTGTTTCTAATCCGTTGATTGTGTATCTCCTTGGTTTTGTCGATAATTTCTTTGCATCTGTTCCTGGCACGAACAAATGTGTTACAATTTATGGTGTTAGGATTTTCGCGCCATTGTCGGTATGCAAGATGTTTAGAAGCAACAGCTTCTTTGCATTTTCGGTCAAACCAAGGCTTGCCGTTGGAAGGACATTTCTTCGAAAAAGGGATGTAAGCCTCCATAGCGGCCAAAATAACATCGGAAACCTCCCTGGCGCACTCAGATGGGTCGTCGGATCGAAAACAAACGTCCAACCAAGGGAAAGTTCGAAAATATTCCATGAGATCTTCCCATTTAGCAGACTTGTATTGCCAAATCTTGCGCGGTTTAGGCGCCTCTCTGTCATTGATTGGTAGAATACTCGATGTCGAAAGTAGTTTATGGTCGGAAGAACCTAACGGTGGATTTACGCTGACTGTGTAAATCTCCGGATTGGTGGTTAAAAAGAGATCAAGAAGACTGGCAAACTCTCCGTCTCGATCAGGGATCCGTGTTGGTTCGTCAATAAGCTGAGTTAAGCCACAACTGATTGAAAATGATTCGGCTTCACGACCTTGTTCATCGGTAGTATTTGAATATTTAAGCCAGTTGATGTTGTGGACATTAAAGTCGCCCAGGATGGCAATTTCGGCATTTGGATAGTTAATTTGAAAATGATCGAGGGTGTCTGCAAGGGAAGCGAAAAGTGTTCTAAAGTTAGTATCACTTGGTGGTCGATAGAGGATACAGATGAACCTTGTGGTTGGTTGAGTCGTTATTTTTAACCACATAACATCAAACTTTTGGGGGCTCCAGAGTCTCTTCTCGTTGGCAAGAGAGGTCGCTTCTGACATAGACAGATTCCAAAGTTACGCCTAAATCCGTACGGAACACTAAAAACGGATCATTTATAAACATTTTATCAAAAAAAAATCGAAACTAAGAATAAGGTCATTATAGTAATGTTTGATATAATGCAGAGATTTTGCAACGCTTGTTTTTCACATTCCTTTGTACTTATCGTTATCTCAAGTATGCGCAGTATTAACGTGAAGGAACTGCAATATTAAGTTAGTAAGTATTCATCTTCTATAAACTTCACACATCATTCATTTCATGGTTAAGCATACCAGTTATTAGTATTTGTTGGGTCAACACAAGTCCCTACATTAAAATTTTATCTAGCAGGTTTCTATCACTTCCTTCAATATTTCCAAGGTAATATGAATGTGCGATAAATAAAATTTCATTTGAAATTAGCACCACACACTGTATTGCTACAGTGCCAAAGACTGCAAGATCCCAACATAATCTGAACACTAATTTATTGTAGTCAGTGTTATTTGCAATAAAAGATTATCATTTCAATTTTACTGTATTTTCTTAGTGGTTTGCATACCTAAGTAGGAAAAAACCGGCCCTACCATAATAGCGATAAGAACGAACTTCAAATAACCTCTCCTATAAGTTCCTAAATAAGGGAAATCGTTACCCTTAATAAAGGATTCTCTTATTTTGTTTTAGTACTGTGCAAGATCCAAATGATGGGCGCAGGCTTCAAATAACGATAATAGCTGAATCCTTATATTCATTTCTTTCCTTTACTACTGCGTAAACTCCAAACGACGGACGCATGCTTCAAATAAAGATAAAGACAGTGGCCTATCAAAATGTCTCTATTAACTGGTATTTGTTATCCCAGTATCTCTAATAATTTCAATTTCAAACCAGTTAGGGATCAACTGATTGTTTCAATTTAGTATTAGTAAATTGGCTTATTTCGATTAATTCCAATTAGTTCTAAAGTGTCTGCAAAACACGATCCCATTAAACTGGTTAATTAGTAATGTAAATGATATAAGGGTCAATAACCAACTGGGAATTAGATGATCAAAGTAGTCGATAACTAAATGATTTCTGCCTTATTCTTCTGGTATATTACGTCAGAATAAAAAGAAAAAATAAACTGGAGGAAACTTTCAAGGAACTTTAGATGTTGAAAGTTAACGAATACGAATAATTTTGAAATTTCTTTGCAATTCACTTTTTAGGCAATAAAAATCGCGGGCTATGTACCTAGGCTGCTCCATCCTTTATATAAATACATGTCAAATTTTATTTCGATCTGTCAATTTATTCGAGTAGTAGAAGCTGTTCAATATTGACGTGTCATTGATGTTTTTAAAATGGGCAAAATTGAATATTGTGCAGTGATTAAATTCTTTGTTTTGAATGGTTTAACATCAAGGGAAATTCAACCGAAACTGTTAAAAGTGTATAAGGATGCATCTTCACTTTGCACTGGGAAAAAATGGGCTGCTCTTTATAAATCTGGTCGTACAAGCCTCGGAGATGATCCACGCGAAGGTGGTCTAAAAACTGCTATAACACCACAAATCACTTAACGAGTCCATGTTAGATGATCAACGAGTGAAAGTGTATGAAATAGCTGAGGCCATAGACATTTCAAAAGAACGAATTGGAAATATTTTGCATGAAGAACCACATATGAAAAAGTTTTGTGCAAGATGGGTGCCGCATTTGCTGAGCGCTGCTGGGTTTTTGAATAAAAAATAATTATCAATTTTTGTGTTCCGTACGGAACACTTATAAGATGACTTCGGTGTCTGTCCGTCTGTCTGTCACACCCGATTTTCTCGGAAACTATTTGTCATAGAAAGTTGAAATTTGGTAATAGTATAGGAATTGATGGCCTCATCAGAGCCATGTAGTTTTGAAAGTTAATTTTCACTTAAGGGGTTAGTTTTGGGGGGTGAAATCGGATGTGAAAAAAAGATTTTTTTACTAGGTCATCGAGTGTGGTGTCAAATGAAAGCTTGTGAAAACATGAGTAAATATATATATATATATATATATATATATATATATATATATATATATATATATAAAGGGTGGGCCATCTATCGGTTTAAATTTGAACCACCGGTTATTTCGAATCTGGGCAATACTTATGTCATTCTATTCTGTCACAAAATTCAGTATATTATCTCCACTGAACGAAATGAATCGATTTACGCTTGAACAACGTTGGGATTTATTGGAAATTTATTTCCAAAACAAAGACAATTGGTCGGAAATTGCACGAAAATGTCGTACAAAATTTGGTCGCAGAGAAGGACCAACAGTGCCCGGTATACGCAAGTTTATTGCTAAAGTTCATGAAAACTGGTTTCATTGTTGATGTGCCAAGACGTGAGCGTGCTCGTACAGTGCGTACACCCGAAAATATCGAAGCTGTGGACGGCGCAACCATTACGGTCAATGGAGACACCTATCGTACCATGATAACCGATTTTTTTTTTTGTGCCCGCTCTTCATGGTATTGATGTGAACGATGTTTGGTTTCAACAGGATGGTGCAACTTGCCACACATCTCATGCCACAATCGATTTATTGCGTCAAACGTTTGATGGCCGTTTAATTAGCCGAAATGGTGATGTCAATTGGCCGCCAAGAAGCTGCAATTTGACATCGTTGGACTATTTTCTGTGTGCGGCGCCGTTAAAGACAAGTGTTTATACACCGACAAACCAGAGACAATTGAGCATTTGAAGGCCAACCTTCGTGATGCCATTGCCGAGATACGACCCCATACACTCGAAAAAGTGCTCGAAAATTGGTCTGATCGAATGCGGTACTGTGAGGCCAGCCGCGGCAGCCATATGAATGAAATAATATTCCATCTCTAACCGGAACAATTGTACTTCACAACAAAAAAATAAATTTGGCAAAATTTCAAAACCGTTTTTGTTTTATTGCATTTTTAAATTTAAACTTTTAAATGGCGCCCACCCCTTTATATATATATATATATATATATATATATATATATATATATATATATATATATATATATATATATATTTATATATATTTATATATATATATATATATATATATATATATATATATATATATATATATACATATATATATATATATATATATATATATATATATGTATATATATATATATATATATATATATATATATATATATATATATATATATATATATATAACACATGGGCTGAAAAGTCCCGGGCCTAACAAAGAAAACACGGTTTTTTTGGTTCAAAATTAGCTTTATTCATCAACGTAATCTCCATCAAGAGCAACGCAATCATTCCAGCGCCGCTCTAACAATGGCCAAACACTGCTCAGAATCATCAACACGTTCTTGTTTTTGATAAACAGTGAGCAAACGCGGCACCCACTTTGAACAGAGCTTTCTCATAGTCAAATGCTCATGCAATATAAAGCCAACACGTTCTTTTGATATCTTTACGATGTCAGCTAACTCACGCAACTTCACTTTTCGATCATTCAAAACGATTTTATGGATTTTTTTGATGTTTTCTGGTGTTACCGCCTCATTTGGACGTCCACTGCGTTCTGCATCATCGGTGTATCTACGACCACGTTTGAAGTCAGCAAACCAACGTTTTATTGTTGTTTCTGATGGAGCGGAGTCCCCATAACACTTTTCAAGCCATTGCTTCGCTTGAACGGTATTTTTTCCCATCAAGAAGCAGTGTAAAATTAAAACACGAAATTGTTTTTGATCCATTGTTTTGAAAATAACAAAAGTAGCGTCACTCTTAGCACAATAACTCAAAAACTAATGAATAGAATATCATGAAATTTTAACAGCTGTCTTTTGAAGGTTAGTATTAACTGAAAAAAAGGTGACTGCAATAAAACTAGCGCCATCTATGTGTTAGGCCCGGGACTTTTCAGCCCATGTGTTATATATAATGTAATACTTGCGCGCACTTTTCTTTGTCTTATTATAATTTTTTTAAAAAATCGCTGCCTTATCTCAAAAAGTAGTTATCAAAAAATTTTGAAAAAATTCTGGCATATTCTCCACGGGGTGCAGATTGAACGAAAATTATCACGAGTGCAATACCTTTAACAATTTATCTGGTACATAAAAAAAAACAAAAATTTCAAGGTCATCAGTTTTCAGTAAAGATTGGGAACAAACTTTGTTGAAAACTCATTTAGGGTGTGTTTTGTGAAGTCACTGATCATTTTATACCTCCGTAACAAAATTTTTTATTTTAAAAGCAATCAAAGTACGGAACACTAATTGCGCAAGTTTAACTTGCACTTGACCGGTTATTTATTTTACTTTATCGTAAATAATAATAATAACACTGGTCAACAAATAATTTTTTTTGTGATTTTTCCTCTAATTTTTTTTCAGTTTTGAGCTTATTGCAGTGTTCTGATTTCGAATCCGATGTTAGTTTTTTCTCTGACAGCTCATGTTTTTTAATATTTTCGGTCTATACTAAATTAGACGACATCGCCAGTTTTTTAAGATCTACCCGACTCAGAATAATTATTTTTTTAATTTCAGATACGGTTTCGACACCTAGACGTTGTTTACACAATCCAGATTGTTTTTGCTATATTTGTGGCGAATACATCTTTGAAAAATATCAAAACCTATCTCGGACTTCGTTAAAACTACGTATTTTAACCATTTTCAAATAACATTGTGCAATCAAGACAAGCAATGGGCACCTCATATTGTGTACCAGAACTGTATTGTGTGTCTGCGGTAATGGTCAAACGGAAAAAGAAGTGCTATCAAATTTAAAACACCGATGATTTGACAGGAACCTCAAAATCACAACGACGATTGCTATTTTTGCGTCGTAAATATTAACGGCATAAATTCTGGAAATCGAAATAAATGGTCATATCCTAACTTACCCTCCGCTCAACGACCTCTTCTATACTCTGGTGAGATACAAGGGGCATCATCTAAATGCTCTGAAGAACCAGACCTTATGGAAATTGAAGACAACACATTGGGCAATACTGATTCGGATTTAACATGTAGTCAGTCATCAGATCCTCAACTTTTAATCAAAAGGAATTGAACGACTTAGTAAAGGATTTCAATTTGTCAAAAGAAGCTTCTGAAATTTTAGCATCTCGTTTAAAAGAAAAGAATTTACTTGCACCAGGAACCAGAATTACTTTATATCGGAGCCGAGAAAAGAATTTGTTACCATATTTTTCTAGCGTCTTTTGTAATGATGTCAGAGGTATTTTGGAGAAGATGAGTTCACAACGATACCAACCAAATGATTGGCGTCTTTTTATAGACAGTAGCAAGATAAGCTTAAAGTGGGTGCTACTTCAGTATGGTTCTATACCAATTGCATACACTACTACTATGAAAGAAGAGTATACAACTATTTCTTCGGTAATGGAAAAAATTAAGTATCGAGGCCACAATTGGATCATTTGTGTAGACTTAAAGATGGTTAACTTTCTTCTCGGACAACAGGGTGGATACACAAAATACCCATGTTTTATGTGTCTGTGGACAAACACCGTCATTGGTCTCAAAAAAAGTGGCTAGTATGAGAGGAACTGATGGTTGGTACCAAAAATGTTATTAATTTGCCCTTAGTAAATCGAGATCGCATTATACTGCCACCATTTCATGTCAAACTGGACAATATGAAACAGTTTGTAAAAGTCTTTGACAAAAACGGCGAATGTCTTGCTCTTCTTTCACGCAAGGATTAACCACAGAACAATTGAAAGCGGGTATTTTTGATGGGCTACAAATCAGACAACTTTTGAAAGTCCCAAACTTTATGAGTTCAATGAATGAAATCGAGTCTAAAGCTCTTAAATCGTTTTGTTGTGGTGATTAAAAATTTTCTCGGAAACAATAAGTCCAACAACTATTCTGAGTTAGTTGAGTGCATGTTTATCCAATTTGAAAGATCTGGGCTGCAACATGAGTATCAAGATTCATTACTTACATTCTCATTTAGATCGATTCCCAGAAAATCTTGGCGATTTCAGTGAAGAGCAGGGTGAATTGATTTCAACAAGATACACGCACGATGGAAGAGCGTTATCAAGGAAGATGGGACATCCATGATGGCCGATTACTGTTGGAGTTTGCAAAGAGATGATCCCTCAAGCTGTACATTCAAGAAAATCGTACAGAAAAAACGTTTCATAGTGTGTAATTACATAAAACTTAGGAAAAATGTATTTTTGCTCCATTTTTCAAGAAAATTGTAATTTCATATAAATAAAAAAGTAGAGCTGATAGCATTAAACCAGTATTTTTTCCGTAATTAGTGTCTCAGGTTACCCTATAACACATATAAAATTTCAGGAAACAATTTCAGTGTTGACCAGTGTAATTAATTACAAATAAATTAAAATTTATAAAATTTGAAAAAGCGCCACGCTTGGCTGCCATCTTTCTGACGTCATAATGTTAAATTATTTTCACGTAAGTATTGTCAACAGCTTCTACCTGTGTATATACTGTCAATTTATCAATACACTAATGATAATAACAAGAATAAATTGGTTGAAAACTAAAATAAACATTGTGACGTTATACGCGCTCGGGATATTTCGACGCGTCATCGGTAATAAGTTTAAAAATTTATTTTCAATTTGATATAACTTTTTAATTATATCGAAAAAATAAAAATAAAAACAGTTTTGTTATGAAACTTATATATTATCTTTTCTATTTATGACAAAAAAATTTGTTGTTGTTTGGATAGTTTTAAACAAAATAAAACGGATTTTAAGCATCGTTTCATAACTATTGATAAAACTTGGATCCACCACTATACACTAGAGTGAAAAGAACAGTCGAAACCATGGACTGAAGCCGGTGGAAGTGCACCAAAGAAGGCAATGACGGTTCGATCAGCAGTGAAGATCATGGCAACCGTTTTTTTTGGGATTACAAAGGTTTTTGTTGATCGATTATCTTCAGAAAGGTAAAACAATTAACTCTGAATATTATTGTAACCTCTTGGATCAGTTGGATGCAAAAATTTTTGAGAAAAGACCTGCTTTAATGAAGAAAAGAATCATTTTTCATCAAAACAATGCACGTGTTCACATAAATGTTTTCAAGATGGCAACATTCAACAAATTAAAGCACGAATTGCTTGAACATCCAGCGTATTCACCAGGTGTGGCTCCCTCTGACTATTCTCTTTTTCCAAACCTGAAAAAATTCCTGGCTGGAAAGCGCTTTACATAAAATGACGTGGATGGATATTTTGCAGACCTTACGGAATCACGCTAACTGTATTTATAATCAACGACTAGTAAGCAGCGATAATGCCAAATCAGGCCTTGGCGAAACATTTGCGACTACCAAGTCAGGACAACCCTGATGAACGGATGTACTCCCAGACTGATAAGGAAATACATTTCTCCATCCGTGAATCCCCCAGACCCAAAAAAGAAAAGGTACGTCATTTAGAACATCTTTTCTCGCCAAATCAATGATCCATAAGAAATTTCAATGAGTGTAAGTAGAAAATTCTGGACAAAGTTCCAACCCTATTTTATAGAAAAAATATTTATATTATATATATATATATATATATATATATATATATATATATATATATATATATATATATATATATATATATATACATATATATATATATATATATATATATATATATATATATATTATATATATATATATATACATATACATATACATATACATATATATATATATATATATATATATATATATATATATATATATATATATATATATATATATATATGTATGGGTCATTCTTCGTCAACCGGACCACCCCATTAGTCCATAAATTGACGCAATTTATGAGGATACAATCTGGTCCAGAAGAAAGTTTATGATATGTAGTTTTGAATTTTGAGTGGCATATTAAGAAATTGTGTTGATATGGTCTTAGCACCGACCCAAATGGATTTCAAAAAATTTCAGAAAAACTAAATAAAAATGTAATTTATTAATATAACCAAAAGTTTTCTGGTTAACAATTCGTTAATTTGACCTATATTTTTTTACGATTTTTTCGTTCTAAAACAATTGGCCGGTGCAAAAACCTTATTTTTAGGACAAAAAACAAACGTTTTCGATGTAAAATTTCCCGTAGAACACGATCCTATTATGAGATTTTCAAAATTTTTAAACTCAAAATAAGTACATTTTTTATTGAAAAAATATGAAAAATCTTAAATATAGGTCAAAATAATGAATTGTTAAAAAGTGTTTCAAAAATTCTGAAAGAATTCATGGTGATTCTACGAATAAAAACAAGTATTTTTCATCTCTTACATAATTTGTCTAAAAGTTTTAGTTTTCGAGTAAAAAATTGTTGAATATCCAAAATATGGCAAATAAGCTGTGATAAAGATCTCCGAAAATTGAGGGCCATATAAAAAAAACTTTTCCTGCAAAAGTTGTAGGTTTTTTTGGGGTAGAAAATAGGAATTTATTTTTTTACTTTAGTTTTTTTCTGAAATTTTTTGAAATTCATTTTCAGATTTGGGTCGGTATTGAGCCCAAATCAGCACATATATATATATATATATATATATATATATATATATATATATATATATATATATATT
Source organism: Pachyrhynchus sulphureomaculatus (assembly GCA_019049505.1). NCBI lineage: Eukaryota > Metazoa > Arthropoda > Insecta > Coleoptera > Curculionidae > Pachyrhynchus > Pachyrhynchus sulphureomaculatus. Next base: position 147,422,390 of record CM032455.1, on the reverse strand, counting down.
ATATTACTGTGTGATCAAAAAAAATAGTAATAGACTTTCAAATTTGAATCGCCCGGGCATTTCCAAATCGGATTAATTTTTTTTCGTTAGGTTGGGAGGACCTTAACTGCCATCTGTGTCAAATTTTAAGACCATAGCGTCAGTAGTTAATTCGTTTGCATTCGTTCAACAACAAAAGTGCGTCTTTCGATTTTTAACATGAGTGAAAAAATTCAGCAAAGAAGTTGCATTAAATTTTGTTTTAAAAATGGTTTTTCGGCTTCCCAAACGTTCGAAATGAATGGAATTATGGGCCGATAACTCTTGGTTTTTTCATCACGATAATGCGCCTTCTCACACAGTATTGGGGGGGGGGGGGAACACCCTTATGAGGAAAAGAGATGAGAAATCAAAGATCTGTAGACTCTAGTATCTGCTTTTTATTTTTTTGTTATGAAGATTTCGCTGCCTAATTGGTAGCTTCTTTTGGATACTGAAATGCAAACAAGGTACAGAAAAACAAAGTTAAGAGGCTCGTTAGGGTATGTGAATTATAAATTAATAAAGTTGCAGTCAATTTGTCTCTAGTAGTACGCAAACAAAATTTGCATTTCACTGGCCTGGTAGTAAACATAGTCATACAAAAAACATGACAAAAGGACACTTGGAGTGTCCTTTTGTCACATACCCTAACAAGCGTCCTAACTTTGTTTTTCTGTACCTTGTTTGCATTTCAGTATCCAGAAGAAGTTACCAATTAGGCAGCGAAAGCTTGATAACCAAAAATAAAAAGCAGATACTAGAGCCTACAGATCTTTGATTGCTCATCTCTTTTCCTCATAAGGACGTTTCCCTAGTAGTTAAACTTCCGACTATATATATATATATATATATATATATATATATATATATATATATATATATATATATATATATATTCATAGATACTTGAGGATAAATATCTACGTCTATAAATATTACGATGTTTCAACGATATTATGAACATACATATTGAAAACTTCCTTATTTTAAACATAGCTCATTTAACTGAAGAAAAATTCGCAACTTAAATTTTCACTCATTACTTTAGTTTGGGTACTCACCTAGCGATTTAGTACTGTTTAATCCGAATTATAATAATGCAATGCAAAACACTCACTGTATAACAGAATATACACATAAATTCAAGTAAATCAATATTTCAATTAATACTCGTTCAAGAGAATCGTGACTCTGCGCCGAAGATAATTAAATAAACAAATTGGTCATGTGCTCTCAAGCTTTTAAATGTGTACCACTCTCCACTGAGCAATGAGCTTTTTTCTAGAAAAATGGGGAATAATTTAATAATTATTATTATAAATCCTAATAAAATTAATTTTTGCGATCTTGACACAGCCAATGTATATTTCGCAATTACGTTTTAAATGAAAAAAAAATAGCCGTGGAACAAATTTAACATCCGTAAATAAATAGCTTTGTTTACAGGGTGTGTCTCAACTTTACTCATATCTGGGCTAGTGCGTAAGTAATGCATCCAAAAAGAAAAAAAATTGTTCGTCCATTTCTTTTTTCAATACCAAAACGATCAGTACACTCCTAAAAGATAAAGCTGGTGTAAAGGTTAAAGTCAACTAATACTGCTCAGAGGCTCACCTTAGTTAATCAAATGTTTCATTTTCCACATTTCAACATTTACCTATATTTTATTCTTTTAAGAGGCTCAGTTCCGTTCTTATGGCCACGTCAATAAATAGAATTGCCAGCATTAGTGTTCAAAAAGCATCAAAAGCCTTTACATTTCTCATAAGTGACGTATTTCTTGACGATGACAGATACCGCACAATAACTGTTAATTCGGAGTAATTGGTGCTCGCTTTACAACATTTTGATGGCTATAACCCTACAGCCTCATTTCAGCAGGATAAGGTGACATCATACACTTCAAACACATTATACAGTAAGAAGCCTTGTTGCCTGGAACAATTAAAAGAAAGGATTCGGCACGAAATAACAGCAATTGCGAAAACAGCGTGCCGAGCAGTGGCAACAATTCACCGCTCATTTAGAAGAATGCCGGGAACGTCACGGTTCCCATTTAGATGAAATTATTTTTAGGAAATAATTTTTCATGGGCTGCAATAAAGGTTGCTTTTTAGTTATCCATGTGTCGTTTTACTATGAATATTTTAAAATTAAGCTTTTTATGCGATCCCAACGAGAAATAAATCGTGAGCACCCTATAACTAGTCTACGATTTAACAGATAATTGAAACTTTAATAGGATTATATTGACCAGAAGCAAGGATATCATACTTTTTTAAAATAATCGGTCTAAAAACATTTTGTTACGTGCGGAATTTATTATTCACTGCGGAGTTTTCATGGAACAAATTAGCAAATCCAAAAAAAAATAGTGTACTCTATGGGGTTTTTCTACGAAAATAAATAAAATACGTGGAAGCTTCCACGGGTTTTCAGTAATAAAAGTTTACGATTTGTTCAAAACATACCACATGCGGCGTCATTCTTAAGCGATTTTATTCACTCTTAGGCAATTCAAATTAACAGGTAAGGCATATTCAATTTATACTTCATTACTGAAATATATAACCACATGCTACCTTTCATCTTTTGTGTATTCTTGACGAAACATTTATAGTAGTCCGTTAAAGAGTTTTAAGTACTGGGTCAGGTACCCAACAGCTTGGCTAGTATGGAAGGAACAGGTTAGCGCCTCCGCCAAGAAAGCCAACCAACTCCTCGGCAAGCTCTATTCTCTACTTAAGTCCAACAAATTGTCAACTTGCAATAAGTTGACAATCTATAAGATGATCATCCGAGCCGGACTGACCTACTCCAGTGTAGCATAGTGCCAGATGTTAAGCACCCGCAGATCCCCCTCCAGACCATCCAAAACAAGGCTCCCCGCATCACCATCCTATGATTCGTCCGCAACACCCAACTCCACCGAGACCTCCAGATGCTCATAATCCGCGAATTTATCAGCAACGCCCAGACCAGATTTCTCGAAAATGCCACCCACCACCCTAACTCCACAATCAGGACCGCCTACCGCCCCCCT
>CM032455.1:147116826-147414326 GCA_019049505.1 Pachyrhynchus sulphureomaculatus | reverse complement strand
TGGGGGGTGAAATTGGAAGTGAAAAATTTTTTTTTTTTACTAAGTCATCGAGTGTATTGTCAAATGAAAGCTTGTGAAAACATGAATAAAAAATATATATAGAATATAATAGTTGTGCACACTTTTCTTTGTATTATTTTTAAAATATCGCGAAAAATCGCTGTCTCCCCGTTATCTCGAAAAGTACTGATCAGAAAATTTTGAAAAAATTCTGAAATCTTCTCCACGGGGTGTAAATTAAACGAAAATTATCACAAGTGCATTACCTTTAATAATTTATCTGGTTTATAAAAAATAAAAATTCCAAGGTCATCAATTTTCAGTAAACATTGGAAACAAACTTTGTTGAAAACTCATTTGGAGTGTGTTTTGCAAAGTCACTGATCATTTTATACCTCCGTAACAAATTTTTTTATTTTAAAAGCAATCAACGTACAGAACACTTATTGCGCAAGTTCAACTTGCACTTGACCGGTTATTTTTTAATAAATATTGCAGTTATCTGCTTTTGTTACATGCTACGCAACAAAGGCAGATAAGTATAATGGGCTAGAAACTAAAAAAAAACAAGAATTTGTTGGTGGTGAATTTATGCAATCTGGAATACCTTACAAGCTGAAAAATGATATGAATCTGTTGAACATCTAAGTGAGATAAGAAATATTTCATTGCTATGATTTAATTTGAGTTTGAATATGAATAAAGGGAATCCTTTATATAAACATGTCTCAAATACTGAATTAAACTTTATATTAATTGTTTTTGCATTGATATTCAGCCTTAACAACACATAATCTCTAGAGATACATGATGTGATATGATAAATTAACAGATATCAAGTTGACTCCATGAGAGAGCTGGCTCATTACAAAACTGACCACCACCATGACAAAAAAATGTTCAGGAATAATACTAGCTTCCTAAAGGACACAATATTTTTTTGGAAAGACAAGTAGGATTTTGAAAATAATACAGAAGTTATCAAATGAAAATTTAAATTTGGCATATAAAGGCCAGCAATGACAACAAACCACTGTAAGAAAAATAGTGGTTGTCTGCAAACTTCGCAATGCAAATTTTCAATTTTTTTTTTCTATACTACTTGTAGAGTCCAAACAGTACCAGCTTGTTTTATTTTCATTTTATTAATGAAATACTAAACAACAAAAAAATTTAATTCTAAATATTATTTTGGTATTGTAATTTGGTAATAATTCGTTTAGTATTAATACTTATTAGAGAGGGAGATATCACGTGGCATACTGTAATCCATGCAATAAGTGACATATTAATTTACTAGCTAATTGCTGACACTATTTAACTATTACAGTTCATTTAAAAATTAAACTTGTTCCACTTACCTTAAATCTTCTATTTTCTTCAATACAGAATTGCACCCAAGAATAAAACAACTTAACTAACTGTACACAGTTTATTCCGAGGCTTATTCTTTAAAACTAGTCAACATTTTGTAAAAAAAACTTAAGTCTAATTAATTAAATAATTAGGATTAGTAAAATTCAAGGAAAACGTTAAAGAAAACTTTAAAAAATAGGAGTTGTATGATCACATATCACAATTGAGTAGTTACTGCTTCGATATCTCCGTTGCTTAACCCGTCATTTTTACCTGTAATGAAAGTAAAATTTATCTACAAGCACTCAGCAATTTATATTGTTATTACGAGAAAATATATAAGCGAAAAGCTATAAAAATGATTGATGTTTGAAATTTGTGGATAAAAATAATTGGAGCAATAATGTGAGGTTATATTAGTTGGCAAATATATGGTCAAGGTTAAGGATTTTGTGAAGGTGACGACATTTTCAAATAAATATTTAAAATTCGTTGAATCTTAGGCAATATATAATACAGTTTCAGCTCAAGATTCCGAACTGATTCTTGGCTCGTTTTGTTGATAGAAATTACGTAAAAAATAACATTATTGTCGTTTTTTAACACTTAATAGAACAAAAAATAACTGGTCAAGTGCAAGTTGAACTTGCACAATTAGTGTTCCGTACGTTGATTACTTTTAAAATAAAAAAATTTGTTACGGTGGTATAAAATGATCAGTGACTTCACAAAACACACCCCAAAGGAGTTTTCAACAAAGTTTGTTTCCAATCTTTACTGAAAACTGATGACCTTGAAATTTTTGTTTTTTTTTTATATACCAAATAAATTATTAAAGGTAATGCACTCATGATACTTTTCGTTCAATCTACACCCCGCGGAGAGCATTTCAGAATTTTTTCAAAATTTTTTGATCAGTACTTTTCGAGATAAGGTGGGGGGACAGCGATTTTTCGCGACTTTTTAAAAATATTACAAAAAAAAGTGAGTTCAAGTACTACATTATATAAATATTTTTTTCTCGTGTTTTCACAAGCTTTCATTTGACACCACACTCGATGACCTAGTAAAAAAAATTTTTTTTCACTTCCGATTTCACCCCCCAAAACTAACCCCTTAAGTCAAAATTTAACTTTCAAAACTACACGGCTTTGATGAGGCCGTCAATTTCTATATTATTACCAAACTTTACTTTCTATGAGAAATAGTTTCGGAGAAAATCGGGTGTCACCCCGACAAACAGACAGACACCGAAGTCATCTTATAAGTGTTCCGTACGGAACACTAAAAAACACATTTGAATTTTATAAAGTTCTTTTTATTGATTCTCGATGCAATTGAAGTTGTGTAGTTATTAATAAAATTTATCTGCAAGTACTTTTATATTATTATTATAACAGCAAAAAAAAAAAAAAAATTTTTAATCCATAAAATCACTGTAGCAAAAGGGTGAGGTTATGGTAGTTGTCAAATATATTGGCCAAGCTTAACGATTTCCGAAGGTACTGACATTTTCTAATATTGTGTGATCGATTACAGGCAACACATAATACATGTTCGGATAAATATTTAAAGACATAGGATAATAATTTAAACAATTCAAATTAGCTCCTTACTGTTTTTTTTTTGATAAATGTAAAAATAATGTTATTCTGGTTTTAAGGAAATACAATTAAATTTTATTCAGTTTTTTTTTTAATTGACTGTTGTTGCAATTATTCGAGGCGTGTAGTTTTTCATCTCATTTTCAAGAAAGAACTAAAAAAGTTACCTTGTACTGGGGATTCAAAATCATCTTCATTCTTATATATGGATATCGTTTTGCCACAGGAACTTTCTAATATTTTAACAACTTTTTCTCTAGTGACTAAGAAAGCCACCGATTTTCCACTCTTTTTGAGATCAGATACTAAAGACCCAAGACACTAAAAAAAAGAAAAAAATATGTTACACAAATTTTAAGTACCTGTATATTTTGTAAATTGAATATACGTTGAAGGAAAAGTTAGTATGCTGAAATCTATAAATTTATGTTTAACTTCATTGCTATATTTGAGTTGCAAATATATATATATATATATATATATATATATATATATATATATATATATATATATATATATATATATATATATATGTATATATATATATATATATATATATATATATATATATATTATATATATTTATATATATATATATATATATATATATATATATATATATATATATATATATATTTATTTATATATATATATATATTTATATATATATATATATATATATATATATATATATATATATATATATATATATATATATATATATATATATATATATATATATATATATATATACAGTAATACCCCGCTTTACGCGAGGGATACGTTCCGAAAAAAATCGCGTTAACTGAAATTCGCGTATATCGAGGTTTATGATTAAACATAGTCAAAAATTTAATACAAAAAAATACAAATCATTTTAATCAATCACTTTAATTCTAAGAACACTTTATGCAATACATACTCTTATTTTTTACGGAAAAATACATCTATTGTCTTTTGGGTAACGTTTTGTTTACGTTCTTGTAAAATACGTTCATAACACCCAACACTGTTTTTAATTGTTTGACACACGGTCAAGACACGGTCATCATTATTGTCTATACTCTGCAATATGTCCAAACCTGAATAAATTTTTGAAAGTGCATTTTGTATTTCCCCTGAAGATAAAACTTTCTCTTCTACTTGTTCTTCCTCATCGTAGATAGGATTATTCTGTAACTCGATCAGATCTTCATTGCTAATAGGATCGTCGTGCGTTGCTACAAGTTCTACGAGATCTTCTACCGTGACATCTTCAAGTTCAGACCCCTCAATCATTGCAGCAATGTCTTCAAGCACTTGTCTCTGCATCTGGACAATTCTTCTAGGTGCTTCCACTACATCTGGCCAAAGATTACGCCACACCCCATTCATACAACTCATTTTAACTTCCTTCCAAGCCTCTTCTATGTTGTGAATAGACTTCATAATGTTGTATGACTTCCACCACTCTCGCATAGACTGTCTTCCTTCCCCGTCAGTTTCATGAATTAGTTGGCTAAAAGTGCGGCGATGGTAATAAGCTTTGAAGTTTGCTATTGCTCCCTGGTCCATAGGTTGTAATATTGACGTAGTGTTTGGTGGAAGGAACTTTACGTACACTTTTAAGTCTCTGGGCATATCAAGTGAGGTTGGATGTCCTGGGGCATTGTCTAAGAGTAATATAACTTTAGGTTCAAGCCCATTTCTGTCACAGTATGATTTGACTGATGGGCAAAAAAAAACTATTAGAATACCATTCTTGAAAAATTTCCCGTGTAACCCACGCCTTTCTGTTTGATCGCCACACAACTGGTAGACTTGTCTTGTCTGTGCCTCGCATTGCACGGGGTGTTTCTGAATGGTACACTAGTAAAGGTTTCAGTTTGAAATCACCAGTGGCATTACCACCCAGCAGAAGTGTTAGTCGATCTTTCGCAGCTTTGAAACCACTGGCTTGACGTTCTTCCTTAGAAATGAATGTTCGAGATGGCATTTTTTTCCAGTAAAGTGCGGTCTCATCAACATTGAAGATGAGACAAGCAGGAATTTTCTCTCGTCTAACGAAGTCTTGAAACTTGTCTGGAAACTCAGCTGCAGCTTGAATGTCCGCGCTGGCCGCCTCGCCTGTTATGTGGATATTGTGAAGATTAGAACGCTGCTTGAACCGATGGAACCAGCCTCTGCTGGCAGCAAAAGTCGGAGTGGCACTCCCTTCTCCTTCTTTTGTTTTCACCATCTCATACAAAGATTTTGCTTTTGTGCATATGAGATCTTGACTTAGTGGTGTGTTCTTCTTATTCAAATCTTCGATCCAGACTGACAGTAATTTCTCCATTCTTTCTAAGATAGATGATCTCGAACGAGAAAGTTTTGTTGCACTTATAGGTGTTGAACCTTCGCTGGAGATTTTAATTTTTTCCCGATTTTTATAAATCGTTCTCACAGTCGATTCTGAGAGTCCAAAATCTCTCCCAACAATTGTTGCTTTGCCTCCATTTTCCATTCTTCTTAACACTTTCATCTTCAATTCCAAAGTGACGCTTTTACGCTCTTTTTTCTTTACAGGCGGCATTTTTAACGTAGGGTTAAATTATGTATGTATGTATCTCCAATAAATATTAAAACAAAACTGCCAGCCGACCGAACTAACATTACGGAACAAATGAACACACGAAACGAACGAGGAAATCCCCATAGAACAAAGTCGAAGGACAGGGAATTCCCAATTCTTCAAAGAGAATATTCAGAGAAAGCGGGGATCCCCCGCGACCATAGAGAAGTTAATGACTACATGAGCGCGAAATTTGAAATTCGCGTTATAGTGAAACCGCGCGTAACGGGGTCGCGCTAAGCGGGGTATTACTGTATATATATATATATATATATATATATATATATATATATATATATATATATATATATATATATATATATATATATTTATATATATATATATATATATATATATATATATATATATATATATGTATATATATATATATATATATATATATATATATATATATATATACATATATATATATATATATATATATATATATATATATATATATATATATATATATGTATATATATATATATATATATATATATATATATATATATATATATATTTATATATATATATATATATATATATATATATTATATATATATATATATATATATATATATATATATATATATATATATATATATATATATATATATATATATATATATATATATATATATATATATATATGTATATATATATATATATATATATATATATATATATATATATATATATATATATACACGAATGATCTCAGGTCGCCCTTGAACAAACGCAAAAATGAAAAAGAAGCAGTAAAATTATTAATATAAACTGCTAAAATTGGACAAAGCCTATTTTTCAGCAGTTTTTGACTGTTCACCGTATCACGCCTCGTCAGCCGAGCTAAGATCCACGGAGACAGGGAATAAAACTTAAAGTATTTATTGCACTAGAGAATAAGTAAGATACAATTTGCACCTCTGGCTGATGTAAACCTAACTTTAACTCCTATAAAGCGCTGCCAAAAAGTAATTATTAGCTAGTGGATTTCCCAGATAGCTTAATATTTATATATATATATATATATATATATATATATATATATATATATATATATATATATATATATATATATATGTATCTTACTTATTCTCTAGTGCAATAAATACTTTAAGTTTTATTCTCTGTCTCCGTGGATCTTAGCTCGGCTGACGAGCCGTGATACGGTGAACGCGTCCCGAGATGGATTGACGGATGAGAGAACAGTCAAAAACTGCTGAAAAATAGGCTTTGTCCAATTTTAGCAGTTTATATTAATAATTTTACTGCTTCTTTTTCATTTTTGCGTTTGTTCAAGGGCGACCTGAGATCATTCGTAAGTTTCAGTGATATTGAAATATTTGATAAGGATTATATTTTTGGGTAAAGGGTGGTATATAATCTGCAAATAAGATTAGGTTTGTTTCTGGGAGCGCATTTCGAGACCTAATCCCAAACAGCCTCCCATAGACATAACTGGCGCGTTCATCTGCGATTATTTTATCGCGTTGAAATCTGTACGCATATGATCTTAACTATATCATCTTATACATAATAATAACCGTAGCTACTGTACCTTGGCTGCTGTAAAATCCAAAGTTATAATTCTAGAACAGTCTAAAAGAACAAGATGAATGTTTTGTCCTGCATCTAGAGAATATTGGAATATTTTCTCTCTTATGTATTCTGCAGACGAAAAAAATATAGATGAAGTCAGTGTCACTTTTAGGTAGGTTTTGCTTCCGTTCACCTGGAAAATGTTACAATTTATCTTTATAGAATTACCGACTGTTATAACATATAGGTTACTGCTAAGAACTTGTATACCTTGAACAAACTTCATTTAATAAAGTTAACAAATGACGTCTAATTGAACATACATTTTAGAGTTGGATTTACAGTCTGTCAAATAAGAACGTGACTGCTTGTATTTTTGAAAAAAATGTGTTTTGAGTACATTTTTTGCCATTAATGTATGCTTTCGTGTGCTGACAATGGCGCAATTACATTAGTAGGTTGTCTAATAGCCTCTTGCATCAATAATCGCCTGGCATCTTCGAGGCATGCTGTCGAGAGATTCTCTGCATACTCCGCAAATTTTTCGAATCTCGCGAGACAACTGAGTCAAAGTCCCCAAAGTCTTTCCTCTAAGCTTTCTCTTTGAAGGGGTCAAACATTTTGAATAGGGTTGGCGTCCGGCAACTGTGAGGGCCACTATAGTATGTTATCGTGAGTCCAAGTGAGCCGCTTTGCGACGTGATTTTTACGCTAGAAAGGCTTCTTTAACGTGCTTCGTAATTTGACATCATGAGCACGAAGATGTTATCGAATGGTCTCATTATGTAAAACATTTCATTCAATAATAAACTATGTATTATACAGTTGGTCAAGTAAGAACGTCACCGCTCGTATTCTTGAAAAAAAAGTGACAAAATTTTTGGCCATCAATGTTTTCTTTGGTATGCCAACAATGGCGCCCTTACCGTAGTAAATTGTCCAATCGCCTCCTGCATCAATAATCTTCGAAGCATGCTGTCGACGAGATTTTCTGCATACTCGCGCGCCGATGATCTCCAAATGTTTCGAATCTTGTGAGACAGTTTTTCCTCTCTTTTCAAGGGACCAAACGTTTTTAATAGGGTTGGCGTCCGGCGATTGGGAGGACCATTCTCTGGGCTCGAGCGAGCCGCTTCGCGACGTGATTTTCGCCCAGCAAAGGTTTCTTCAACATGTTTCGGAATTTGGCATCATGAGCACGAAGATGTTGTCGAATGGTCTCATGGGATACATTCAAACCCGATTTTCTTAATTTTGCCTCTCCTTGACGCAGCGTCAATTTCGGGTGCTGTGAAAACAAAGACACGATTCGTTTTTCGACTTTCGGAGTGATTTTGCCTACCGAACCACGTTTTGGCAACTCGTCGCCATTTTTCGTCTCGTTAAAACGATTTACTCACTTCTTTACAAACGATACCGACTTTTTAATACATTTAGTGGCCGCGTGTCATTTTAGGCCCCTTTGGATGGGAACAAAGAAAGACTGCCTCGAATCGACGCGCAATCAGTGACTCATTTTGAATTTTACGTGATTTCGACGAAAGTTCGGAATCGACTGATATTTTTACTAAAATGCGTCGTAGACAAAGGTTCCTTCTACCGATTTTTTGTTGAATCGCTAGAATCGCATCTACCAGAAATGAATTATCGCGAATACGTTTTTACTTGACAGACTCTAATATCTTTTGCCACTCCGGTACATATACAGGTCAATTAAAAAATCTTACCTTTTTCACGATGATTTTTGGCCGGGATGTAAAGTACATTAATTTTATGACCTCCGTTAGGATTCCAATAAGAATACCAAGTTCTATGCCAATAAGAAGACATGAGGTAAATGTAATGACGAAGGGAACCATATCCAATCCTAAAATTAACTTCTATGAGACATTATATTTCATCTCTTTAGTATGATATAACTAGAATTACTTCCTGGAGTTTTGCCTATAATTACCTAAGATATCTTAATAGATCTCCGCTTCTTAAGATTAGAATTCCGCATTAGTTCATGTTATTAAATTTAAGTTAACCAGGTTTTGATTTTGTGATGTCAAGACCTCTGTAGATGGCTCATGGCTCATGTTCATCTTCTGTACGGAACACTTAAAAGATGACTTCGGTGTCTGTCTGTCTGTCTGTCACATCCGATTTTCTCCGAAACCATTTGACATAGAAAGTTAAAATTTGGTAATAATATAGGAATTGATGGCCTGATCAAAGCCATGTAGTTTTGAAAGTTAAATTTTGACTTAAGGGGTTAGTTTTTGGGGGTGAAATAAGAAGTGAAAAAAAAAATTTTTTACTAGGTCATCGAGTGTGGTGTCAAATAAAAGCTCGTGAAAACACCAATAATAATATATATATATATATATATATATATATATATATATATATATATATATATATATATATATATATATATAATCTATAATATATATAAAATGCAAGGTCTCTCTATCTGTCTGTCTGTCTCTCCGTTAGTGCGCTTATCACTGGAGAACCACTTATCCGATTTACATACTTTTTTTTTTAAACATACATAATATGTTCTCTGGCCAGGTTATAGGCTATATTTTATTACGATAGGTAGCATAAGGAATGACGTAAAATAGTGAATGAAGTCGGAAAAAAGTTTGCCGCTAGCGCCTTCCCTTACAATACACATTCTAAACCATTAAATACGGAACAATATTATGTAGCAGAGAATATCTATAATCTATAATTTATATAAAATGCAATGTCTCTCTGCCTGTCTGTCTATCCATTAGTGCGTTGATCACGCGAAAACCACTTATCCGATTTATGAGTCTTTTTTTTTAATTTATACATATATTCTTTGGCCAGGTTATATAATAATAATGTATATCTATAATATATATAAAATGCAACGTATCTCTGTCTGTCTGTCTGTCCGTTAGTGCGCTTATCCCTCGAGATCCACTTATCCGATTTACGTGATTTTTTAAATTCATACATATGTTCTCTGACCAGGTTATAGATATATATTTTATTACATCTATAATATATATAAAATGCAACGTATCTCTGTCTGTTTGTCCGTTTGTGCGCTTATCGCTGGAGAACCACTTATCCGATTTACGTGCTTTTTTTTTAAACAAGCTAAACCATTAAATATGGAACAATATTATGTAGCAAAGAATATCTATAATATATATAAAATGCAACGTCTCTCTGTCTGTCTATCTGTCCGTTAGTGCGCTTATCACTGGACAACCACTTATCCGATTTACGTGCTTTTTTGTTAAACATACATAAGTTCTCTGGCCAGGTTAAAGGATATATTTTATTACGTTAGGTGACATAAGGAATAAGCAGTGACGATAATAGTGAATCAAGTCGGAGAAAAGTTTGCCGCGTTGTCTTGCAATACACTGCCTAAAGCATTAAATATGGAACAACATCACGTAGCAAAGAATATAATATATATAAAATGCAACGTCTCTCTGTCTGCCCGTTAGTGCGTTTATCATTCGAGAACCACTTATCTGATTTACGTGTTTTTTTTTTTTAAATTCATACGTTTGTTCTTTGACCAGGTTATCTTTAATCTTCTATCTAGAATATATATAAAATGCAACATCTCTCTGTCTGTTTGTCTGCCTGTCTCTCTGCCTGTCTATCTATCTGTCCGTTAGTGCGCTTATCACTTGAGAACCACTTATCCCATTTACGTGTTCTATATAATTCGATATAAGCCTAGATAATGGGAGATAAGGTGAGATAATGGAAGATAAGTATAAATAATGGAAGATAAGGAGAAATAATGGGAGATAAGCAGAGATAATTCTAGATAATGGGAGTTATGGTGAGATAATGGGAGATAAGGAGAAATAATGGGAGATAAGGAGAAATATTGCGAGATAAATCGAGATAAGCCTAGATAATGGGAGATAAGATGAGATAATGGGAGATAAGGAGCAATAATGAGAGATGAGCAGAGATAAGCCTAGATAATGGAAATTATGTAGAGATAATGGGAGATAAGGAGAAATAATGGGAAATAAGGGGAAATAATGGCAGACATTTTATTACGTTAGGTAATATAAGGAATAAGTAGTGACGATAGTAGGGAATCAAGTCCACGCGAGCGGAGCCGTGGGCACAGCTAGTTATATATATGAGCATTTCCGTAAATTGTTGCTATGTTAGCGTTCCAAAGAAGATAAATTTTTTTTTGAAAGTGGCACTCATTAGACTCGAATTAAATCGTTCTTTGGACCTCCAGAAAAAATTATTCACGGCCGAACACGACCTTTTTAAGAACCTTTTTTTTACAGCACAATACGCAAATTTTTGCACAAAATATGAAAAAACTCGCTAAATTGCTGTAAAAACCGACAAAAGTTAATATATAAAGTATCGTATTATAAGTTTATCCATGCGATTTATTGAAATTATTCATCGTGAATCCTGATAACCCTTTCCTCCTTTATATAATGGCCATTTTTGCCCATTTTATATCGTTTAGTCACATTAACGTCCAAATACACTTTCCTTATGTTCTTTGACTTGCTGACTTCGAATTTTTATGTACCCTGTTGATATTAGGATATCGTTTCAAAGTTATGGTCAGATCTTAGCCACTTTTTGGTCAGAAATGGCCGTAAATTAAAAATGGTAAATTGAAAGATATTAATCTTATAGCTAATGTATATATACATTCAATAACTTTTAAGTACTTACTGCTAATTGTCCAAATCATTTTTGTTATAGCGACTTCAACCATAAATACTACAGCACAAATTATCACAGCAGCAAGTGTCGGTTTGGGAATGTATGGAAAATACGGAGTTAAAAATGTAAAGGCCATAATTACCATAATACCTAGAATGATTAAGAACCATATTGCAAATTTAGTTATAGGGAAGGTCACAACTTAAGTACCAGTTAACATATAAAAAAAAAACTGGCGGTCAATCTTACAAGTATTAAACAGTGTATTACTTTAAAACATTACGGCAAAATACTGGAAGATGAATGCTCTCCAAATGGGAACAATCAGAGAGCAGGTATTTTAAAAAATGTCTCCTTAATCCAGCTTGACAGCTAGAATTTATTTATGCGCATAACATAAGAATGAAACGAGGTTATTTTAAAACTTGCTTACAAGCTTTACCAATAGGTAAAATAATTAAATAAAGATAAAAATCTCTGACAGGCCTGAGTTAAGTTGCCTTAAATATTCTTATCAAAGTAGATACACTTAAAGCGACCATTCTCTTTTCAGTATATGCCCTCCCTTAAAATCGGAAAAACATGAATTAAGAAATAAAAAGTTCAGTGGCATAGCCAAGTTCTAGGGGCCGGTGGCAGAGGTAAATGACAAGCAAAAAGAAAATATTAATAAGCGTCGGGCCGTGCATAGTGGTCCAGATTGAGAGGGGGGGTTTAATTTTCAGGCTTTAATTTTTCGTGGAAATTAGGCGACAATATTTATAATTAATACAGCAGAGGAGACGTCTGTTTATGTCGCCTTGTCTTACCAGGTGTACAAGTATGAAATGCGGATTTTTTTTTCTAAAAAACATTTTAAATTCAGAAGAACAATAAAAAGTGCTTTATTCAAAGTATGCTCCATCGCTTGTTATACATTTTTCTCATCTTTCGGGCAATTTGTGAATACCACGCCAGTAAAAATCTTCCCCTTTTGCTGCGAACTACTCATGATTTTTTGCGCTTGAGATTCTCAAAAGAAATCCATTTTTCATCCTCTGTAACTATACGATGCAAAAACGACTTCCTTTTGTACCGAGCGAGCAAAATGTCACACGTGTTTTTGCGCTTTCCCATTTGCTTGTCGTTCAACTCATGTGGTACTCATCTACCGGTCTTCCCATCTCTCGTAGCCGATTGGAAACAGCTTGTAGACTAACGCCCAATTCCTCGGCGGGTGGTTTTTGTGTTTGCGAATCATCTTCGTCCAGCAATGCTTGGAATTCCACATCTTCGTATTTTTTTGGCGTTTTTTCCACGTTCCTTGTCTGCAAAGTCACCACTTTTGAAACGCCGAAACCATCGTTCACACGTATCTTGCGATGGAGCATGTTCACCATAAGGTTTTCGAAGTAATCGGTGTGATTTAACAGCAGTTTCCTTCAAATGAAAACAAAAAATTAATGCTGTCCGCGAATGCTCTTTGTTCGGTATAAATTTCGACATATTGAACACCACAACACAACACTATGCACACACTTTTCCAATTTATCAGGCGTGCGCGTCTGACACTTGTTGATGACACAACAAAATGGCGCAGTGTCAAATCTTTATAGCACAAACTGCATTGGTGCACCATCTGTTGTCTGAAATCCGTATTTCATATTTGTACACATGGTAGACAAACATTTGCTAAAATTTGTTTTTTGGAAGCAGCATACAACTGTGGATATTTCCAATTAAAACAAACGCAATTTTAAAGCACTGTAAAGAAAAGAGCGCAAGGAAAATGTTTATAGTAACCAGAATTTGGCGAGACTAACAATACCAACCAAGCAGACAATTACGAGTAATCCCGCCAAATTCTGGTGGATATCAACATCTCTGTGCTCTTTTGTATACAGGGTGATCATTTTTAGACGCCCTGCCCCGATTTCTGGAAAATTCCTGGATGTTTATTTATTTTTTAAAATGTAGAATGATGTAGTGCATGTTAAAGAGTATACTGATGTATTTGACATTTGGTAGTGGAAACGACACTGGGCGCCGCGACTCCAAACAACTATTTTTTTTTCCATCGACATACCTTTTGTAAAACGGCATTGGAAAGCCGTGTTCTGTCCGGAACACTTATAAGATTACTTCGGTGTTTGTCCGTCTGTCTGTTACACCCGATTTTCTCCGAAACTATTTGTCATAGAAAGTTGAAATTTGGTAATAATATAGGAATTGATGGCCTTATCAGAGCCACGTAGTTTTGAAAGTTAAATTTTGACTTAAGGGGTTAGTTTTGAGGGGTGAAATCGGAAGTGAAAAAAAAATTTTTTTACCGGGTCAAAGCTTGTGAAAACACGAGTAATATATACATACATATATATATATATATATATATATATATATATATATATATATATATATATATAATGTAATACTTGCGTGCACTTTTCTTTGTATTATTTTTAAAAAAATCGCTATCCAACGGCCTTATCTCGAAAAGTACGTATTAAAAAATTTTGAAAAAATTCTGGAATATTCTCCACGGTGCCGCGGTGTGTAGATTGAACGAAAATTATCATGAGTGCATTACCTTTATTTATTTATTTATTTATACAAATTTTACAGGAAACCCCATTGTAGTACAATTTTAAAACAGGTACAAATGCAGATAGAAAAATATTAAAAATCAAAAAGACAAACACGTGACAAAGACTATGTCTAAATAAAAATATTCAACAAACACATAAACATCCTCAATAACAAAATATATAAAATAGATACAGGTAATGAAAGAACTAACCTCAGAAATATAAAAACAATAATAGTATTAACAATAGTAATCACTGATCAAGTAGAACCTCTACAGAGCCCTCAGCAGCTGGGACCCAAATTCCGAGACAGAGCCGTTAAACATATCGAGCCGCCCATCCAATGAATTCCAAGTCCTCAAAGCTCTATGAATGGGATAGTGCCTCCCACAATTCGTGCGATGGAAGGGAATGCAAAAGAGATCATGATGGCGAAGATTGCCTCTGGGTATATTAAAATTTGATAATTTATCTGGTATATTAGAAAAACAAAAATTTCAAGGTCATCAGTTTTCAGTAAAGATTGCAAACAAACTTTGTTGAAAACTCATTTGGGGTGTGTTTTGTGAAGTCACTGATCATTTTATACCTCCGTAACAAAATTTTTTATTTTAAAAGCAATCAACGTACGGCACACTAATTCCGCAAGTTCAACTTGCACTTGACCGATTATTTTTTTTCAGTATTTTTTCCTCAAACTAAATATTTTTTTCTAATTTGTTTTGCAAAAAATTTATGCAGCAAAAACCCTCTAAAATATTGCCATAGATCCTATGCCAAGTTTGGCGGTTTTCAAACAATTTATCTGGTAGAAGGCTATCATATTTTAATCTGACAGCTCTTGTTTGCACACCTATTCAATTCAATAGAGTTAAACTAAGTAAACAGTATGTTAAAAGCTTCTGGTTGAAATAGTTTTCCATGTTGAAAAAGAAGATATGATTCTTATTTATGGAGAAGCAAGAAGAAATTCTCGGGAAATCGTTAGACTGCATCGAGAGATTCCGGATCACACTATGTTTCGTCGATTGGAACGAAATTTAAAAAGCAATATGGATGCATTTTTTAGGCAAAAAGGTATTTCTAAACGAAAAACTTTTTTAACAGATGAAAAAGTAGCCGAAATTATGCAATATTTTCAAAACATCTATATAATTCAGTCAGACAAGCAAGCAGACAATTGAATGTATCTTCTGGGGCTATTCAGAAATCTCGAAGAATGTTATTTTCTGAATCATATATTATAGACAGATGAAAGTAATTTTGTCCGCAACGGAAAACCTAACAGAAAAAATTATCATTACTGGGCTGACGAGAATCTATACAACGTTAATCAAATTCAGAATTAAGGCCATTATGGCGATAATGTATGGTGTGGGATAATTGAGAGATATTTGGTTGGACCATACTTTTTTGAGGGGGAACACTAACTAGAAATAGATACCTTAATTTCTTGGTTAATACTTTACCAGTTTTATTAGAAAATGTTCCCCTTATTTTAAAATGGCATATGTGGTATCAACACGAGAGAGCACCACCTCATACAACTGTTTTTGAGGGGTTCGTAGCTCACTTATTCAATGGGCACCTAAGTCACCAGACCTCACACCGTTAGATTTTTTCTTGTGAGAGACTCTTAAAGATATGATATACAAAATTGCGAAAATGATATTGAGCACTTAAAGGCTAAACTATTAGACAATAGTATATCTGGAGAAATTATTTACAAAGAAACAAAAAGAATGGAAAAATGCATGATAGAAGAAGGAAGACAAATTTCTTTTGTTGTTTTTTTTTAGTTTTTAAGTTTCAAACATTTAATTTTATAAATATGTAATTAGTTTTGTAATATTAAAATTTGTATAGTCTTTTTGTGGTTTTAATAAAAATAATGTATTTTTTTTAATGTTCATAGATATTTTATTATAGGAACAACTTCAACAGCATAGTAACTAATAGGTTCGTTCCAACTTTAAATCAGAAACAGATTTTCAGCAATTTGCAGATCGTCTTTATCGCGCATGTCTGTAAAATATTGACTTCTGATTAATTTTTATATGGATGGTTGGAACAGCTGATAATTTACTTGATGTGTGAATAAATATAACCTAACAAACTCAGGCCGGTCGAATCTTTGAATCTTGCTTTGAATAACCATAATTTTTTTTATTTACAAGGCTAAGCATAAAAGTCAAAATGGATCTAGAAGGTATGTGATAAGGTTAATGTGTAAATATATCCAACTTATATATTAACGGTATAATTACTAAATCACTCCAAATGTTGGAATTTGTGAGATGTTCTCACGACTTTCGTGGTGTCCAAGCAATACAAGTCTTTTTAAAATACTTTTATTCACAGCTTCCACTTTGTCGGATTATAGGTTATGTTGCAAGCAAAATCAAAATAGTTGCAATACGCATGCGCCAAATTATTGGTTAGAAGATAATCCGCAAACTGTTCTAATAGTTTTCAAATAGGTTTCAATTTTAGTTGGAACATAAAACTAAGAGTTTGCTAACCGTTAGTAACTTTAGTTGGAACGCAATTAACTTACTGTGCAGAATCCCGACTGTAAGAAACTGTTTCTGATGCGGGTTGGAACGAATCTAATATTATTATAATTGCTCTTAGATTAAAGTGTGACAGCCGCCTACTAGATAAATTGTTTGAAAACCGCCAAACCTGGCATACGATCCATGGCAATATTATTAGAAAAAAACAGTTTAAGGAAAAAATATTGAAAATAATTATGGCTTTCCAATGCCGTTTTACAAAAGGTATGTCGATGGAAAAAAAAGTTATTTGGCGTCGCGGCGCCCGGCGTTGTTTTCACTGCCAAATGTCAAATGCGTGAGTATAATCCTTGACATGCAGTATACCATTCTACATCTAAAAAAAAATAAACATCCAATAATTTTCCATAAATCGGAGCCGGGCGTCTAAAAATGATCACCCTGTACAATGTTATAAAATATTGGTCCCCCTCTATTACAAATCCGAATAAGTAGACATTGATACCGTGTAGGGCTTTAAAACAAGGTTATTTTAACTGAAAGGTAACTTTGACAGATAGGTTATTAAAAAAAAATATACCTGTATATATTCCAGATAAAGGCGTCCTAACACCACTCGCACTACTAACAGCAGCTCGCGAAAAAGAGGCATTTACTGGATAGGAGCCAAAAAATGATCCAAAAATGTTACATAAACCCACTGCAATCATTTCTTGGGATGCGTCAACTACTTTTCCATGAGCTAAAAATTAGAGTTAGTCAAAAGAGAGAATTGGATTTGCATTTTTGAGAAAGCTGATGGTAGTAAGAGGTAGATGAATATAATAATACCACAATACTGTTGTAAGAACGCCTATTGTGAAAGCCAATGTGTTAGCTGAACTCTTTGCTTCACTTTCTACTGTCGACTTCTAAAGAAAAACACCAACAACAGGTGGCTCATCGAACTGATTGTTCTATACTCTTTATATGGTTTAGCTCCGGGTGTTTTGGGTAAAGTTATGAATTCAGCCTTTAGCAATTGAAGGGGAATGATTCCAGAATTATAAATATGATTGAATAATGAAGTCAGCCATTTTTCCTTCATTTAGAAGTTTTAGGAATTCTGTTTCTGTATTGTCTGGTCCTGGTGCTTTACCTTCTTTTATTGTTCTTATTGCACTTCTGACCTCCACCTCAATGATAACCGCATGAACATATTGCGAAATGAGAATATTATTTCGAATTAGAAAGCTTTACACTCCACAGCAACTATTAATTCTGTAGAAAGCTCAAATTCCATAGATTACTGCTCCCATGTTTAAAGCTCTGTTCCCAAACATATATTGCATTTGTTGGTTTCTATTCGGAAAAAAGCTGTTTAACTAACTGGAGACCCAGAACTAACCAGTAACCTTGATTCCTCCGAACATCGAAGAACGGTTGGCCACTTGAGTATATTCTATGTCTTTTCATGGAGAGTGTTCGATGGATGTAGCCCGCTTAATTCCTCCCAGGTGCATGTTAGGAATTCAAGTCGCTCTAATATTTTACATCCGTATACGGTTCAGCTCCTCGTACAATCCTTTTCAAGCAGTCTTTTATATCGAGAACCTTATTCCTTTGGAATAATTTGCACAGGATTTTCCCATCGGGTACAATTTACAGCGATTCAAGACCAATCGCTTTTTCCGCACACGCACCTCTCCTGTTGTTCTTGCACGTGTGCTATGTCCATAAAAAAGCCATGAATCTCATCATCAGCGGAAGGGGGTCAGGTTAGCGCCCGGTTTTAAGTTTTCAGGGGCGGCATATCTGCACTGTATCCACAAATGTGGATCTTTGTTATTACTTCTGTTATTAAATATCTCTGAAGCCCTCCCTTCACTCATTTTTATTTAAGGTTAATACCACTTTAAAACTTGCCTGTGTGCGATACTTCTGTTAAACTGATTGAGCTGTATTCCACAAAATTTCAAACTTCATTTCTTATATTAAAGTCGTTCAGAAGAAGACAATACAACCCAAGAAGTATGTGCACACTTACTACTAAATTACTTTTATTTCCTCTTACCGAATGCTTTAGCTATTCCAACATTAGCCAAAATCGCTATAAAAGGTATAACAGCTATTGCATATCCTAATTCTGAAACCATTTGAGATATCTGAGTGCCGTTTGTACCATTGCTTGCTTCAATTGGTTTCAGTGGTACGGTGAAGTTTGGAAATCCTGATGGTACAGTGGCTAGAATATAAAAAAAAAATCATTAAAGTGATTTGCCCAGTACCAACATGCAGTTCGAAAATAAGGAGCGAATTTGACTTTCTCAAGTGAAGGGAAAGCTAAGTTCTATAATACGATTAAAACCATACAACATATCGACATCCACCCCTTTCATCCCCCTCCCATGGATTTATAGACTTCAAAAAAAGGACATATAACACGATTTGAACTCCTCTAATCTCCTTCCCATCCTTTCATCCTGTATATGTTTTACTATAAATATTTAATTACCACGTTACTATCAAAACATCCCCTTCCGTTCACCCCCATAGCCTAAAGCAATATCGTTCGAGAACTATAGGCTTCATTCTCTCATTAGATAATATCTATGTATCAAGTTTGCAAGAAATCCTGAAGAACAAGAAGGCTATAAGACGTTTACAAAGATCATTAAATGAAGAACTACAAATAACAAAATTAGTATATGAGAACAACCAATTAATAACTCAAACGAATGAACTACGAATGAATATAAAGAGATTCTACAAGGACTTTTATGAGAGTAAAGTAGAACCACCAAGGAGAACCATCTCGCCAAAATTGTTTACGTTGGCGCTAGAAGACCTTTTCGAACAACTTCCTTGGACAAGTAAGGGTATGTATATATATATATATATATATATATATATATATATATATATATATATATATATATATATATATATACGAGGCTGGTTTGAAAAGTCCGTGCAAAAATAAAAACTACTTATGTGTTTGGGGTAAACCTTTTTTATTTTTCGACATAGTCTCCTTTTAGGCTTATACACTTCGTCCAACGATGTTCTAGTTTGTTGATCCCTTCCGAATAATAGGATTTGTCCAAGTCTGCAAAATATCCATTAGTGTCTGCAATCACCTCCTCGTTTGAATAAAATCTTTGTCCCGCCAGCGATTTCTTCAAATTGGGGAACAAATAGTAGTCCGAGGGAGCCAAGTCTGGAGATTAGGGGGGATGTGAAACAAGTTGGAATAATATTTCCATTAATTTTGCGACCACAACTGCTGAGGTGTGTGCTAGTGCGTTGTCGTGATGGAAAAGGACTTTCTTGTGGGCCAATCGCGGGCGTTTTTCTTGCAGCTCAGTTTTCAAACGGTCCAATAACGATGAATAATATTCACCTGTAACAGTTTTACCCTTTTCCAGATAGTCGATGAGGATTATCCCTTGCGAATCCCAAAAGACAGTCGCCATAAACTTTCCGGCCGAAGGAACGGTCTTCGCCTTTTTTGGTACAGATTCCCCCTTGGTAACCCATTGTTTAGATTGTTGTTTGGTCCCAGGAGTATAGTAATGTATCCATGTTTCATCCACAGTGACGAAACGACGCTTAAAATCCTCCGGATTCTTCTGGAACAGTTGCAAACCATCCTTGCAACACTTCACACGATTCCGTTTTTGGTCAAGCGTGAGCAATCGCGGCACCCATCTTGCGGATAGCTTTCTCATGTCCAAATGTTTATGCAAAATATTATGTACCCGTTCAGTCGAGATGCCCACAGCACTAGCAATCTCACGCACCTTAACTCTTCTGTCATCCATCACCATATCATGGATTTGATCAATGGTTTCTGGAGTCGTAACCTCCACAGGCCGTCCAGAACGTTCAGCGTCACTTGTGCCCATATGGCCAGTCCGAAAATTTTGAAACCACTTATAAACTGTTCTAATCGAAGGTGCAGAGTCACCATAATATTTATCAAGCTTCTCTTTAGTCTCCTGAGGCGTTTTGCCTTTCATAAAGTAATGTTTAATCACCACACGAAATTCTTTTTCGTCCATTTCTTGAAAATCACTCAACTTCCATGATTCACACGAATGCCAAACACAAAGAAATAGACCAATATGGCTGAAACTTGGTGTGCGTTCATTTAAGAGATGCTACTAACTAAACATGACCTCGATACGCGCCGGTGGTGCCATCTCTCGGACTTTGCACGGATTTTTCAAACCAGCCTCGTATATATACATATATATATATATATATATATATATATATATATATATATATATATATATATATATATATATATATGTATATATATATATATATATATATATATATAGGAAGAGAACAACTCAATCATTTGCGGTTCGCGGATGATATTGTGCTTATATCTAACAACAAAGAAGAATTGGAAGAAATGTTGAACGAACTTAACAACAAGTTAAGAGAGACTGGTTCGAAGATAAACATCGCTAAAACGCAGAGATCGCAAGAACGGATTCATACGTATATCTTGGACAAAAAATAATAATATCCAAAGGAAATTTGAAAGCGGATTTATCAAGAAGAATATCATTGGCGTGGTCGTCATTTGGCACATTGCGGAACATTTTCCTTTCCAGTGCCCCAAATACACTAAAAGCAAATACATTTAATCAATGCCAGTATTGACATACGAAACGGAAACGTGGGTTTTGAATCAAGAAATTGTAAATCGCCTATAAGTAGATCAACGAGCGATAAAAAGGAGGATGTTGGGAATATCGTTGAGGGATAGGCTGTCTAATGAAGAAATTCTAGGAAGGTACAAGATAACTGATGTAGCTTAGAGGTTAGGCAGGTTGAACTCGAGCTGGGCGGGTTATATCGCAAGACTCTTTGATAATCGATGGACCCATAAAGTAATCAACTGGAGGCCCCTATAATGAGAAAAGAAGTAAAGGACGTCCGCAAACCTGACGGTCTGACAACATCAAAAGACTAGTAGGATATAACTGGATAAACAAGGCCTAAAACCGAAGAAGATGGACGTACTTAGGGAAGGCTTATGTCCGACGATGGACTACATAGTTGATGATGATGATGAAGTTTGCAATTAATACCTTATTTCGTTCGAGAGTTATGCCAACAGACTGGCATACATACAAACTGACGGAAATGAGTGACTATGTTTTTCGTGATCTAGAAACCCCAAAACGTAAAGATATTATTAAACACACCTGTATATATTTATTCAAGTATATGATATTTTGACATATGACGCATTTTAAAGTTGTATGATTAGAAATAGATGGATAGAACTTTTTTAATGTTCATGTTGAAGGTATGTTCTCAGAAGCCTTACAAGGTGGCAACTAGGTAATCATTGTTAATGGCAGTCATTAATAAGCTAAAGCTATTAATTATAGAAAAAGGGAAAATCTAGGTCATAGTCGCCAAAGATTTATTCTAAAGTTAAGATAATTTTAGGTACGAATAGTTTATTTACTTACATGTAAGAGAAAATGGCATGTGATCATAATACTCAAATATAAAAGCCATAACGGCACATGATACAACAACCATAGCATTTCTTCCCACCGAAGCAAACCAAATTAATTTTTTGCCAGTCGATGATTTTTCAGGAGATTTATCATTTGATATGGGCGGCTCACCGTAGTCTTTTAATTTCTGGAAAACAATTTTAAATATTAATCTCTAAACATACTCTACTATATATACTACCTATACTATAAACATAAACGGATGAGCTGATATAAACTTGAATCTGAAAATAGCCGCTACTCAACTTGGGTAAATTCTACATACTATTAAAATATGGGTCCCACTTCGTGCCTACGCCATCTTTGTTGTAGCAAAAGGGGTACCTTTCACCTTATTACCTATTTGGTAGTCTAAAATTAACAGGAATAATTATTTCATCTGTACTCTATCGCTAAAAGACGTGGAGTAATAAATCATCCAATATGACAAAACCCATAGGCGTACCTACATCAGATTGCTACTTTCATATTTATTACTTTTATTTAGTAAATATGCAGACATAGTAGGCATTAAGACTTATATCTGGGGTCAGGTAATTTAATTTATCGTATTGGGGGTGATATGGGTTTCTAAGAAATTGTGAGAATATATATATATATATATATATATATATATATATATATATATATATATATATATATATATATATATATATATATATATATATATATATAATATAGTAAATAAGCATTAAAGAGTAAGGTCAGGTAATTTCGTTTAATCTATACAAATATATGAAGTGAGATCAGATGGAGAATTTGCAATCAGTAAACGAAAAGACAATGTATAATTCAGGTGTCTGTTACTTTGTGACAGTATATTTTAAATTTCTAAATGAAACGAATTACTTTGTTACTTGTCACTTACTGCTACTGCAGTTTCGTAGGTTTTCTACATTGTCAAGCGTAATACTACAAATTAAGGTGGTTTATTTAAGATTTTTAACCCGACCTACCTTCAAAGAGGTCAATGATATTTTATCCGAAAAAGAAAAGTTCAGTTTAATAAATATGACTCCATCTCCACCCAAATCATACGGTCTCATAAAAATGCATAAAAAAATGCACCAGTTAGACCAGTCGTATTATATACAAACAGTCCCTTACGACAACTTGCCATAAAACTTAACACGATTTTCAAATACAGCATCATAAATTCCATAGAACTGTGTAATCAACTTAAAAATTTTAATATCCCTGACAACTCCGACCTTGCATCATTCGATGTAACCAACATGTTTTCCAACATCCCGAATAAGGAGTGTCTAAAAATCATTAAAAATTCACATAAAACAAGAAATAATGATGTTTTTCGAGCTGTGCATAGAAGAAAATTATTTTCAATTCAACAACCAATTTCTGAAATAGAAAGAGGGCATTGGGATCCCCACTAAGCTCCTTGATGGCCGAAATTTTTATGTCAGATTTTGAAAACAATTTTCTAGAGTCAGAGCAGGCAAGGGATATAGTTTTATGGTGTCGCTATGTATACGACATATTGGTCTGTTTTAAAGGAGACGACGAATCCCTTCAATCCACCCTAAATTCCTTGAATAGAATACATCCGAATATAAAATTCACATTAGAAATATAAATGAATAATAAAATAAACATCCTAGATCTCACCATCACCAAAGATAACAATAAACTCTCATTCGATATTTTTAGAAAGCTCACTTTTACAAACACCACTATTCCCAATAATTCATGCCACCTCAATAGACAAGGCGAAATCGGCGCCATCGTTGGAAAAAATTTTCTAATTGAATTTTTTTTCATAACCTTCTCCAGGAGATGCCCCTGAAAGAGGATCAACATGTTGCCGGGCGGTAACCTGGTCCGTATTTGTTTAAACAAATTTTTTTAAAACAAAGTCCAAAAATTGAAATTTTCGCCCCGGAACAGGTAAATTGGACCATTTTGAACAAAAAATGTCTCTTGTGAATTTTCTCTAAAATGCGCCGTTTTCGAGATATCGGCGATTTTAGGTGCGAGAAAACGCGAAAATGGCCACTTTCACCTCCCAATATCGGGGTCAAAAATTAAAATTTTCAATGTTGCCAAGTGTCCAAATTAAAGTTTGAGATCTCCTCTACAAATTACCGTAGGAAATATTGCAATATCTTCATTTTTAAATATTGTTTTTTAACAGTTAACAAATTGCGTTCGAGCGCCCGCGGCTGCATCGAAACTGTATACATAGATATATACGCAACGCCCGTACGTAGGCGCACGGAACTGTATACGCACTGCGATGCTCTATAAAGCTTTGTTTCTTGATTTCTTATTAAAATTAATATATTTGAAAAGTATGTAAAAAATATTTATTTATTAAAGAGTAATTGTTATATCAAATTTAATTATTATAACAAATGAATATAAATAAAAATTCAATATTCGATTAGGATGGTAGAAGAATTAAAACAATTTTATGAAATATAACTTATATATATTTAATAGAATTTTCGCAAATATTTAAATTACACCCACACATGAGTATACAACTTACGTTGTTGCTTTTGCAATTACATGCATTAGTTTTACAATTTTTTGTACATTTACATTGCGATTAACGAATCTGGTATCGAATTTTTTAACATGAATTTGGGTAACAATTCACCTGTTTCTATAGTGTAACCAAATTCTGTTGCATCTAAATGTCGATACCGAGAATACAATGACATTTTCCATATGTACGTTTGTAGTGAAGCTCGTGAAATGTGCAATTTTAAAGCATCGGATGTACATGGAATTTTTCCAAAATTAATACCCATCCCACAAGAACGTTCTAAAATTATTTGTCTAGCATTATCTGCTGTTTCTCCAGCTTTATTCAAAATTTTCAAATACAATTTTTCTAATGCATTGAATTCCATGGCATTTAATTGTAAGCCAGTACCAAGTGGGGTTAATGCATTTTGAGTATCTAAATCAAAGACTAAATCTAAAGCTTTATTTTTAGTACCTACTTTACTAGTAGTATCACAGCCTGTAAACGCATGTAAAGCAGGCAAAACTTGACAAACTTGACTAGTTAAATATTCAGCAGCTACATTACAAGACAATAATCTTGGCTTCTGACCAACTACTTTAAAATACAATCCTGTACAACCAATTAATTTGAAAAAGCTCCAATAATGAATTGCTAATATAAAAACGTCGGTATCAACGGAATGAATTATTATTTCAGAATTATAAGGTAACATATATCGAGCATGACAAAATATCCTTGTATCAGCCTCTAAGTGATTGTTTTCTAACTCAATAATTTCATGTATATTATTTCCCTGTATACAATAGCACTTTTCAATGTTATAGAATCCACCTGATATTATTAATTGTTGAGTGTGACTTGTACTTATGTCATCTTTCCGACGATTAGCTGCTTGTTGAATTTTTTGAAATGATTCAAAATTTGGTTGTTGTACAACATCATCACACTTACCACAGAAAATGCACTTATGATCACATTTAATTCGTTTAATAGAAAAAGACATAATTACACATGTACATACTTGTAAGGGCGGAAAAGAAATGAAATAAACTATTAAAGTGTCCGACTCTTATTTAAGCAATAGCATGTTTGAACTTTTGCATGATACTTCACGTTACAGCGAGTTGCAGCGCGTATACAGTTCCGCGCGCCTACGTACGGGCGTTGCGTATATATCTATGTATACAGTTTCGATGCGGCCGCGGGCGCTCGAACGCAATTTGTTAACTGTTAAAAAACAATGTTTAAAAATAAAGATATTGCAATATTTCCTACGGTAATTTGTAGAAGAGATCTCAAACTTTAATTTGGACACTTGGCAACATTGAAAATTTTAATTTTTGACCCCAATATTGGGAGGTGAAAGTGGCCATTTTCGCGTTTTCTCGCACCTAAAATCGCCGATATCTCGAAAACGGCGCATTTTAGAGAAAATTCACAAGAGACATTTTTTGTTCAAAATGGTCCAATTTACCTAAAAAAACTTGTTCCGGGGCGAAAATTTCAATTTTTGGACTTTGTTTAAAAAAAATTTGTTTAAACAAATTCGGACCAGGTTACCGCCCGGCAACATGTTGATCCTCTTTCAGGGGCATCTCCTGGAGAAGGTTATGAAAAAAAATTCAATTAGAAAATTTTTTCCAACGATGGCGCCGATTTCGCCTTGTCTACAACTCACATAAACTCGCAGCCTATAGATCCATGATTCACAGAGTTCACAATAACGAATTTCAGAAAAAAACCGTACATTAAAAATAAACAAAAACAACTAAATTTAAGACATATTTATCCACACGTTAAAAACGATGAAAAACAAATTTTTTCCTCACTGACATATTTCAGACCAATTTCTAATAAAATTGCATGTGTACTCGCAAAAGACAACATAAATATCGCTTTTAAATCACCCCAAAAACCTCTCTCTTTTTCAATGTAAAAGACAAAACTCATAAATACAAAGACTCTGGAATTTATAAACTGTCATGTAAGGAATGTAATAGCTGTTATATAGGCCAAACAGGGAGAAATTTCGATACTAGATTTAAAGAACACCAAACAGCTTTTAGATTAAACCAAGAAAACTCCAACTTTGCTAACCACTTCCATCAAACAAATCATATTTTTTCAGACATAAATAATCTACAAATATTACATAAAACACAACAAGGAAGAAAATTAAATATTTTAGAAGCTATAGAGATCTAAAAGCACAATAAAAATAAAGATACAATCCTATTAAATAATCAAACGGATGTTTAGAATTCAACCCTGTTTGGCGTATTTTAGAAGTTTTTTAGATATATCTTTGAAGAAGGAATTTTTGTAAAAAGTTTTAAGAAAATATTGAAAAGTATTTCTTCAAATTTGATACAATAATGTCATTTAATCCTTGGTAATAATATAATTTTAATTTAAGTTCATCGTAATTTAATGATGGGTAATTCCAAGTTGTACCTGGAAATTTGTTGTAAATCATAAATAAACCACCTTAGTTTGTAGTATTACGTTTGACAATGTAGAAAACCTAAGAAACTGCAGTAGCAGTTAAACATAAAAAAATAAGTGAGAAATAACAAAGTAATTCGTTTCATTTCATTTAGAAAATAAAATGATTCTTAATTGTTTTAAATCATGAAAAACATAATTATTCCATTGCAAATGTTGACACAACAGTGGAACAATGTACTATAATGCTGGGTGTTACAAAATCAACCGTATATAAAATAATAAAAAAAATACAGGACCGCTAAAATCGTCAATGAAATCTCCATGTCATCCAACATTTTGATATTCAAGGAGATTTAAAGCAAGGACTAAGACATAGAGTACATGCCTTCTTTTTCAACAAGGAAATTCTAACATTAGATAAAATTTTTGTTAGGGTCCAAAAAGACCCGTATTATCCCAAAAAGAGCCGAAACATCCTGTGGAAAATTTTAGAACAACTTGGTTTGGGTGAAAAAAGCATTCTAGGAAATCTATTTTAATAGAGATAAATGATCTTGTCTCTTGGAGAAGACATTACTTGAGAAACATCCGAAAAGCTAGACAAGAAGAGAAACCAATATATTATTTAGATTAAACTTGGTTGAACGAAGGATATACGGTAGCTAAAGTCTGGCAAGATAAAGATAATACAAGTCGAAGACAGGCCCAGCAAGAGGGATGGTCAACGGATTTCAATCCGCATTCAGGAAAAGAACGTCGGGCGTCGGCTCATTTTTTTTTTTTTTTATGGGTCTAGCACACGTGCTACAGGGAAATCCCTAAAGCGCTACAGGAGCGACACGTGTGCGGAGAAAGCGATTCACGTTGTTCTTAAATCGCTGTAAATTGTACTCGGTGGGAAACACAGTCCTGGGCAAATTATTCCAAAGGGATGATGTTCTCCATATAAATGACTGCTTGAAAAGCGTTGTACGAGGAGTAACAAGCTGAACCTCATACGGATGTGAAGTATTAGCGTGACGTGTACTTCTAACATGCACCGCTCTGGGAGGAATTAAGCGGGCCACATCCTTCGAACACTTTCCATGAAAATACTTGTAGAATAGGCTCAAGTCGCCAACCGTTCTTCGATGTTCCAGCGAATCAACGCCACCTGTCAGTTCCGGGTCTCCAATCAGACGAACAGCTCTTCTCTGAATAGAATCCAACAAATGCAGTGTATGTTTGGGAGCGGAGCCTCAAACATGGGAGCAGTATTCCATAGTTGGTCGAATTTGAGCTTTGTAAAGAATTAACAGTTGTTGTGAAGTGTAAAGCTTTCTGGTTCGAAATATATTCCCAACTTCTGAGAAGCTCTCCTTGCTATGCTTGCAACATGTTCATGCCAGGACATATTAGCTCCCAAATTTACGCCCAACAATTTGAGTGACGATGTTAGGGGAATGGAGTGCCCCGACATAACTATGTCGTGTTCAGCAACGTTAACTTTTTTTAGAAAAAACTGCCGCCTGGGTTTTTGTAGCATTAAATTCCACTTGGTTACTGTCACCCCAAGATAGAATTTCTTCCAGGTCTTTGTTAAGTTGAATGACTTCCTGCTGTCTGAGTAGCCGATGTCCGAGCGTTCAAAGTGAATGAAGAGATAAGTGTACTGTCATCTGCAAAGCTGTAGATTGGATTCTCGGTCTTTTCCAGCAGATCGTTAATATAAATGAGAAAAAGAGTAGGAGACAGTATGGAACCTTGGGGTACACCGGCGTTGACAGTGAAGGTGTTAGAAAGAAATCCGTCGACTGCCACTCGCAAAGAACGCTCTCTGAGGAAACATGAGAGCCACAAAGAGAACTTTTCAAACATACCATAAGAACGTAGCTTAGCCAACAGCCCATCGTGCCAAACACGGTCGAATGCCTTGGATATGTCAAGAGCAACCACTCGAGATTCTCCAAAGTGTTCAATTGCGTTGTTTCAAACATGTGTTACATAAGTCAGGAGATCTCCTGTTGATCTATTTTTTACGAAAGCCATATTGGTGATCGCTAATAATGTTGAATCCTTCAAGATATTTGAGAAGATGCTAATTGATAGTCTTTTCCATGACTTTCGATATTATCGAAAGCAGTGCGATTGGTCGGTAGTTATTTGGCAAGGTCTTCTTGCCTTTTTTAGGTATTGGCTGAACTGTGGCACATTTCCAGCAGGAAGGAAATATTCCCTTTTTGTAAGATAGGTTGAAAAGTCTACAGAAAACTGGTGTTAGTTCCCTCGCACAGTTTTTGAGAACTATGGCAGGTATTCCGTCAGCGCCAGAAGCCTTTTTGGTGTCTAGCTTCATCAAAATACGTTTTATGATACGCTGCCTGAAGACAATATCGGGCATCCTTGACTGCACTATGGGAATATTAGGTGGTGTTTTTCGTTGGAAATCGACAGTAGAATGTGAAGCAAAGAGTTCAGCCAACAAGTTCGCTTTCTCAACAGGTGTCTTTGCAATAGAATTATCTGGTCGTGTGAGTGGTGGTATGGTGGATTTGGTGAAATTTTGACTAACTGCCTTAGCGACTGACCAAAAGGACTTGGAATTGTTGGGACAAGCGAGAAGTTTGTTTCTAATCCGTTGATTGTGTGCCTCCTTGGTTTCGTCGATAATTTCTTTGCATCTGTTCCTGGCACGAACAAAGGTCTTACGATTTATGGTGTTAGGATTTTCACGCCAATGTCGGTATGCAAGATGTTTAGAAGCAACAGCTTCTTTGCATTTTCGGTCAAACCAAGGCTTGCCTTTGGAAGGGCATTTCTTCGAAAAAGGGATGTAAGCCTCCATACCAGCCAAAATAACATCGGAAACCTCCTTGGCGCAGTCAGATGGGTCATCGTATCGAAAACAAACGTCTAACCAAGGGAAAGTTCGAAAATATTCCATGAGATCTTCCCATTTAGCAGATTTGTAGTGCCAAATCTTGCGCGGTTTAGGCGCGTCTCTCTCCCTGATTGGTAGGATACTCGATGTCGATAATAGTTTATGGTCGGAAGAACCTAATGGCGGATTTACGCTAACCGTGTAAATCTCCGGATTGGTGGTTAAAAACAGATCAAGAAGACTGGCGAACTCCCCGTCTCGATCAGGGATCCGTGTTGGTTCGTCAATAAGCTGAGTTAAGCCACAACTGATTGAGAATGATTCGGCTTCACGACCTTGTTCATTATCATACACATCGGAAGATCGGAAGGATTTGTTGAAGGCCTGTTAACCTTCGAATTTAAACGCAGCGGAGATTATCATGAGGACATGGATGTTGACGTCGTTAGACTTGATTCCAGTATACTCGATTATTGTTATGGGCAACGCGAGTTACCATTCCAGACTACAAGAAAAACTACTAACAAGTACTTGACGCAAAATGAATGTATTGGAGTGGTTACGCTAAAAAAAATATCAAAATTCCGGGTCATGCAGTGAAAAGAGAACTTTTGGATTTAACCAATATTAACAAAAAAATTTTCAAAGGTACATTGTAGATGAACTAGCAGCTTCACGTGGTATAACAGAACTGCGGCTTCCTCCTTATCATTGTGAATTAAATCCGATAGAATTGATATTGGTACAAGTAAAGGGGGAAGTCGCAAGAAACAATACAACATTTAAAATGACAGATGTCAAGTCCTTTGGTGATGTGGAGGAGGAGAACTGGGAGAAATGTGTAAATCACGTTATCGGAGAAGAAAGGAAAATGTGAAAATTGGATAACATTGTTGACCAAATAATTTCTCCGATAATTGTTAATGTTGATCAAAGTTGAGCCTGACAGGGAATAACTTATTTTAATAGTATGTACCATTTGAATAGCCAGCAACCTCATATACCTGATTATTTTCCTATTCGTAATTTATTTTCATTTTTTATAGTTAATTATTAGTTCTCACATTTTAATTTTAATTATTATAATAAAATGTAACTGAATTACAACCAATTTTAATTTTAATTATTGTAATAAAATTTAACTTAAACATTTTTTTTATTTTCCTATTGCCATCTTATATACACGCCTATAATTACATTATTGCCCCGATTAACAATGGGTCGACAATGAACAGACCTTATATAGAGTGAATCTACCTGAATCGAGGAGAAGAAAGGCAGACTCTGTACAAAATAGTAAATAATACACAAAATTTTAGTGTATCACGCTATCGTAGTTTTACATAATAAAGTATCATTTATTACTTTACGCTTTTTAAAGATAAAGGATATGTTACAAATGTTAAAGTCATACTTATTATTATTATGAATAAATAGAAGCATTTATTTATAGTTAATGTACCTTAAACTTCTTAAAATTAATTTTCGTCGGTCACAATAAACAATGAATAAGGACATAACAATTTAATATGTTGGTTAAAAAAGTCGACTTTAAAGTAGAAAATTACTTTTTAAACGTTTCCTGCACGATTAACAAAGAAACTAACTTACTCGCATTAATAATAATATAACAATACATCCAAATCCAAGTAGAGAATCCCACAGCTGCACTTCTGTAATATGTGTAAAGAAATTTTTCCAGACATCTACGAATGTCTCTGCAGTAAATTTTAGACCAAATAGATTTTTTCACTTGGGATGATGCTATCGTAATTGCTCCAGCCGATGTGAAAGCAGATACCACTGGTGTTGATACAAATTCCACGAGGAAACCTATAAAATATTTCAAGATTTATAAACATTTTAGATCTTTTGTAAAGCTTCCTGCATGTACGAGGGTGGATTGAATAGTCTGGTAAATTTCTATGAAATAAAGGGAAATTTCATTAAGCGGCATGACTGTTGGTAAGCGTGATTCTTGTAACGGTTGTGTTTAAAGTTTCAAACAGATGTAACTCATAGTTATTTGTTGGTAGCTATCGTAAATGATTGGTGAGAAAACATTTGTATTAAAAAAAGTGGACTGGGGCCGAGATAGAAACTGAACTAAAGGAAATACATTCTCCACCAACGCTTAATACTGTTTATTTCTGGATAAACGAATTTTAATGTGGCCGTACGAGCACTGCAGATACTGCAGATTCGGGACGCCCGATTGTGGTTTCTTCCGAAGAACTGGTCGATAAAATTCATGGTATCGTGATGGAAGAGCGTCGTATTCAGCTTTGTGAGATTGCTGACATGGCAGACATCTCAAATGAATGAGCACATAATATCCTGCAAGAAGTTTTAAAAATTAAAAAGCTGAGCTCGCGGTGGGTGCCGTGTTGGTAAACTCGAGACCAAAAACGCATGAGGAATGACATTTTAAAATCGGGTTTCTAAAAGTTGCAGCGCAATTCAAAGGACTTCAAGCATCGTTTTATGACTGTAGACGAAATGTGGATCCATTATTTCGCCTTATCTCCCATTATCTCGCCTTATCTCCCATTATCTAGGCTTATATCCCCTTATCTATCATTATTTCGCCTTATCTCTCATTATTTCGCCTTAGCTCCCATTATCTCGCCTTATCCCCCATTATCTAGGCTTATATCGCCTTTTTTATCATTATTTCGCCTTATCTCCCATTATTTCGCCTTACTCCCATTATCTCGTCTTATCCTCCATTATATAGGCTTATATCGCTTTTTCTATCATTATTTCGCCTTATCTCCCATTATTTCGCCTTATCTCCCATTATCTCGCCTTATTCCCCATTATATAGGCTTATATCGCCTTATCTATCATTATCTCGCCTTATCTCCCATTATTTTGCCTTATCCCCCATTATATAGGCTTATATCGCATTATCTATCTTTATTTCACCTTATCTCCCATTATTTCGCCTTATCTAACATTATTTCGCCTTGTTCCTCATTGTCTAGGCTTATATCGCCTTATCTATCATTATTTCGCCTTATCTCCCATTATTTCGCTTTATCTCCCATTATTTCGCCTTGTCTCCCATTATCTCACCTTATCCTCCATTATATAGGCTTATATCGCCTTATCTATCATTGCTTCGCCTTATCTCTCGTTACTTCGCTTTATCTCCCATTATCTCGCCTTGTCTCCCATTATCTCGCCTTATCCCCCATTATATAGGCTTATATCGCCTTATCTATCATTACTTCGCCTTATCTCTCGCTACTTCGCTTTATCTCCCATTATCTCGCCTCATTTTATCTAGGCTTATATCCCCTTATCTATCATTATTTCACCTTATCATCAGTACACTCCGGAAATAAAATGGCAGTCAAAACTGTGCGTTGGCGAATCTGAAAGTGCACCGAAAAAAGCAAACACAGTTTTATCATCGGGCACAGTGATGGCAACTGTTTTTTGGGACTCATAGGGTATAATCATGATTGACAATTTAAAAAAGAATAAAACAGTGCCTGGTTCCTATTAAGCAATATGTCTAGACCGTTTACATAATGAGTTGAAGAAGAAGCGACCAAGATTATCGCGCTCCTTCACCGGGACAATGCGCCGGCGTTCATATCGGCCGTTGAAATGGTAACAGTGCACGAGCTGGGATCGAAATAGTTCCCCACCCACCCTATTCCCCAGATTTGGCGCCCAGTGACTTTTTTGATTCCTAACCTCAGAAACTAGCTTGACGAAAGAAATGAAAAGGTTATCTGTTTATCTGTGCTGTAAACGAGTATGTACCGTTCGAAACATTTTTTTTCTAAGGGAATCTCGTTTGAGCTCAATGGAGATTATGCCGGGAAATAAGTTTTCAGATAGTAGTTTTTTCTAAAGAAATTAACGTTGCTGAATCCTATATAGTTACATCGGGACACTCCATTCCTCTAACATGGTCTCCCAATTTCCTGGACGTGAATTTGATACCAAATATGTATTGGCATGAGCATGTTGCATGAATGCAAAGCGAGCTTCTCAAAACCTGGGAATATTATTTCGAACTAGAAAGCTTTAAACTCTCAACAACTGCTAATTCTGTACATAACTCAAATTCGACCCATTATGTTGCTCTTATGTTTGGGGCTCTGTTCTCAAGTATACACTGCAATTGTTCGATTCTATTCAGAAGAAAGCTGTTCGCCTCATTGACGACCCAAAACTCACCAGCAACCTTGATTCCTTAAAATATCGAAGAATGGTTGGCTACTTGAGTCTATTATACAAGTATTTTCATGGAAAGTGTTCCTTCTAGAGCGGTGCATACAGGAATACACGTCGCCCTAATACAAAACTTTTCAGCCGACGTTTTATAAAGTTTCTATTTTTACATTTTGAGTCAAAGAAACCTAAAAATATTTAATAAATATCATTAATGTCTCTGCTTACCTAAATGTAAGATTCCACAGAGCAGCTCTAATATTCCAGCAAAAAAGGTAAGCATAACTGCTGCCCTAACATTTCCAAACGTGACTTTATGTGTATACTGAAAAGTAAGTAGTGAGAGAAGCGCAGTAGGGGCAATGTTAAGTTCTGGAATTGTTCCAAATACTGCATAGACTATTCCACCACATAGTGCTGAATATAAACCATACTAAAAATAAGGATATTTTTACTTTAAAGATCTTTTCAAGGGTTATTTGCGGATGGATAAAAAAGAGAATAGTTGAACGTTTGTCGGTGGGTGATTTAGAAGTGGACATAACTTTATAAATAGAGTTGAAAATCATTCCTTAACGAAGAACTTACTAATAATAAGGTTTGACATAAAATTTCGAACAAGTGATAAAATTTTATTAAACTATTATTTCACAAAATTCAGTTTTAAATTGAAATTATTTTCCTCCATTTTTATGTGTACTGTCGATCAAGTAAGAAAGTGTCGCCTATCACTTGTAGTCATTAAAAGAAATTTCTTTGTTTTTGAGGTTATTGTTGGCACCCCTGCAAACAATGCTTTGAGGAAAGGGATTTATTTCTAACCTTATTTACCAGGTGTACAAGTATGAAATGTGGATTTCAGACAACAGATGGTGCGCAAATGCAGTTTGTGCTATAAAGATTTGACACTGCGCCATTTTGTTGTATCACCAACAAGTTTCAGACGCGCATGAGTGATAAATTGGAAAAGTGTGTGCATAGTGTTGTGTTCAATATGTCGAAATTTATACCGAATAAAGAGTATTTGCGGACAGCATTAATTTTTTGTTTTCATTTGAAGAAAACTGCTGTTGAATCATACCGATTACTTCGAGAAGCTTATGGTGAACATGCTCCATTGCAAGATACGTGTGAATGATGGTTTCGGCGTTTCAAAAGTGGTGACTTCGATGTTGCAGATAAGAAACGTGGAAAACCGCCAAAAAAATACGAAGATGTGGAATGGCAAGCATTGTTGGACGAAGATGATTCGCAAACACAAAAACAACTCGCCGAGCAATTGGGCGTTGGTCAACAAGCTGTTTCCAATCGGCTACGAGAGATAGGAAAGATTCAAAAGACCGGTAGATGGGTCCAAATGAGTTGAACGACAAGCAAATGGAAAAGCGCAAAAACACGTGTGACATTTTGCTCGCTCGGTACAAAAGAAAGTCGTTTTTGCATCCTATAGTTACAGGGGATGAAAAGTGGATTTATTTTGAGAATTCTAAGCGCAAAAAATTATGGGTAGACCCAGGCGCACCATCCACATTGACCGCAAGACCGAATCGCTTTGGCAGAAAGACGATGCTCTGCGTTTGGTGGAACCAGAGGGGAGTGGTCTATTATGAGGTATTAAAACCTGGGGAAACGGTTAATACTAAACGTTACCAACAACAATTGGCCGATTTGAACAGTTCGCTGCTTGAAAAAAGGCCAGAATACCGAAAGAGGCAACACAAAGTCATTTTTCTTCATGACAATGCTCCTTCACATACGGTAAAACCAGTTCGCGACACGTTGGAAGCACTCAGCTGGGAAGTTCT
This sequence comes from Pachyrhynchus sulphureomaculatus, assembly GCA_019049505.1. NCBI lineage: Eukaryota > Metazoa > Arthropoda > Insecta > Coleoptera > Curculionidae > Pachyrhynchus > Pachyrhynchus sulphureomaculatus. The sequence continues at coordinate 147,378,124 of CM032455.1, read as the reverse complement.
ATCCCATGCGGCTTACTCACCAGACTTGGCTCCTTCCGATTACCACTTGTTTGCATCGATGGGTCACGCACTTACTGAGCAGCGCTTTGGTACGTACGAAGATGTGAAAAAATGGTTCGATGAATGGTTCGCAGCAAAAGGGGAAGATTTTTACTGCCGTGGTATTCAGAAATTGCCCGAAAGATGGGAAAAATGTATAACAAGCGAAGGAGCATACTTTGAATAAAGCACTTTATATCATTCTTCCGAATTTAACATGTTTTTTTAGAAAAAAAATTCCGCATTTCATATTTGTACACCTAGTATGGTTAAATACTACATTATTGAACATGAGTGCTGCATGCGCTATATAATCATCCAAAAGGTCCGAGAATTACACTTAGAGCGGCTGCTAAGTATATGGTGAGGGCATTGATTAGCAAGTGGGTGAAACGTTACTCCCAGTGAAAAAATGTTGTCGGACAATGGCAAAAAAATGATTGATGATAAGTATTAACATGTTTTCTCGAAATCCTTAATTAACTTTGCTTCAAGGGGCGCAAAAACTAAAGCAGACCAATGTTCATTTTGGGGTTATCACCCCACGAGCCTGGCCAATTTCTACTAATCGATTGGTTCTGCGCACCGTGAAACACCCTGTGAAGATCCATATTTCGGGATGTCCGTCGGAAAAAGCTTTTTGGAGATTCTTCGTCTTTACTTACAATTTGAATACTGAAAAAATAGTCGGGATTTACAAGCAGGCATTAGCGGTATTTTGTCGATATACATCGAGCAGACGCTTCGTAGTAAAAAGGTGTACACAGTGAAGCAGTTGTCACGGTAAATTCAGGAAATTTAGAAATCTTTACCCCAAGAATACGCGAAAAATCTCGTCAAAAATATGCCCCGAAGATGCCAGGCGATCATTGACGCTGGTGGGGACTGGACGAACTACTGAATCATTAACATTTTTAATGGCCATCTTTTACTGTCGAATGACAGGCAAAACTTTTAAATAAATACATTTTTTTAATGAACAATGCGCTGTACCATCGTTAAAGAAGTGACGCTGTTATTCACACAACCTCGAAATACAGTTTTAAACCTGACAAGCAGCATTTAAGGAATGGCATTTCAAATGCAACAAAGTGCGTCTGAAGCTGTGCGAATGATTTGTTCCACCTTCGGAAAAGATATTGTAACGCACGAAACGTGCGAAATAAGATACCAGCGATTTTAAAACAGTGACTTTGATTTTTCAGATCGTAAACCTTATGAACAACATCTGGTAACACATATTGCAAATGCGATACGGAATTTTATATCTTTTTTGGGATGGGAAATTCGCCTTCATGCGACGTTTTCTCAGGAGATCGATCCGTTGGATTACTAGTTATTTCTGTCATTGCAACATCATCTCGCCGATTTCCACTTCACTTCAGTGGAAAACATCAAAAAAGCATCGAATGTAATGAAAGACTAATATTGTCAAATTTCCACTTTATTTAGTTTCACTGAAACTGTATGACGCGTTTCGCTATACTATAGCTTCTTCTGACATAAAATGATCATCATTTTGTACCAGAAGAAGCTATAGTATAGCGAAACGCGTCATACAGTATCAGTGAAACTAAATAAACTGGAAATTTGACAATATTAGTCTTTCATTACATTCGTTATGAGTTTCCATCAAGTAACAGCCACAACAATTCAGAGTTTAAAAGCATCGACTCAAAACCACCATCTTTTTTTAGCTATCTGAGGAGTGAGCCCAAGGTGTAGAGAATAATGGGGAATAGTTTTCGTGATCAAGTTGTCTTCCGTTCGTAAATCAATAAAATATAATATGTGAAAGGAAAAGTAAGGATTCATTTATAAATATCTCTAAAATATCGACTTGTACTGCTTCGATTATGTTATTATTTAGTGGGAGATTTTCCAATTTAGTGTTTATTTTAGAATTACTTGTTCCCGAGCAAAGTACTGGGTATAATTTTGTGAAAATCTTCCCTACGGCTATCGATTTTGTAACTGGGATTTTAAGGAATTTGAGTTCTTCTCCACACTATTAAAAGTTTCTTTTTTGTGAAAGGTACCCCCCCACCCCCCCCCCCCCCCCCTTGTTAAATTGTATTGGGAAGGATGTAATTTTTTTAAACTTTCCACAGTATAAAAGTTTTTTTTATGGAAAATGTCCGGTCATCGATCTTGATTTCACTGTATTGTCCACTGCAAGAAAGGTTTTTTTTCAAGAGATTTTGCCACCAATTATCATTTGGTGTCCCCATCTATAAGCCGCTTCGTTTTTATTGTTCTCTTTTACCCCCTCACGATACTCGTTTTGTATCAATTTGCAGCCTTTCCCTCTCTTTGAACCTAGCTATGCCTCTAGTCGTAGTATCTCTTATAAAGCACTAGTTATATTATTTTTGAGCTGGCTTGCGTCGTTCTTCGATCTCCTCTTCTCTTCATTCAAAACGTGTTTAATGCTGGGAATACATCCTAGTTTGCAAAGTGTCCGCAGTTTAATAACTCCAGTTTAAGGTTATTACTTTAAAGTACCAGGTTTTGGCATATATAGCTTAATTGGCTATATTTATATTTTATATATATATATATATATATATATATATATATATATATATATATATATATATATATGACAAAATAGGTGCTAATACTGCATTTTGTCGGTGACTTATTTAAAGTCTATTCGAACAGAGAGGCCAGATCACAACTGATACTGAATTGCAGAAGCGCACCTGCTCAAGCTTCCCGCTTGAAGGTATAGATGGCGCTTTAGTGAAGCAACCAAGGCAGATCGAAAAATCCGCACTTGAAAGTTCCCAAAAATGTCCTCTGTATTTGCTAAACCATCCCAAGACGCGTTTCACCGTATCACGGCTTATCAGCTGGGCTAGGTTCAGCAAACAGACAGGACACCGTTTCAGACCTTATCCGGGTACTGACGGAAAACTATGACAAAACCCGGATAAGGTCTGAAACGGTGTTCTGTGTGTTTGCTGAACCCAACCTAGCTGATAAGCCGTGATGCGGCGAAACGCGTCTTGGGATGGTCTAGTAAATACAGAGAACACTTTTGGGAACTACCAAGTGCAGATTTTTCGATCTGCTTTGGTATATATATATATATATATATATATATATATATATATATATATATATATATATATATATATATATATATATATATATATACATATATATATATATATATATATATATATATATATATATATATATATATATATATATATATATATATAGATATATATGTATATATATATATATATATATATATATATATATATATATATATATATATATATATATATATATATATATATATATATATATATATATATATATATATATATATATATATATATATCCCCACAACATTAATAAAAGAACCAATCTCGATGGTTTGAGTAACATATACAGTTTCCTCCTCTCTTGTGATTCACCTTCTCCACATAATATCTCTGGGACGTCTTTCTCGTCATTGTTTTTCTTCCTCAGTATTTCTCTAGTTCTTTCCCGCTACTTATGTGATTTTGGGTATCCTTTCTTTAGGTAAATATTTTTATGGTTCCCGTAAATTTCTTTACTATTATATTCCATTTTTATTAAATTTGCTTAGTATATAAGGAATAAATAAACCCTCTTCACTCTTCAGCTACTTCTCCAATCCCTCTCTTTTCCTCTCAAGATGAAAAAATCCTATTTCCTTTAGGCCACTTTAATCTCCATACCGTTTAAAAATAGCGTTCCCAATGGGTACTTTTCCTGTATACCAACATTCCAGTCTAATGACGTAGTACCTAATTTGTATTCAACCGGTTCTTCCCTGGTTGTTCAACCTTTTTTCCCTTTTGTTTTGAGTGATCCCTTACTTCTGTCAAATAGTTGTCCTTTGTCAGCGCCTTGTCATACTTGTCTTTTCTTTTCAGATCACAGGTGGTTAATTAATTATAAATGAGTATTTGATTTTTCAGCATCCAAGGTTTCTAATGGCATCCTTGCTGTAAATGCCATATTTTTAAAATAATATGTTAGTGAATAGTGGCTGTTTTGTTTCAGTGTCGGTTTTTGTTGTGACAATTGTTATTTATGGTCATTTTTGTTAGATTAATTCGCACACTGTATGTGAGTCACCTGCAACTTTTACTTTGTTACTTCTCTATAATAATAATAATAATGTAACTTCTTTATAATAACAATAAGAATGGATTAACAATTATAAATTAAAAAATTAAAAATTAAACTTAAAAATAATAATTTTCTATGCCCGACTTTCCTTATTGGTTGCTTCATTATCTCTCTTTCAGTTTGTGCCCTGATGAAGGTCCCAACCTAGGACCGAAATATTGGCTAAATGAATATTGTGTGAACATCTGTTTGTGCCCTTTTGCCGAGTTCCCCAAATATTTTCATATCTTGGGATTTTGTTATATACGGCAACTTTTGCTTTCTCTCTCTTTATATATATATATATATATATATATATATATATATATATATATATATATATACATATATATATATATATATATATATATATATATATATATATATATATATATATATATATATATATATATATATATATATATATATATATATATATATATATATATATATATATATATATATATATATATACATATATAATATATATATATATATATATATATATATATATATATATATATATATATATATATATATATATATATATATATATATATATATATATATATATATATATATATATATATATATATATATATATAGTCGACACTGTTTATAGTGAAGCTCTATATAGTGAAAAACTCTTTATAGTGCAATTTTTTCAAGACCTAGAATATTTTAATGAAATTTCATATAAAAAGCCCTGCATATAGTGAATTTGTAAAATAGTAACACTCTATATAATAAAATTTTTACCGGAACTTTATGTATAAATTTTTATGCATTTATTGAGATCTTGGCCATTTCGGGTTTCCCATTTTTATCTAACATTAGCACGAATTCCATTTTTATGACTCGTTCTTTTGAAAAGGTTCTTAACGCGTTTATAACGCCTAATGGTTGGCAATAAATCAGATAGATTTCTGTGGGAAACCCGGGGAATAACCAATTTTATAGAAACCCTGGGGAAAAACCCATTTTATAGTCGAGGCCTAGTAATTCGTAAATTCAGGTTCAGTTTCTTTTTGTTTAAGAATCAAGTAAGATGTCCAAGCGAGTGTGTTTAAGTTTAGCTGAGAAAATTAAAGTTTTGGAGGAAGTTGAAAAGGCTGCAAAAAAATTGATGTTGCTGCAAAATTTGGTGTTTCTCCAAGTTGCGTCTTTCTGATAATAAAAAGTCGCAACAGTATCATCAAGAAACTTAGTGTTCCAAGCAGTCGAAAACGAGTACTGGTGAGTACTTACGAGGATGTAAATGAAGCAGTTTTACGATGGTTTCAAGTGGCCCGTACGCATCAAAACGTACCAATATCGGGAAATTTAATAAAGCAAAAGGCTCTACAATTTGCTAAAGAATTTAACTGCGTTAATTTTCAAGCTAGTGAAGGGTGGTTGAGTGCCTGCAAGACTCGCCATTCAATTGTTTTCAAGACGGTGTCTGGCGAGAGTGCAAGCGTTAGTTAGGAGGACTGTGACATTTGGACTGAAACTGTTTTAAAAAGTGCATTGAAAAAGTACGAGCCAAAAAAAACGTTTTCAGTTATGATGATGAAACCGGTTTGCCAAATAAAACTTTTGCTTTTAAAAGTGATAAATGTTTTGGTGTTAAAACAAGTAAAGAAAGGGTGACACTTATGGTTGGAGCAAACATGGATGGCTCAGAAAAACTGAAATTACTGCTCATAGGTAAAAGCAAAAATCCCCGTTGTTTAAAAGGAGTTAAATCTCTGGAGTTAGATTATGTCAATAATAAAAAGGCATGGATGACTTCTGAGATTTTCGAAAGATGGATCAAAGAGCTGGACACGAAAATGAAAAGCCAAAAGCGAAAGATTGTGATGTTTATAGACAATTGTCCTGCACATCCAGTTACTGTAAGTAAAAAATTAAGGAATATTGAATTGATCTTTTTTCCACCAAACATGACCTCCAAATTGCAACCTATGGACCAGGGTATTATAAAAAACATAAAACATCATTACCGAAACAGAATTGTTCACAAAATTGTTAATGCGATTGATAACAACCTTCCAGTCCAAAAATTGATTACTCTTAAAGAGTGTATAACCAAAGTCGCTAAAGTATGGAGTGAAAATGTTTCTCAGAAAACTATCAAAAACTGCTTTTCTAAAGCAGGTTTTACTGAAAAAAATTGACGAATGGGAAGAAGAAGACGAAAATGGATCTCGCTACCTTAAAAAGGCAATGGGGTATTCTACAAAAAAACTGCTACCGTCGACGCAGATTTTTTACTTGAAGATTTCTTAGAAATCGACAATGATGTTGGCACGACAGATCTCCCAACTGACCAAGACATAATTGACGATATAAAAAGTATAGAAGATCATGAAAGAAGAAACTGAAACCGGGGAATGTCCTGCTAAATTTAGTGCAAATGAAATAAGAAATGCATTTGACATTGTACGAACTACTCTCAGGGGCCAGGAAAGTGTACCTGATCAAATCTTTATGCATTTGAATAAATGCGTGAATTTTGTTGAGCAACAATTATTTTTCAAAAGTAATGTTCAAAAGAAAATAACTGATTATTTTTCCTAGTACGTATGTACGTAGTATGTACATATGTATTAACAGATTTTGTATTATTTTTTTTTTATTTCGTATGTAGTACATACATACATAAAGTCCGTACGTTATATCTTTACACCTGCGTCATAGTTTTCAGGCAATATCCCAGACGACTATTACATTTTTTGTCTCTTTTTACCAATACCTACGATTTATTGGTGAAAAGAGACAAATAATATAATAGTCGTCTGTTACATGGCCTGAAAACTATGACGCACGGGTAAAGATATAACGTACGGACTTTATATATGTATTTAGCCCTGTACATGCTATGTACTATTTAAACTTTCAAATGTTTAATAAAATCTTTTCTAATAATTCAATTTTGTAATTTTTTTTGTTGCTTGTACCTTATATGTATGTTTGTACCTTATAAAATACAAGTAAATGATTACCAATATAAAATACATACATAGCAATATATACGGATTTTTTCTTTATATAGTGAAAAACTTTCTATAGTGAAATTTCGGACAACATTTTGGTTTTTCACTATATAGAGTGTCGACTGTATATATATATATATATATATATATATATATATATATATATATATATATATATATATATATATATATGTATATATGTATATATGTATATATATATATATATATATATATATATATATATATATATATATATATATATATATATACATATATATATATATATATATATATATATATATATATATATATATATATATATATATATTTTGAAAGTAGAAAGATCCGTAGAAATTATAACTCTGTGAGAAACATTCAGCGATTACGCGATAATTACTAAAAGATTTAAAAAAATATCTGCTCTTACCTGCGGTTCTAAACCAGCCAAAGAAGCATAAGCAATCACTTGTGGAATTAAAGTAAGTCCAACGGTTATTCCAGCTACCAAGTCACAAATAGCACTATTACCATCGTATTTCTTTAAAAACTGACTAATAGGAAGAAGCTTGACAATGAAATCCCAAGTATTCAACATTGTAACAGACCTCACGTCTCAACTCGGTAGTACTTGAATTGGCGACCATTAAGGTTGATTCTGATTTCTTCCTGTTATGATAAATAATAATTAAAATAACTACACTAGTAGAAAAAGTGTATGTTTGTACAGAGCAGTTGGAGGAAACTAAAACAGGTGAACATGTTAAAAAAGAAAAACTTTAGTAGTGGCATGGCCTTGTCGAACGGCTTTTAGTAGTATTTCAATTTAACGTAAGTTGTGGCTCGTAGAGGTTCATCAGTATATGATGAACATTTTACCTCATCTTTAAAATTCTTTAAAAAGGTGGCTCCCAGGCAAAACAAGAAATAGTGCAATTTTACCTTACATACACGATACTACAGATAAAATAACCAAACTAATTAAAAGATTCAACATTCGTCCAATCGATAACACTTGAAAGAAAATTGGACAATGCTTTAAGATCGCCAAAATACACATTTCGTCCATAAACTCAAAGGTTTTACAAAATTTCCTGTTTGTGTGGAACGGTATATGCAATTCCGAACCGAAAGGACTCATTTTTTACCTTGAGTTTTTTAGAGGTTGCTTATATTAATAATTCGTAATAGAGTGCAATATTTCCCTTTTGTAGTCCACTATAAAGGCAGTACATCTGGTTCTATTTACATCTATTTTGCCTTTTTAAGTTTTCTATTTCTATTCGTTGGTCAATGGTACTATAGAATATACCTTCGTAAATGTTGGAACCAGCACAACGAGTTTTCGTCTGCCGCGCGAGATCAATTTTCGATGACGAGCGGTAAAGGATAGTTCAGGGGGTCGGCAACCTTTTAACTAAGGGGTGCCAGTTTTCATCCATACAACATTTTGCATGCCGACATAGGTACTTATTACTACTAAAATTAACAAAAATTAACTTAAAATATTGCTTTTAGAAGGTTTAATTACTAAAAATTTTTAACATTTAACAAATAATTTTATTATACTAGTCCCAGGACCTAGTGTGAACCCTGGGCTTGAAGTTCTTTAGAGAGTTTTCTTATATCCGGTTCATGTCTGGTTATTTTCAGTGTCACACATGCTTCCGAGTTGTCTGTTGTCAGCCTGCTTCGGTACGGGTTTAAAATCACTCTCATATGGGAAAAAAGTTGTTCACAGATATAGGATGATCCGAAAGCTGTAAGCATAGCAATCGTTACTTTCTTAAGACAAATAAATTTCTCTGGTAAACTCATCCAACAACTGAGTATTTCGTTTGAATGGTTCTGGCAGTCACCTTCTAATACCCTTCTTAATTCTACAAATTTCGTGTTCCATAACTCGGAGCTTTTAAATTCAATGTATTGAAAATCAAAATTATTAATGTCCATCCATGAGAAAAGAGATATGTCAAAGCAACTGCTGGAAAAATCCAATAAATCTGGTTTGATTAAAAAAGCGAACATAGGACCATGTTTATCAAAATCCTGACCCCTCTCGATAAACTCCTCTTTTAAATTAGTCATATATTTAAGAATTTCGTCTATTAGTGCACCATCGTCGATACTGGATATATAAGTTTTTAAGTTGGGAAAATATTTATATGTGTTTGTAGCAATATCGCTATGGATCAGTGAAGAACGACCGACAATGTAGTTAACCATTTTAACCACCCTATCCATCACGGGTTTTAAACTTCCAGTGGAGATTTTAGCGCACAAACTATCTTGGGAATTATGCAATAAAAATTCAAAACTGATCGACCCATGCGTTCAATAAGAAGGGAAACAAATGCTTTATGCCTCCCAATCATAGCAGGAGCGCCATCTGTCGTTACGCAAAAATTTTTATTTAAATCAATGTTCCGCTTATCAAAATAATTACGTTTAGTAAATTTCTTAGAACAAAAATTATTATCTACAACGCGCCCATTGCAATCAAAGGGCCGCCTAGAAGTTAAATCTAACAAACTAAAGTTCGGCAATATAAACAGAGTTGCGGCGCGCGTCGGAACGATTGAAGTCAAGTCAAACAAAAACCGCCTTATAGCGGCTCTTTTGATCTGAATTGAGGACGTTTATTTGTGTTTTTGCCTAGGCTTATATTTTGAGGCTTGCCGTCTTTAATACTTGCCGAAATAAAAGCCAAACCAATGCATTCAGTAAAATTATAAATTACTAAATATATATTTTGTAGTTTTTGGTAATAATACCTAGTGACCTATATAATATATCGTTTTTGTTTGTATCGTTAAAGTAATACTGTCTTCGATTATTTACTTAATCTCGAAACATGTCACAGATTACAGAGTTAATGTGTAAACTTTGAATAGGTACGCGTGCCATTCAAAATTGCATGGCGTACCAGAGATGGCACGCGTGCCATAGGTTGCCGACCCCTGGAATAGTTGTTTTATCTTAATTGTGTACACCTGTTTTTAAGACGCTGCATCCCAAAATCACAATTTTCTCTGTCATTTTTGAGCTAGAAAACTCTCCTATGGGTTCCAGTTTTCTTTCTTGGACTATTTCGTTTCTTTTCGACCCACTTAGAAATTCCTTGTAAAAAAGTTTCTAATTATTTTGCATTGAACACAGGTTCTTAAATTTTATTTAACGGAATTTGGTTAAAAATAATAATTACTTTGTAAATATTCCATTTGTTTATTCTTTTAGTTGCTAATTGAATGTTTATCCTATTCTTATTGACTTTTAAGAATATTTAAAATGCAAAATATTTATGTTAAATATTGTATTTTTCCACTTTTACCTTATTATAAGTCAAATATCTATAAATAAGTTTTGATATAACTTCTGCTGCATAATACTTTAGGTAATATATATATTGTTCGGAATTTTTTTTTTGCAATTTACAATTTACGAGGGTTGATTGATAAGTCTGGTAAATTCTACAAAATAGCGGGAAACTTTGTTAAGGGACATAACTGTTGCTAAACGAGATTGTTGTGTTCAAATATTTAAGGGGCTATACCAGTGTGATAATTTCAAAAAATCGTTTTTTTTTTACATATCTCAATGCTTCTATTTGTATAGAATAAGAGGTCGAAGTATCAAAGTCAGCCTATATTTATTTTTGAAAATACAGCTGTCGTCAGAAACAGCTGCTCGAGGGGTCATAAACTCGTTTTTCGAAGCGTAACGCGAACCGGAGCAGGTATTAAAATTCCCATGCCTTGACGTCATTACGTAACTGAAAATTAAAATACTTCAGTGAACTCAAAATAGTCACAAAGGTAGGTACGTGACAAGAAATCATTATTTATGTGTTACTCATTCGTTATTCTTTAAACTCGTTTTTCTCAAAACTGCATTTTTTAAATTTGTTGCCGCTGTAACTCGAAAACAATTTATTGTAACGACTTAATTTTTTTTGCATGTTAAGGACATGTTTTGTCGTACCATGAACCACAGGTTTTTTTGATTGGACCAAAAATGTTAATTTGGCATGCAAAAAACGGCGAAAATTTTGTACTTTTTTCTAAACGCCGCCATTCTTATAATTTTCAATATTTTTTAAAATCCATGGTTGATGGTACGGAAAATTATATTTATTTTATTGATTATTTTTTTTTAATTTCAGGCAATTTGGAGGCGTCAATCACGGCAGCAGTGGAGGTACTTTTGTTTCGCCTGTCCTATTACTCGGGTATAAGTCCCGTAAATTTTAATATTTTGGTCGGAAAAAATGTGCGTATATTTGTAAAGAAATAATAAATAGGTACCCAACATTTTAAAACATTTGATACAGTACTTTTCTTTAAAAAATAATTATAGAAAAATATCCTTATTTTTAAGTAGTTACACTGGTATGGCTCCTCAAACAGATGCAACTTGCAGTTGTTTTTTGGCAGCTATAGTAAGCGTTAGTGTTCCAGGTTTCGTAGAAATGCATAAAGCCGAGTAGTGTTCAGTTATAAAACAGAGCTGTTAAGCCGGATTTCCACCAAACGGACAGTTTAAAAAAACAGTTCTGTTTTCAATAAACAAAACAAAACATGTTTTGTTTTTTTCAAACAGTTCCTGTAGATTGTTCCAAAAGTTTTGTAGCTAGTGTTTGTCCTCTTTTTCCCATTTTGTTTAGTCCCGCACGAATGTCCTTCTCCGACGACGATTTTTTTATAATTAGCTGTGGTTCGTTTTTAGTTAATGGCCAAAACAGAAAAAAACCAGGGTATTGGGTCAGTTCTCTATTAAAAATGAGAGTTAATTACGGCACAGAAGAATAATTGGCCACTGACAATATTGGGTTAAATGGAGAATTGAGATCTTTCTGCCACAATTTTACCAGAATGTCAAGTACCGATTTTGAATTGCTAATTAATTTATTAGGATCTAAAATCGCCAAGAAAAATACAAATTACCGGGGACGCAATTTCGGTGAAGGATCGCCTGGCAGTAATTCTGAGGTACTTAGACATTGGGGACACAATATTTATTCAAAATTTCAAATTTTTCTGTATCACGAATTATACCGGATGTATGTGAGGCCCTGTATAACGCTGTTCAACATTATATCAGGGTAAGCCTTTCTTTCTTCGGTTTATTCTTGTCATACAAAAAACTCATGGCATCCTATCCAAACCATTTTGAAACAAACGGGTGTCCAGCCCAAGACTTTTTCATTCTTTTATACTTCCTTTTTTCCCTGTTGTACTGACTGAACAAGTTTTTGATTTTTCGCTCGATTTCATCACTACTAGTTTCAAAAGTATTATCAATTTCCTTGACTGAATATTGTTTTTATTTTTATTCTTATAACCTATACTTTTTGAGTCCCACCGTTTTGGTAAATCTGTTTTGCAGTCAACTCTTTTAACCGTAGCAACGTTGTAACTAAATGCATATATATATATATATATATATATATATATATATATATATATATATATATATATATATATATATATAATTGAATAAAAAGTACTTTAAGTGTTGACAAACTCTTCATAAATCGCATACAGTTGATAAAAATTTTATAACTAGTTGAAAGAGTAGAGTACAAATGTCGCTAAGAAGAAAACTACAACATTCAGGTGTTCCAACCAAACGGACTAAAAAACACGAACAAATTTGTTTTCTTTTGATGTACCGACTCGAGACGGGAAAGTGTTTTGTTTACTAAAAACACTGTTCTCCAACAGACATATTTTCGGAACTGTTCATTTTTTACAAAACATGGCTCTTTTTGTTGAGAAAAATAGTTTTTGTTTGTGTTTCGTGCTATGTTCGTTTAGTGGAAACCCGGCTTTAGGCTTTTAAATTTTAGATACATTCACTTTTAAAAATGAACTCGAAAAAATTTTATTTTTTAGTCATCGATGGCTTTTAAATTTGACCAATAATTCTCTTTCCCCTTTATTATTTGTCCTTGTCCTTTTACGAAAACATTATACAGAAGTTATAACATAATTACGAAATATTAATTTCACATTATGGGGACAGTTCTCTGAATAGTTTAATTATTATAATAGAAATTTGTTTAAATTTTAAAACGTGATTAAAATTACATAAAATTATATTAATATCTAGATATTCTAATAAGACAATGGGGAATACATACTAAATAAACAAATAAGCCATATTTTTGTCATGTTTGACTTTTGTTGCGTGAATAAATGCCTTCGACATTAACAATACTTTATTATCGTAAGTAGCAAATAAAAAAAAATTATCAGTGAAAAATAATTTCCTTGTGATTTACGGTTATTGGATTATTTTTTAACTGTTTTGTGGAATGATTTACTAACTTCCTACATATTTTATAGGATAATTTATACCGGCTATAGATTTTGCAATCGAACTATGCTATTTTTAAGCGTAACAAATCTTAGAACATAGCTTTGTTTCTAGCTTTGTGTAACCCTAAAACATTCAAAAAGTTCTTAGGTAATAGTATAGACCCAATGATTAATTTTCTTCATAATTCGCCATTTAATGCCAATTATATGAGAGTCGGTCGGGACCATGAGAGACTATTCGTCCAAGGGAGGTGTCCATGTAAGAGAGGTGTCCGCAAAGGAGAATTTCACTATATATGTTATATATATATATATATATATATATATATATATATATATATATATATATATATATATATATATATATATATTTTATGGGTCTAGCACACGTGCTGCAGGGAAGTCCCTAAAGCGCTCCAGGAACGGCACGAGTGCGGAAAAAGCGATTCACATTATTCTTGAATCGCTGTAAATTGTACTCGGTGGGAAACACAGCGCTGGACAAATTATTCCAAAGGGATGACGTTCTCCATATAAAAGATTGCTTGAAAAGCGTTGTACGCGGAGTAACAAGCTGAACCTCATACGGATGTGAAGCACCGCTTTGGGAGGAATTAAGCGGGCTACATCCTTCGAACACTTTCCATGAAAATACTTTGTAGAACAGACTCAAGTCGCCAACCGTTCTTCGATGTTCCAGCGAATCAAGGCTGCCGGTCAATTCCGGGTCCCCAATCAGACGGACCGCTCTTCTCTGAACAGAATCCAACAAATGCAGTGTATGTTTGGGAGCGGAGCTCCAAACGTGAGAGCAGTATTCCATAGTTGGTCGAATTGGGGCTTTGTAAAGAATTAACAGTTGTTGTGGGGTGTAAAGCTTTCTGGTTCTAAATAATATTCCCAACTTTTGAGAAGCTCTCCTTGCTATGCCTGCAACATGTTCATGCCAGGACATATTTGCTCCCAAATTAACGCCCAACAAATTGAGCGACGATGCTAGGGGGATGGAGTGCCCCGACATAACTATGTCGGGTTCAGAAACGTTAACTTTTTTAGAAAAAACTGCCGCCTGGGTCTTTGTAGCGTTAAATTCCACTTGGTTACTGTCACCACAAGATAGAATTTCTTCCAGGTCTTTGTTAAGTTGAACGACCTCCTGCTGTCTGCGGATATTCGCCTGAGCAGCCGATGTCCGAGCGTTCAAGGTGAATGAAGAGACAAGCGTACTGTCATCTGCAAAGCTGTAAATTGGATTCCCGGTCTTTTCCAGCAGATCGTCAATGTAAATGAGAAAGAGAGTAGGAGACAGTATGGAGCCCTGGGGCATACCGGCGTTGATAGTGAGGGTGTTAGAAAGAAATCCGTCGACCGCCACTCGTAAAGAACGCTCTCTGAGGAAACATGAGAGCCACAAACAGAACCTTTCAGACATACAGACATAAGAGCGTAACTTAGCCAACAGTCCATCGTGCCAAACACAGTCGAATGCCTTGGATATGTCAAGAGCAACCGCTCGAGATTCTCCAAAGTGTTCAATTGCATTGTTCCAAACATGTGTTACATAACTCAGAAGATCTCCTGTTGATCCATGTTTACGAAAACCATATTGGTGATCGCTAATAATATTGAATCGTTCAAGATATTTTAGAAGATGCTCATTGATAACCTTTTCCATGACTTTCGATATTATTGAAAGCAGTGCAACTGGTCGGTAGTTATTTGGCAAGGTCTTCTTGCCTTTTTTAGGTATCGGCTGAACCGTGGCACATTTCCAGCAGGACGGAAATATTTCCTTTCTGTACGATAGGTTAAAAAGTCTACAGAAAACTGGTGTTAGTTCCCTTGCACAGTTTTTGAGAACTATGGCAGGTATTCCGTCAGCGCCAGAAGCCTTCTTGGTGTCTAGCTTCATTAAAATACGCTTTATGATGCGCCGTCTGAAGACAACATCGGGCATCCTTGACTGCAATATGGGAATAGTAGGTGGTGTTTTTCCTTGGAAATCGACAGTAGAATGTGAAGCAAAGAGTTCACCCAACCAGTTCGCTCTCTCAACAGGTGTGGTTGCAATGGAATTATCTGGCCGTGTGAGTGGTGGTATGGTGGATTTGGTAAAATTTTGACTAACTGCCTTAGCGACTGACCAAAAGGACCTGAAATTGTTGGGAGAAGCGAGAAGTTTGTTTCTAATTCGTTGATTGTGTGCCTCCTTGGTTTCGTCGATAATTCCCTTGCATCTGTTCCGGGCACGAACAAAGATGTTACGATTTACGGTGTTAGGATTTTCACGCCATTGTCGGTAAGCAATATGTTTAGAAGCAACAGCTTCTTTGCATTTTCGGTCGAACCAAGGCTTGCCGTTGGAGGAGCATTTCATCGAAAAAGGGATGTAAGCTTCCATACCAGTCAAAATAACATCGGATACCTTCCTGGCGCAGTCAGATGGGTTATCGGATCGAAAACAAACGTCCATCCAAGGGAAAGTTCGAAAGTATTCCATGAGATCTTCCCATTTAGCAGACTTGTAGTGCCAAACCTTGCGCGGCCTAGGCGCCTCTCTGTCACCGATTGGCAGGATACTCGATGTCGAAAGCAGTTTATGGTCGGAAGAACCCAACGGCGGATTCACGGTGACCGTGTAAATCTCCGAATTGGTGGTTAAAAACAGATCAAGAAGACTGGCGAACTCCCCGTCTCGATCAGGGATCCGCGTTGGTTCGGTAATAAGCTGACTTAAGCCATAACTGATTGAGAATGATTCAGCTTCACGACCTTGTTCGTCGGTAGTATTTGAATATTTAAGCCAGTTGATATTGTGGACATTAAAGTCGCCCAGGATGGCAATTTCGGCACTTGGATAGTTAATTTGTAAATGATCGATGGTGTCTGCAAGAGAAGCGATAAGTGTTTGAAAATTGGTATCGCTTGCTGGTCGATACAGAATACAGATGAACCTTGTGGTTTGTTGAGTCGTTATTTTTAACCACATAACATCAAAGTTTGGGGGCTCCAGAGCTTCTTCTCGTTGACAAGAGAGGTCGCTTCTATATATATATATATATATATATATATATATATATATATATATATTGTATCCACATGTAAACCATGCCACTTATCAAATTGCTTCTTATCAAATCGTTCATCCATTTAAAATGTTAATGAGTGCGGTAAGGATAAGTTTAAGGCAGTGGAGTAAAAATGCAACACTGTCTTATGGAAAAAGTTATGTTACTACGCTTCGGTGTGTAACACCGGTAAGAAGCCCGAATGGTTCGTCTCTTGTCTAGTACTAAAACCGGTTTTAAATACGTACTGGTGATGTCACTTATATTTATTAATTTTAATACCAAGCCTGTTTACATTAAAACACTATCACAGATTTCACTTGTCCTGAAGATTGGCTGACTGGCTCGACCAAGGATCGACTAACCGGGTAAAATGTGTAGTGTTGTCAGATTTCAACGGTTAAAAAAATCTTTTTTGATATAACCACATGACCGCCTAATAAAATTAATAAATATAAGTGACAACACTGGTATGTATCCACGGCAGATTTCCCTACAAGACCACAGGCCGCCATTTAGTTTTTTTAACGGTGTTGCACAGAAGTAGAGTAAGGTAACTTTCTGCATAAGATAGGGTTGCAACTTATTCTATTGTTTCCTACTTGTCCTTACCCCATTTACTGAAATTTTAAATGAATGAATTATTAGGCGGAAAGTGATATCATGAATAACATGGTTCGTCTCTCTTTGGGTAGAAAATATTTTGGCCAAAATTATGCACTTGAAATTTTTATATTTTGGAAGTCTGAAAATACTATCGATTCGTTAGTAATCAGGCGATCTACTCAACCAATTTTAAGAGCAGGTTAAATGTGTGCCTTCGTTTTAATGTAAATATGCGGAGGCTTGGAAAAAACCAATCCTAGCGTGTTTATGACGAGTAATATAGCTACAGTTGAAATTTGAAGCTTTGTACTTAAAAGCTTGTGATTTGATTTAGAAGAAATCCATTAGCGACGTCGCTTTTTGATCCTTCGATGTCGGCTCTTCCTATCATTGCGATAGGAATGCAGCTGGTTCTTGTTAGTACCAGCTGCTATTGGAAGTCTTTGAAAAATCCCTATTTACACTCCTCAACGGGTCTCATATAACATACACAATACATATAAAACCTAGAGTAATGTTTCCAACGTTGATCAAAAGTTACAATTCTGAGATTGGCAAGTATTAAGCTATTTTGAACATCTCACTAAACGGGAATATCAATTCACTATTTAAATGTTTTTTTTAATTGACGTATAATTATCGGTTCGCATTCTTTATACCATGGTTTCGCAATCGAAAAAAATAATTATACTAAACAATAACAAGGTTTAAGAAACAGTTATTTGGATTTGCTTCAATAAATAAATAAAAAATATATTGATAAGAACAAAGGCGTCGGTACGACATTCCCTGGATTTTTATATGCAACTTCTGTCAGTAGAGTTAAAAAAAAAATATTTTGATGAGGGCAAGGTCTTTGATATGTTTATCTGTTTCCAATTAGTTCAGTTATAACAACATTTATAACAAACGGTTTACGCGTGATGGATCGTAGATTATCTGTTCATACCTGAGAAGAATGTATGTAAAATCATTTGTAAGGATCTTGGATAAATATTCATGTTTCAAAATTTTGGTGTCTAGCATGTAAACGAAGTAGATATGTGCGCTAGTTGTCAACTTGTCCAGTCAGTGGAAGTCGGACTTGCGCAATTAGTGTTCCGTACAGTATTTTTTTTTAAAATAAAATAAAATCCTTACCTAATTAGGTCCCTGACATGTATATATCTTACGATTCAATATGTATTTTCCCGTTTTTTCTTAGCCAATAAATCAATCTAGCTCAATCTAGAATCTAGTAGTTAAAGTTTAAAACAAATATTTACTACTATATTTGTTTAATTATGAACAAATAAAATAATTTTATTTTGTCTCGGAACTTGGCACCTATCCATTATTCATCATGGAAATTTATTTTATCTGTGATTGGCCAAATGCAGTAATATATTGAAAAGTATATGGGTTTATTACTTTGTCGAATACATATTGATATTTTGTAGCTATTAAATTCACATCATTCCACGAAAAAATCCTTCACCATATTGTCAAGACACATAGTTTATTTTATATTAGATAATTTTTGCCCAATTTGCAATTTATGGAGAATATTCCAAAATTTTTCTAAAATTCTTTTAATCAATACTTTTCAAGATACGGGGGAAAGCGATTTTTGACCTTTTTTTTAAAAGAAATACAAGGCTGGTTTGAAAAGTCCGTGTAAAAATAAAAACTACTTATGTGTTTGGGGTAAACCTTTTTTATTTTTCGACATAGTCTCCTTTTAGGCTTATACACTTCGTCCAACGATGTTCTAGTTTGTTGATCCCTTCCGAATAATAGGATTTGTCCAAGTCTGCAAAATATCCATTAGTGTCTGCAATCACCTCCTCGTTTGAATAAAATCTTTGTCCCGCCAGCCATTTCTTCAAATTGGGGAACAAATAGTAGTCCGAGGGAGCCAAGTCTGGAGAATAGGGGGGATGTGAAACGAGTTAGAATCCTATTTCCATTAATTTTGCGACCACAACTGCTGAGGTGTGTGCTGGTGCGTTGTCGTGATGGAAAAGGCAAATGGGCAAATCGCGGGCGTTTCTCTTGCAGCTCGGTTTTTCAAACGGTCCAATAACGATGAATAATATTCACCTGTAATAGTTTTATCCTTTTCCAGATAGTCGATGAGGATTATCCCTTGCGAATCACAAAAGACAGTCGCCATAACCTTTCCGGCCGAAGGAACGGTCTTCGCCTTTTTGGTGCAGATTCCCCTTTGGTAACCCATTGTTTAGATTGTTGTTTGGTCTCAGGAGTATAGTAATGTATCCATGTTTCATCCACAGTGACGAAACGACGCTTAAAGTCCTCCGGATTCTTCTGGAACAGCTGCAAACCATCCTTGCAACACTTCACACGATTCCGTTTTTGGTCAAGCGTGAGCAATCGCGGCACCCATCTTGCGGATAGCTTTCTCATGTCCAAATGTTTATGCAAAATATTATGTACCCGTTCAGTCGAGATGTCCACAGCACTAGCAATCTCACGCACCTTAACTCTTCCGTCATCCATCACCATATCATGGATTTGATCAATGATTTCTGGAGTCGTAACCTCCACAGGGCGTCCAGAACGTTCAGCGTCACTTGTGCCCATATGGCCAGTCCGAAAATTTTGAAACCACTTATAAACTGTTCTAATCGAAGGTGCAGAGTCACCATAATGTTTATCAAGCTTCTCTTTAGTCTCATGAGCGTTTTGCCTTTCATAAAGTAATGTTTAATCACCACACGAAATTCTTTTTCGTCCATTTCTTGAAAATCACTCGACTTCCTTGATTCACACGAATGCCAAACACAAAGAAATAGACCAATATGGCTGAAACTTGGTGTGCGTTCATTCAATAGATGCTACTAACTAAACATGACCTCGATAAGCGCCGGTGGTGCCATCTCTCGGACTTTGCACGGACTTTTCAAACCAGCCACGTATGATGAAAATTTTGCCCGAGTACATATATTTTTTAACTCGAATTTTCACAAGTTTTCATTTGACACCCCACTCGATGAATTTTTTTTTTCACTTCCCTCTATAAGCTAACCCTTTAATTTAAAATTTAACTAACAAAACTAAATTGCTCTGTTTGGGCGTTCAACTCCTTTATTTGTGCCAAATTTCAACTTTCTATGTTAAATAGTTTCGGAGAAGATCGGATGTGACAGACATCTACTAATTTAATTATCCAAATCTATTTGATCTGCTTTAAAGTAATATCTTCCCACTGCAACACACTTATGTCAACGTTTTCTCCAATCTTTAAGGTATTTATTAGGAGAAGACAGAGGGAGCATTGTGTTAGAGAAATACGCGAAATAGTTTGGTTTTCAGGGTATAATGAATGTGGCAACGTAGCTTCTCGCCTGCTTCCCGCCGCACGCAATGACGTGTTATTTATTTTTCATTTAGTATCGATGTATATTAATTAATTAAAACGATACTTTGGATTATTTATTAAAAATATATCAATTATTAAGTATTGATAACTGAATAAATGCTCGTGCAAGTCACTCGTTTATTCTAGTATCTTTAAAAAGAAAGTCAAATCAGTGCAATGCGTATATGTGATCCAAAATCTGAAAGAATGCCCGCGTCCGCGAGCGCAATCTTCAAGCCACGTTGCTATAGCGAAAATTCACTTTATAAAATACATTAAAAAGTAATATTTATCTAATATTTTTGCAACAACTAGGAGGTAAAAACTGCCTTCATATTTTAACAAAAGAAAGAAAAGTAATTTTTTTATGTAACACGTAGGCTGAAAAGTTTTTGGTCTGACACATAGATGACGCTTTTTTCAAAAAATCCATATGATTTTTAGGAAGTATGAACCTTCAAATGATATGTGTCAAAATTTTATAACATTTCGACGATTAGTTTACAAGTTACAGTGACGCTACTTTCGATATTTTCAAAACAATGGAAAAATCGAATTTCGAGTGTTGATTAAACACTTTTTTTTGAAGGGAAAAAATACCGTTGAAGCAAAGCAATGGCTTGATAAGTGTTACGGGGACTCTGCCCTGAAAATCACTTATCATTTACTGGTATGTTGAATTTAAACGTGGCCGTACAGATATAAATGATGCTGAACGCTCTGGACGCCCAAATAAAGTAGTTACACCGGAAAAAAAACATAAAAAAATTCACAAAATTGTTTTGAGTGACCGCAAAGTGAAATTGCGTGAGATAGCTGACACTCTAAAGGTATCAAAAGAACGTGTTGGTCATATCTGGCATGCACATGTGGGCATGAGAAAGCTCTGTTCGATATGGGTACTGCGTTTGTTTACAGTGGACCACAAACAACAACGTGTTGATTCTGAGCGCTGCTTGGACCTATTTAATGGTGTCCACGGAGTGGTACTTTCAATTTGGGGAGCGGACAAAAATCACACGGTGGCATATTTGGGGAATATAGTACTTAACGAAAATACATCGTTTTTACTTAAAAATCTATCAAGAATGAATAATCTCACACGACGGCCATACAATAAGTTTATAAAGCGTAATTTAATACATGAAATACACATAAGGCGCACCAGCCATTTTTAGTATTATCTTTTGTCTGTTTCAGTACCACCTTGAAATAACGAACGTCATATTTTCTTTTTAACTTACCCAATATACACAGGTTTTACCACTAACAGTAAATAAATTAAAATTGAAATCAATTTTCGAAGGTTCGAATGTTGAATATACTAAATTTTTTCTACTCGTCTGTACATACTTGGGGAAATCCCATCTCAGTATAATTGCTCTTTTCCTGGTATTATTAATTAAAATTCCAACAAAATACGATTATGTAAGTATAATTACATTGAATTACACAGATAAATTATGCGTGCAAATAACATGAAAAATTCTCTTCTTAAAAATATATTTATTTTGATAGGCGCCATTATTTATTTTAATGATTACACTTATGCCATTATGTTCATTTAATTTTACTCAAAACCTTTCAAATTAGTCGGTATTTCTGATCCCTTTCAAGTTTATTATCTGGAATGGTAATAACAAGGATCTTAAGTCATCTTACATAGTATACTTTCATGAAATTCATTACGGAAAAAAAACTATTTTCTACCCTTCCTGAACGCTAAATGTTCTGGTTGAAGTTATAACCACAGAGTAGTATCTATCTATGGTATCTAACCGTTCCTACAGAAAGGGAATATTTCCTTCCTGCTGGAAATGCGTTACAGTTCAGTCGATACCCAAAAAAGGCAAGAAGATCCCTTGCCAAACAATTACTGTTCAGTCGCGCGGCTTTCAATAATATCGAAAGTCATGGAAATGGCCAGCAATCACCATCTTGCAAAATATCTTGAGGAATTAAATATTATTGGCGACCATCAATATGGCTCTCGTAAGCAAAGATCAACAGGAGATCTACTTATGTAACACATGTTTGGAACAACGCAATTGAAAACTTTGGAGAATCTCGCGCTGTTGCACTTGATATATTCAAGGCATTCAACCGTGTTTGGCACGATGGACTGCCTACGCTCTTATAGTATGTTTGAAAAGTTGAAATGTTTATGGCTTTCGTTGTTTCCTCAAAGAACATTGCCTACAAGTGGTAGTCGACGGATATCCTTCTAACATCTTCACTATAAACGCTGGTGTGCCCCAAGGCTCTATACTGTCTCCTACTCTCTTTGTCGTTTACATTAATGAACTGCTGGGAAGCACCAAGGTTGCAGATGACAGTACGCCTATTTCTTTATTCACTTAGAATGCTCGAATATCGGCTACACATGCAAATATCTGCAGACAGCAGGAAGTCGTTCAACTTAATAAAGATCTGGAGAAAATTTTATCTTCCGCTGACAGTAACCAAGCAGAATTTAACGCTACAAAAATCCAGGCGGCATTTTTTTCTAAAAAAGTTAACGTTCCTGAACCCTACATAGATAAGAGCATGTCAGGAAGTAACATAGGTCTTGGTATGAACATGCTGCAAAGATAACAAAGTGATCTTCTCAAAAGCTGAGAATATTATTTAGAACTAGAACGCTTTACCCTTCACAACAACTGTTAATTCTGTATAAAACTAATATTCAAGCAAAGATGGAATACTGGTCTCATTTTTGGGGCTCTGCTCCCAACCATACACTGCATTTGTTAAATTATATTCAGAAGAGAGATGTTCGCCTGATTGGTAACACAGAAATGACCAGCAACCTTGCTTTATTGGAACATCAAAGGGAGGTTGGCGTATGGTGTTTATTTTACAAGTATTTTCATGGAAAGTTCTATGGATGTAGCTCGCATTCGCATGAAGTTCTGCTTGTTATTTCTTGTACAACCCTTTTCAAGCAGTCTTTTATATGAAGAACCTTATCTCTATGGAATGATTTGCCCAAGACTGTTTCCCACCGACTACAATTTACACCGATTCAAGACCAACGTGAATCGCTTTTTTCGCACACGCGTCGGTCCTGTAGCACTTTAGGAGTTTTCCCTGCATCGCGAGTGCTATTTTCACAAAAAAAAATGCCCATAAAGCTAAACAAGACATTATAAAGACCTTGTATAACTAGGAAAAGTCAATATGGGACAACTTAGTATTTAAAATTCTTGCAATACACACAATTATTGAGTGTGAAAATAAATCGTATCCTCGCTGAAAAGATGCTCAGAAATTCCGCCTTCTCACATGTGTCGCATACGCAAAGAGAATTTTGGAAAATATATATACTTTCCTTCCAAGGTTTTCTCTACACATTATCGAAGAAATGGCGCTCAAACAATTTACCTTTATGTAAAAAAGGATAAACCAAATATTTGGAGGTAAAAGAGTAACCGCAAAAAAGTATGTTTTTGTAACCTTTATAACTTGGAGACAAAAAAAAAAGCAAATTTAACGAAAAAGGTCTTAAATTAAAGATCTAGAAGGATATAAACTTCTGGACAAAATTAACGCAACAATCGGAAAATTAATTTATCTTTTTCTTATGTCAGTTTTAAAGTTTATCGAGTATTTGAATAGTAGGCTATGCATATTTTGTTTCGTTGTTCATGACAGAAATCAAAACAATTCGTTTAGATTTACAGTTTTAAAGAATTTTTTAGAAGATAAACAATTTTCTGTAATAATGCGATAGATTTTTTTCTTTAAAAGTAAGCTTATAAATTGTTCCTTTTTTCAAAGTAATACGTTTTTTGTGGTAGACTGTTTTATTTTTGACCCCGAGGAATTAGAAAAATGAATCGAACAAGGAATTTAACTGAACACGAGGTAGTGCTCAGTTTTATTGGACGAGGGATGTTTGTCAGAGTTATGTTGCCAATTTGTTAGGCAAACATCGTTCCACAATAAGTCGTATGGTAAGACGCTTGAATGAAGTAGGAACTTATTCTAGAAGGCTAGGGCAAGGGCGAAAACGATGCACTAGCGACCTAGATGAACGTTTTATAAGACAATATGCTTTAAGAAACAGGACTGTCACTAGTTCTATAATAAGAAACGAACTCGAAGCTGTTCGCAATGTCACAATTTCTTCTAAAACAGTTAGAAGACGGTTAAATAAAGCTGGATTAAACAGTAGGCGACCAGCCACTGCGCCCTTGCTTACTAGAGAGAACAGAGTTGCCAGGTTACGTTTTGCTCCAAATCACGAAAAGCGGTCTGTGGATGATTGGAAACAAGTTTTCTTCACAGATAAAACTAGGGTTAGTCTAAAACATCCAGATGGCCGTGAGCGAGTATGGCGAAGACCAGGAGAGAGGTTTTGTTCCTTGCAATATCTCTGCAAGGATTCCATTCGGCGGTGGCTCTGTTATGTTCTGGGGTGGCATCTGCTTTGATGCTCGCACAGAGTTAGTTCCTGTCCGTACGAGATCCATGAATGCTGACTACTATCTTGAGAATATTGTAATAGAACATGTGATGCCTTTCGGTCATTTTGTGGGGCCCAATTTCCTGTTTATGCAAGACAACGCTCGACCTCACGTGGCTAGGGAGGTACTCGATTATCTTAATCAAGTTGATATACCGATTATGTAATGGCCACCAAAAAGCCCGGATCTGAATCCGATAGAACATCTATGGGATCACCTTAAGAAAAATGTGAAACGTTATATACCTGCACTTAGAAACTTGAAAATGCAGTTATCACAGAATGGGAGCAAATTCCTCAAGATTTTATCTAAAATTTAATTAGAAGCATGCCTAGGCGCATAAACGATGTCATCCGAAGTAGAGGAGGCAGCACACGCTACTAGTGTCCCAGTTACACCATTAATTTTGCTACTAGTGTTCCAGTTTATTTTTTTCATTATTACATAATTTCAACGATTTTGTTATTAGGTCTTAAGAATAATTTTAATTCGAATCTTATAGAGAAATTTGGTAGCTAATTCACTTTTAAAGTATCCGAATAAGTTTTTTCTAACTTTTAGTGCAACCAATGTTCATACAAAATGATTAAAATTAATTCATTATAGAGATTTGTATGATTTAATATATTGTTGCGTTAATTTTGTCCAGGGGTGTACTTTTCGATTTTTTTATTTAGGGGTAACTACCCCGTATTCTCGTCAATTATTCACAGAAGTGTGAAGAAAACATGTCAGCACACAATTCGGTTTTTGTGATGCCTTGGGAACCAGAGAGGCCTTGTTTTCTATGCAGGTTTTGATTCAGCGATGTAGAGAGGTCAATTGTGACGTATATTTGTGCCTGATCGACTACCAAAAGATCTTTGGGAGAATCCAATATCACAAAATGGTCGAAATTTTGAAAGACCTTGGGCTAGATGGAAAAGACCTGCGGATTATTGGCAACCTCTACTGGAACCAGATGGCATTTATTAAAGCAGAAGGGGAGCGCTCAGAACCAATATCGATTGAGCGTGGAGCAAAGCAGGGTTGTGTTTTGTCTCCCCTATTGTTTAATATACGCTCTGAGCAAATCTTCAGAGAGGGACTGGAAGAGGCTAATGAAGGAATACTGTTCAATGGGGAGCGAATAAATAATATTCGTTATACTGACGATACGGCGGTTATGGCTGATAACTTAAAGGGTCTATAACATCTTATGACAAAAATAAACGAAGTCAGTAATCGATACGGCCTCGAACTTAATATCAGCAAGACAAAGTACATGGTAATCAGCAAGTTTCCGGTTCCTCCCTCCTTGTTGATCGTTAACAATCAACAAATTCAAAAAACTTCATTATATTCATATTTAGATACCATGATAAACGAACAATAGGATCATTCGCAGGAAATTTGTTGCCGTATCGGAAAAGCTAGAGCAGTGTTTCTTAAAATGACATCACTTTTCAAAAGCTTAGCAATAAAATTAAGCACGAAAATGAGACTCCCAAGATGTTATGTCTTCAGTATCCTTCTTTATGGTGTAGAAACTTGGACGCTGGCAGAAGTCACTTCTTGAAGCATTTGAATTATGGCTATATCGTAGAATTTTGAAAATTTCTTATACTGACCATATCACCAACGAGGATGTCCTACGTCTCATGAACAAGAAACTGGAAATTATGGAAACTGCTAAAGGAAAATTGGAATATTTAGGACACATAATGAGAAATTCCCACAGATATGGATTACTACAGCAAATACTCCAAGGGAAGGAATGTGGAAAAAGGGGACCAGGACGCAGACGTATCTCCTGGCTAAACAATCTGCGAAATTGGTTCTCAAGAATTACTACCGGTCTTTTCAGAGCTGAAGTGGATAAAGTAATAATAGCCAGAATGATTGCCAACATTTGAACCGAATAGGCACTTTAAGAAGAAAACCCCCTATTTTGGGAGTTAAAAGTGTGAAAATAAATAAGATTTTTCCCCAAAATTAAAAGTTATTTTTTAGGTTAAAATACTCGTAGCACTAACATGAATTTCAACCCCCTTTTAGGGGGTGGTTATCACTTAGCGATAAGTTTGGGAGACGTATAAGTCCAGAGCTATATTTTCAGTATTTTGATCATTTCTTTGTATTTTTCCTAGTCTTGAGGGTCATTTTTGTGAGTATGGCAGAATCCCCTATTAATAAAATGGGCTGATTTTGCGGTCACTCTTTTCAAAAACAAATTTTCTGTATGAATAAACTTTTAACCAAATCAATTAAATTTTCAGAAGGTAACCTATCAAGAAAAATTAACCGGTCAAGTGCAAGTTGAACTTGCACAATTAGTGTTCCGTACGTTGAATGCCTTTAAAATAAAAAATTTTGTTCTGGTGGTATAAAATCATCAGTGACTTCACAAAATACACCCCAAATGAGTTTTCAACAAAGTTTGTTTCCAATCTTTACTGAAAACTGATGACCTTGAAATTTTTGTTTTTTTTTTTTATATACCAGATAAATTACACAGGGGAACAGCTGTTTTGGTGTCGAGGTTTTTTGAGCTGATTCTATATCAATTTGATGTCCTGAATTCAAATAACGTATTCATTTGTACCTAGGAGCTCAAATTTTTAAGATATACAATTTTAGAGAAATATACGTTACATTATTGTAACTCAAATCCGTAAGTGTAGTAAACAAAAGTAGATACGAAATTTTTATATACAAAATACAATATTATGTCGTACTTACAAACAAAAAAAAACATTGAAGAAATGAAATAGTCACTCAACACTTGGAAAGCTTCTTTCCGCGACATTCTTGAATGTTTTTTTAAACAGTCCCTTTTTAAACTCCAGCAGTAATCTGCCATCATGTGCATGTCCCATCTTCCTTGGTAGCGGTCCTCCATAACTTTAATATCTTGGTGAAATCTTTCACCTTGTTCCTCACTCATGTCTCCTAAATTTTCTGGAAAACGGTCCAAGTGGCTGTGTAAATAGTGTATTTTAATACTCATATTGCACCCTAAGGATTTGAAACTATTAAGCATCTTGTTAACCATTTCAACATAGTTTTGAGCTTTATGTTTGCCTAGAGAATTTTCTACAACTGCAACAAATGATGTCCAAGCTTCTCGTTCAACTTGATTCATTGAATTTATGAAGGCATTTAATTGTCTTATTTGTGGGCCGTCAAATATCCCTGCTTTGAGTTTTTCTGTGCTCAACTGATGCATTTTTACCCCTATATATGCAAAACAAGACCCATTCTTATCAAGAGCCTTTACAAATTGCTTCATTAAGCCCAACTTTATATGTAACGGAGGAAATATGATTTTTTTCTCTTTCAACCAAAGCGTCGTTAATGACATTCTTTTTCCCAACGTCCATGTTTTTTCTCTGAGGCCAATCTTTTCTAACCCAGTGGTGTGTTTTGTCCCTACTATCCCAGAGGCACAAGAAACACGGATATTTCGTGTAACCACTTTGCTGCCCAAGAAGAAAGTTTACCATTTTTAAGTCTACACAAATCATCCATTGATGTTCGTAATACTTTATCTTCTGCAAGACCAAAGCTATGGTATTATATTCTTCTTTCAGTTTCGTTGAGTGAGCTAGTGGTATTGAACCATATTTATTCCCATTATGTAGAAGGACACATTTTAAACTTCGCTTTGAACTGTCAATAAATAGGCGCCAATCATCTGGAATATATTCAGAATGTCCCATTTCTTTCATGAGTCCCCTAATTTCGTGACAAAATACAAGATTGTCTTCTTGAGAAAAGAATGGTAGCAGATCTTTTTCTCTTTATACGGTAAAAGGTAATTTTGGTTCCTTGTTCCAGTAAATTTTTGTCGTTCAACCTAGAAGCCAGTACTTCAGAAGCTTTTTTCGATAAATTGAGATCCCTGGTGAGATCATTTAATTCATTTTGATTGAAGCGTTGAGGAACTGATGACGTCCCCTCATAGTCACTGTTAGTTTCATTAGCATCAGAACTTTTATTAGCATCAGAAGAGCGATCAGAGGGAAAATATTCGTCATCAGAGATATGTGGTGGCTGATGAAATGTTGGAATCGGTATTTCATCTGAGTGCGGGATAGGGCGTATTGCCGAGTCTAAATTGGGATAAGTCCACTTACTGCGGTTATTTCGATTGATTCCATTAGTATTTACTAAACAGAAATAACAGTCATTGAAGTGGTTTTTTGGTTCTCTCCAAACCATTGGTACGCCGAATTTTAGACATTTTCTTTTCCCGGTAGTCCACTGCCGTAAATGCTCTGTACAAGTTTTACATACGAGATGCGGGGCCCACGTTTTGTCCTGATCACCAAGCTTAACTCCAAAGTATCCAAGATACGCTCGCCTTACAAAGTCAGTAATAGTTTGTCTGTTTTGTTGAAACATGTATTCTCCGCATATATAGCAAAACACATCAGGTTGATTTACACAACTTCTTCTTGAACTGGAACCTGAACTCATTTTAATTCTGTTCAATAACACAAAAACACTCTTTTCTTAACATAAAATAACACGCCGAATTCGATCTACTCTCATTAGTAAGAACGCACAAACTGACGAGACTTACCCAAGTTAGGTGATTAAAAGGGTCAGTTCAGGTACCTGATAGGCAATGGTTCCACTATTTATAGATTTACCTGGAATTTACTCAATTACAGACTGACAATAAAACCATTGTACCTACATTAATGAATATATAATAATTTTAGAACTCTCATAAATGAATATACTGAATAAAAACCACATTGGTAGATAAGTTGATGTATCTAAAAAAGTAGAGCTGATAGAGAAAAACGGATTGCATGTATAGATTTAGCGTCCAAATATAGTTAAAATCAGCTCTAAAATCCCAGGCACCAAAACAAAAATATTTTTTTGTTGCCCTGTGTTATTAAAGGTAATGCACTCGTAATAATTTTCGTTCAATTTACATCCCGTGGAGAATATTCCAGAATTTATTCAAAATTTTTTGATCAGTACTTTTCGAGATAAGGTGGGGGGACAGCGATTTTTTAAAAATAATACAAAGAAAAGTGTGCGCAAGTATTATATTATATATATATATTTTTTACTCGTGTTTTCACAAGCTTTCATTTGACATCACACTCGATGACCTAGTAAAAATTTTTTTTTTCACTTCCGATTTTACCCCCCAAAACTAACCCCTTAAGTCAAAATTTAACTTTCAAAACTACATGACTCTGATGAGGCCATCAATTCCAAAATTAGTACCAAATTTCAACTTTCTATGTCAAACAGTTTCGGCGAAAATCGGGTATGACAGACAGACAGACAGGCAGACACCGAAGTGATCTTATAAGTGTTCCGTACGGAACACTAAAAAGAATCAAAAATAATTTTCTTTGACACAAAAACATAAAAAAATATTTAATAATTCACTTTACCTGTTCTTGTGTTTACTATATTCCTTTCCAATTAAAATCTTTCACTAAATTATCACAGTCGTTGTTTAGATAATTTGAACTACACGCCGCACTAATAAGTACCACTACTTGTTTTGTCTATAACATGTTCAGGTGTAATGATCATAACTAGGAATTACGCAGTGTTAAAAATGATTTTTAGAAATCAATAATTATCACAATCATTGCTTCCTCTAATAACACAAATTTATTCCATTTGCAAAAATAAATATAACTATAACCGTAGTTTCTACCTTATGACTAATTTTTACGGATATATGCCTTTATTAATAAAAAAAATAAATACGCCACACTTTTGTGTTATTATTTTATTAACATTATTATGATTGTCATTTTTACAAGAATTATTTTTAATTGGCAAACAACCGCGAAGGTTCTGAATAGAAGATACGAACTCTGTACGGATTTATACTTTCTGTCTGGTCAAATTGTATCGACGAAATTGCTGGTACATTTTTACAGGGTGTTTAAAGTAACGGTATCGTAGTGTTGTTTTAAATACTCTTTCACAATTATTGATTTAAATTTTTAGGAATTCACCGTTTTTTGCGGTTATAAATATATTGCATGGTTACGGCAAACTGAAAAATATTTTTAGAAAATTAAGGAGACCAATCAAATTAAACACAAACTATTATTTTATTCATCTAAATCTATTGGAATCCTTTCAAAGTAATCTCCTTCCATTGCAACACACTTATGCCAACGTATTTCCCAGTTTTCGAAACACTTCTTATACATGACATGAATGATATTGGTTTGTCAAAAAAGTATTGAGTCTTCCTCGTCTTAGTTAGTTTCAGATATCTCAGGTAATACAAGTCGCATCGGATCATACTTAGCGTCAGTGGAAAGCTGATATTTGACAGTAGTAGAGGTCAAACTTTATATGGAACAAAATTATTTCCAATATAACAGTCAATTTTATGTTCAGAAAGAAGGAACAGCTATGGGTAATTGCTTATCACCTTTCACAGCCAATTTATTCATGAGTAAGTTTGAAACCGAAGCCAGTCAAGAATTTGAGTATTTCCCAAGGGTATGGTAAAGGTATGTGGATGATATTTTCGCGATTTTTGATACAAAGAAAGCACATATTGATGACTTTGTTTCCAAATTAAATAGCCGGTTTGATTCCATTAAATTCACTTACGATGTTTTGAGCAAAGGACAATTGCCTTTTTTAGATATTTTAATTATTAAAAATAATAATAGATTAGAATTTGATATCTATAGGAAAGACACAGTAACAAATAGATATATTCCTAATGATTCATTTCGTTGCAAACAACACAAATTAGCCTCATTATATTTTTTAGTTCATCGTTTGGTCACTTTTCCTCTAAATAGAGTAAACTTTAATAACGAAAGGAATCGTATTAGAAATATAATTAGAGTTAATGATTATGACGATGACTTAGTAAAAAAGCTAATAAATAGATATAAGTTTAGGTTAAATATTCAGAATTCCATCTTTTTTCCACGCGAAGAAAATAACACAAAGTATGTCTCCATATCATATAATCCGAAATATAGCAAGGGACTCAATAAGGTATTTAATAAGGTAGGCCTCACCTTAGTCTATAAGTCATCAAATAATTTGAGGAATATCTTAGGAAATCTCAAAGATAAGAATTGTGAGAAAAGTGGAATTTATGAAATTAGTTGTAATGATTGTGACAAAAAGTATGTTGGGAAAACTAAAAGGTCAATTAAAACACGATTTAAAGAACATTTAGCACACTTAAAATACAGTAGAACAGAAAAGTCTAGCATTGCCGAACATGCCCTTGAAGCTGATCACAATGTAACATTAGATAATCTAAGATTAATAAAAAATGTATCCGATAGGAGATTGTTGAACACATACGAAAGTATGAAAATTATAAAATGTAAAAGTAGTTTAAATAAAGACAGAGGGCCTATTCCTTATAGTCCCCTCTACTGGTTGCTTGACCGGAACTGATGGCCTTACCTATTCCATTAGTTCCGCTTGAGTAATTCAAGGTTTAGGCTAAGTATAAATAGGGTAGATTTGTAGTTTAGCTTTAGTAAATCATCGCTCCTGATGAAGCTAACATGGTTAGCGATACGCGCGTTGAGTGCAAAAATAAAGTGTTTGGTGTAGTGGTGATATATACTGAGTAGTGTCATTGTGCCAAAGATTCCACATTCCCAACTTAGTAGTAGACGTGCAAAAACTGTTGCAATTCGTTTATTGAAACTTAATTTAGAGCGCCTTGAAGATGAGTAAAAATTCGTTACATTTACTTCACAGGCTGTTTATGGTTAAGATACGTGACCAAAAGCAACAGCTAAACCATATTTCAGTAGCTTTCATTCTGGGAATTTCGATGTTAAAAATGGTCCTCGCACTGGTCGACCAGTGACAGAAAAAGTTGATAGAATTTTGGAAAAAGTTGAGCAAGATCGGCATATAAATAGTCATGACATCACCAGGGAACATCCATCACCGAACAGTTTTTCACCATTTAGAGAAAGCTGGTTACAAATAGAAGATATGTTAGATGTTTGGGTGTTAGATGATTTGATGCCACAGCATTTACTGGATCGACATTTCAAATGCGATTCTTTACAGAAACGTAACGAAATGGAGCCATTTCTGAAGTGATTGACCCCGGGCGATAAAAAGTTGCTCACGTACTGCAAAAATGTGCGAAATATATCGTGATTGAGAAAGGATGAAGCTCCAGAAACGTTGGCAAAACAAGGTAATGCTGTGTGTTTGATGGGATTGAAAGGGACTAGTACATTATGACCTGATGCAGCCTGGCCAAATGATTGATTTTGCACACTACTGTCAATAATTGACAAGATTCAAGCAAGCGAATAAAAAAAATGACCAGAACTAGTCAACGGAAAGGGTTGTTTCGGTCTCTGCCTGAAAAGAGGCCTGTGAAAACCATTGGTCACAATTTTTTGCCCAGAAACCACATAAGTTCTACAGTGGCCGGATTATTGTGTTGCCAGAAAAATGGCAGAAGGTTATCGAACAAAACAGCACATATTTGGTTTAATACAGTTCTTTTATGTAAAAACTACTTGTCTCAATTTTGACTTTAAGAGACTCAATATGACAGTCCTTTATATTGTTTTTAAGGTTGCCAGTGAATCCTCTTTGATACCTTTTATCAATTCAAAAGTGGCGGTTTTAACTTGGGGAGCAGGAAGAAAAGTCAAATGAATAGTATTGGTGAATATAACTCTTGTGGAAGGTATATGTAACCCCTTAATGATTATCAAAAAAAATTTCTACGAGGATTAATTAAGTTTATTGAAGTTAATTTAATCACTCTATATATAAAATTTTTGCACACAGAAAGAAACACTTAATTATCTACCTTTGTCAAGGTCATCGATTTTCACATATAACTGTTTTCATTTAACTAATATTGTGGATTGTGTAAAATAATATCATTAATTTATTTGTATTATTTAATATTTACTTGTCGGTCAAGTAAGAACGTATCGTGTGCATTAAAAAATATATTTACTTAAAAAGTTTTTTTTATATCATTCGATAGTAAAGAATGGCCATTAAAATGCTTATGATACAGTAGTTCGTCTAGTCCCCATCAGCGTCGATGATCGCCTGGCATCTTCAGGGCGTACTTTTGAAGAGATGTTCCTCGTATTGCAAAGATTGCCTGATTGCGCGAATTTGCCACGAAAGCTACTTCACTGTGTACACTTTTTTACTACGAAGCTTCTGCTTGATGTATGACTTCATGTCTTCGATTGGGTTTGTATCGGACGACTGGAACGGCCAATGTAGCGTGACGATACCGGATTCCCCAGGCTACAGGTCTCACTCCGATGTTTGGGGTCGTTACCTTCTCGAAGAATCCACTCTTCATTTTTATAGACAAACTACCGTTTGGCAGTCGATACTAATGCCTTCTTGTATATCTGGAGCATTTTTTCAACAGTCAAATTGTAGGTAAAGATGTAGAGTCTCCCAAAATCTTTTTCCTAAAGACATCCTCAAACATGGATCTTGACAGGGTGTTTCACAGTGCGCTGAACCAAATTAACCAGGTTCTTGGGGTGATAACATAACCACAAAACGAAGCATCATCGGAGGAATTACGTTGCTCCAGTCTCGATCTATGTTTTCCTCTGGCCAAGTCGTTTCCCTCCGTGTCTTTCGCTCAGTAATGATTTCTTAACCGGACTCCGGTACTTCAAATCGTTAGCCCGAAGATGAATGCGAATAGTTTCATACGATATATCTAGACCTTTTTGCTTTAGTTTTTGCGCCCCTTGGGGCAAAGTTAATTAAGAATTACGGGAAAACATGTTAATAACCATTTTTTCGTCCTCCCTCGACACTTTTCCTCTTAAACCACATACTGGTATATCATCAACATTTTTAAACTGAGAGTTTGATTTTACCTACTTGCTAACGAATGCCCTTGACTTGCCCATATACTTAACAGCCGCTGTAGCCGTTATGTTCAGACCTTTTGGATGATTATATCCTCTTCGGCCCGAGAGCCTATTTTCCAAAACTTTTTAGTAAAATCAACTTTCAGGAGTTCATTTATACTAAATTTGACGTTTTTAATTTTGTTGATTAACTATAATTTGTACACATATGTGCACATTGACTGTCTATAACATATTGTGACAGAAAACTTAAGAACAATCAAACAATCAAGAGTTACTAAAAAAATGGCTATTTAAACTTACTGAGCAGAAAAATTTATACAAAATATCAAATGCCGTCGAATCATTAAACATGACAACTCCCAGGCATCCTCCGCGACTGAAGGAATCCATGACCTGTCAGCCAAGTCTCAACATATGATGTATTGCCTCGTGCTCAGGCTGAAACCTTATTGCTCTTTCAGCAGCTCAAGCTTGATTTTCTTTACCACTTTTCCAAGTGTAAAAAGTAGGCTAATTTGTCTGTAATTCTTAGGCTCTTTTGTGGTTGTTCTATGTTTCTGAATCACCACGACGCACAGTGGGGGAAAAAAAACGAAAAATCGTGTTTCAAAATTGTCTAGAGCCTTCAATTTTGGTTCGATTTGGACGATTTTTTTTTAAAATTGAAGCTTATTAAATTCCGAACAAAGTTGTCGGAGCCGATTTTTCAATTAAACTTTTGTTTCAAAATATCGGACGTTGGTTTCTGATTATATAGCGACTGAGACACAGAAAACGCTTATAGTTTCAAACCAAGTTATGCTAAAATGTGTGTATGTATGTTTTTTTATGTCGCAGATAATATATCTAATATCACAGTTACAAGATTAATAATAATGAACCCAAAATGGCTGCCATGAACAATAAAAGTATTATAAATATGAATAAACGTACCATTATTATTTTACATCCATAACATTTGCATAAATAATTTCTTTAAGGTTGTTAATTATAAATATGTTTCAACAATTGACTTAAAATGACAAATCAACTATGGCGGATGCCAAAATTGAATCGAGCAAGAAGGTTTCTCTGTGGCATTTAGACTGTGGCAGTCAGATCATTCAAGTTATTCAAGTTTAGTTGCGGGATTTAAATTTTCATGCAGATTATTATTACTCTTACAAAGTACACGCAGAGAAATGCTAAAATAGGGACAGTTAAATATTTTGCTGCATTAGCCACTGTTTCGTAATAGCAGCCACTTTTTTGCTACAACAGCAAACAACGTGGCTAGTGCAGCAAAAAATTTAGCTGTCCCTATTTTAACAAAACGTTTTAGCTGTTGTAGCCATTTTCTAGCTGTGTGAGCTGTCCTTTTCTGCGTGTATCGCTGTTTTTTGTATCTGCTAGAAAATTGTCTACGATACTTAAAACTTACAGCAGCAATATTCTAGCAATAACTGCATGAAAATTTAAATCCCGCAACTAAACTTGAATAACTTGAATGATCTGACTGCGACAGTCTAAATGCCACAGAGAAACTTTCTTGCTCGATTCAATTTTGGCATCCGCCATGTTTGATTTGTCATTTTAAGTCAATTGTTGAAACATATTTATAATTAACAACCTTAAAGAAATTATTTATGCAAATGTTATGGATATAAAATAATAATGGTACGTTTATTCATATTTATAATACTTTTATTGTTCATGGCAGCCATTTTGGGTTCATTATTATTAATCTTGTAACTGTGATATTAGATATATTATCTGCGACATAAAAAAACATACATACACGCATTTTAGCACAACTTGGTTTGAAACTGTAAGCGTTTTCTGTGTCTCAGTCGCTATATAATCAGAAACCGCCATTTTGAAGACGTCGGCCATTTTGAAACAAAAGTTTAATTGCAAAATCGGCTCCGACAACTTTGTTCGAAATTTAATAAGCTTCAATTTAAAAAAAAAATCGTCCAAATCGAACCAAAATTGAAGGCTCTAGACAATTTTGAAACACGATTTTTCGTTTTTCCCCACTGTGCGACGTCCGCTTCCTTTAACTCTACGGAAAGTAGCTTACCTTGACAATTTTATGTATCAGGTCAATGAGCTTCGCGATCTTTTCACCGTTCCTACCTAGATGTTATTTTGCCCTGGAGCATTCCTCTTCGAGGTGCTTTTGATGACGTCCTTCACTTCTCTAGGGGTGGTGTAGAAGGTTTGCGAGACTGAAGAGGGATTTCGTTAAAAATCTGAATAGTCTGGCATAGCCTGACTTCTCGTCCATCTCTCAAATCTAAGGTCTGTTTGGCGAAAACTGATCTTCTAATATCTCTGCTAGAAGATTTGCCTTCTCTTTCTGGGTTAAAGCGGTGGTACGTATACAGCACTGTCATTACTTGTAACGACATACTCCATAATATTCTTGTCGTATTACAGTTGTCGTTATCTCTCGTATCCAATTACTAATTTTTATAGGGTGGAGCGGTTGCTATTGTGACATATATATATGTTTGTGGATGCCAGCAAAATAGCTGATCTTCTGACTTAAACCATAAATGTGCTTACAGATCCTGATCTGTAAACTCTTTATGTTTTCTATCTTGGAACTTCATTGCGAACTTCTGACGAGGAACAAAATAGTTCGAAACAGGTGTATAAACTTAATATTTAAGTTATGAACCAATAAAAATTATCAAAAACGTTTTGAATTAAAATGACAAATTAGTAGTAATAAAATGTTAAAATTAGTTCAGATTTTTTATTGTCTATGGCACTTTAAGAAACAGTTTCAGTCTTTTAGGACGCACAGATAGATGCCACAGCCCACACAAAGCACAGTGTCCTTCCAGACCTTGGTCGTTGTTATCGAGGCTGTCTTCCACGCTATCATCATCGTGGTCATTATCTAAAACAACTCCATTTTCATTTTGAATAACGCCGAGGACTTGGAGATGCTCTTTATTTCCATCTGGAATGTTACCTTGTTTGTCATCGGGGTTAAAGTTTGGGATATCACGCAGGTTATCTTCACTTAAGTTGTCACCGACTGAGGAAAGCGAGCTGCCAACATATTCGAAGTCATCAACCTCAATATCACTAGGATTGAAAAAAACAAGGAATTCTTCATAAGTAACAAGACGTCCATCTAGTCGAATTGTTTTGGGTGGAGGAGGCATACTTAGCTGCAAACAAAATTATTCAACTTTTACTAAACAATGCATCAATATCCATTTAAATTATTTAAATTAACTTTAAAATAAACATTTAAAGTACATTTAAAGCACTTAATTAAAATACTCGTTGGAACCCAATTCTTAAACCGAATTTGCTACTTAGACCCAATGTACACATTTGTATACAAATATTTTCAAACACGATGACATAAAAAAAAAACCGGTCAAGTGCAAGTTGAACTTGCACAATTAGTGTTCCGTACGTTGATTGTTTTTGAAATAAAAATTTTTGTTAGGGTGGTATAAAATGATCAGTGACTTCACAAAACACACCCCACATGAGTTTTCAACAA
The DNA here is from genome assembly GCA_019049505.1 of Pachyrhynchus sulphureomaculatus. Lineage (NCBI taxonomy): Eukaryota > Metazoa > Arthropoda > Insecta > Coleoptera > Curculionidae > Pachyrhynchus > Pachyrhynchus sulphureomaculatus. The sequence goes on along the minus strand of CM032455.1, from coordinate 147,339,760 downwards.
AGTTTGTTTCCAATCTTTACTGAAAACTGGTGACTTTGAAATTTTGTTTTTTTTTATATACCAAATAAATTATTAAAGGTAATGCACGCATGATAATTTTCGTTCAATTTATACCCCGTGGAGAATATTCCAGAATTTTTTTCAAAATTTTTCGATCAGTACTTTTCGAGATAAGGTAGGGGACAGCGATTTTTCGCGATTTTTTAAAAGTAATACGAAAAAAAGTGTGCGCAAGTATTACATTATATATATTTTTTTTTACCCGTGTTTTCACAAGCTTTCATTTGACACCACACTCGATGATCTAGTAAAAAAATTTTTTTTTTCACTTCCGATTTCACCCCTCAAAACGAACCCCTTAAGTCAAAATTTATGTTACGGTGGTATAAAATAATCAGTGACTTCACAAAACACACCCCAAATGAGTTTTCAACAAAGTTTGTTTCCAATCTTTACTGAAATCTGATGACCTTGATTTTTTTTTTTTTTTTTTTATATACCAGATAAATTATTAAAGGTAATGCACTCGTGATAATTTTCGTTCAATCTACCCTCCGTGGAGAATATTCCAGGATTTTTTCAAAATTTTTTGATAAGTACTTTTCGAGATAAGGCGAGGGACAGCGATTTTTCGCGATTTTTTGAAAATAATACAAAGAAAAGTGAGCGCAAGTATTACATTATATATATTTTTTACTCGTGTTTTCACAACCTTTCATCTGACACCCCACTCGATGACCTAGTAAAAAAATGTTTTTTTTCACTTCCGATTTCACCCCCCAAAATTAACCTCTTATGTCAAAATTTAACTTTCAAAACTACATGGCTCCGATGAGGCCATCAATTCCTATATTATTACCAAATTTCAAGTTTCTATGACAAATAGTTTCGGAGAAAATCGGGTGTGACTGACTGACAGACAGACAGACAGACAGACAGACACCGAAGTGATCTTATAAGTGTTCCATACGGAACACTAAAAACCGGCCAAGCGCAAGTTGGACTTGCGCAATTAGTGTTCCGTACGTTAATTGCTCCCAAAATAACAATTGTTGTTACGGAAGTAACTTCACAAAACACATCCCAAATGAGTTTTTAACAAAGTTTTTTTCTGATGTTTACTGATGACCTTGATTTTTTTTTTATGTACCAGATAAAATATTAAAGGTAATGCACTCGTGATAATTTTCGTTCAATCTACATCCTGTAGAAAATATTCCAAACTTTTTTCAAAATTTTTTGATCAGTACTTTTCGAGATAAGGGGGGACAGCGATTTTTCGCACTTCGGTTCTAATGCATATTTGATCAAGGTAGCAAAGTGAATGTTTAAGTTTTTATTTTAAAATGAGTATTCAAAAACGTAAAGCGTTTAATTTAAAAGACAAACACGATATTATAAGGAAAATAGATAATGGAGTTAAACAAAGTGATGTTTGCAAACAGTTGAATTTGACTAAATCTACGGTTTCTACCATACAGAAGAAAAGGCAAGAAATCTTATCAAACTATGACAAAAGAAACTTTAGTTGTAAAAAACCGGTCAAGTGCAAGTTGAACTTGCACAATTAGTGTTCCGTACGTTGATTGTTTTTGAAATAAAAATTTTTGTTAGGGTGGTATAAAATGATTAGTGACTTCACAAAACACACCCCAAATGAGTTTTCAACAAAGTTTGTTTCCAATCTTTACTGAAAACTGGTGACCTTGAAATTTTGTTTTTTTTTATATACCAAATAAATTATTAAAGGTAATGCACTCGTGATAATTTTCGTTCAATCTATACCCCGTGGAGAATATTCCAGAATTTTTTCAAAACTTTTTGATCAGTACTTTTCGAGATAAGGTAGGGGACAGCGATGTTTCGCGATTTTTTAAAAGTAATACGAAGAAAAGTGTGCGCAAGTATTACATTATATATATATTTTTTACTCGTGTTTTTACAAGCTTTCATTTGACACCACACTCGATGACCTAGTAAAGTCAAAATTTAATTCTCAAAACTACATGGCTCTGATAAGGCCATCAATTTCTATATTATTACCAAATTTCATCTTTCTATGTCAAATAGTTTCGGAGAAAATCGGGTGTGACAGACAGACAGACACCGAAGTTATCTTATAAGTGTTCCGTATGGAACACTAAAAAGTAAGATGATGATCAAGTCGATAAAGGACTCCTTAAATGGTTTAGTCAAAAAGGACATGAACATGTTCCTATTACCGGCTATACTTTACAAGAGAAAGCTAGTAACTTGGGAAGGAAAATAGAGAATACCGAGTTTAACTGTTCTAGAAGTTGGATTGAACGATCTAAAAAGCGGCATAATATTAACGGGGGTAAGATAGGAGAAACTGCAGAAGTGGATATCTTTGATTGTGTTAGCCGATACTTGTTGGAAATTCATAATAAAATTATATAAAAACAACACTATGTTCTAATTTCCAATATATTTAAAGTCACTTGACAATTGTTTCACCATACAATGGCTTCTTCAGAAGTAAATAAGAAAGAAAAATATTTGGTGGTTAAATAAACTATCCTTATTACCTAAAATTATGCTAATCATTTTATTATATTAATTGACTGTTATTGATCAGTGGTTGGCCAATGTATGCCGGAAATTCGAGAAAGTTATGAATATGTGGACAGTTTTAATGCGAATGAAACGGGTTTGTTTTACAAGATGACGCCTAATAAGACATTAGTTTGTCGGAGAGAATTGTGCTGATGGAAAATTATTAAAAGTAAGGATTACTGTGTTGGTAACTGCAAATATGTCTGGAATAGAGAAAAAAAAAATTGTTGATGATAGGAAAGTTCACCAATCCCAGGTGTTTTAAAAACAAACATTTACCAGTAAAGTACAAATCAAACAGTAAAGCCTGGATGACATCAGAAAACGAACTGATCGAATGGGACAAAGAATTAAAATTCAAAAACAGAAAAATATTACTTTTGATTGACAACTGTCCAGCGCACCCTGAAGTTGATCTACAGCAAATAAAATTGGTTTTCATGCCTCTAAACACAAGTACAAAGCTCCAGCCTATCGATAAAGGTGTGATACATTCTTTAAAATGTCATTATAGAAAGATTTTTCTTATGAAAATGTTACAGACTATTGATAAAGGTAACATTTTTTCTGTAACTCTCTTGGACGCTATAAACTTTATCCTTATGGCTTGGCAAAGAGTCAGTAGAAAAACCATTGCAAACTCTTTTAAGCATGGAGGATCTTGAAGGAAGGAATGTAGATATGACTCAGATAATGAGCTACCGTTGACTTAGTGGATTAAAAAACATCGAGGAGATTCTACTGATTGTCTAGAATTTGTGTACGATGCTGACATTCAACAAAGTACAGTGGAAATCGAGATTAAAAGGTTTTTAATTATTTTGAAGAATAAGTATGTGCTGATAATGAATTAATGGTGAGAGAAATATTAACTGATGATCAAATTGTGACATCAGTGACTTCTGGAAAGATTTTAAGCGATAATGATGACAAATACGAGTTTGGCGAGGCAGATAATATTTATGTTCCATCGACTTCAGAAATGACTAAGAAAATAACTGAAATTCGCACTTTTTTGAAATCTCGTGAAGTTCCTGAACATATATGGAGTAGTTTTTGGGACCTTGACAATTATATAAACAGCATTTCTTTTTCAAGTAAAATTGTACAAACGAAAATTACTGATTTTATTGTATAAACTACGTTTTTTGTTTATACTCATATATGTGCTAACATACATAATAATAACTTTAGTGTTTTATTTTCCTTTGAACGTTTTCTTTTAATTTAATAATTAGTATTATTCATTTCTCTAAGCATTAGCGGCTAATCTAAATAAAAAAGTAGTGATAAATGATATAAGATTTTGTTTGTAGCGAAACATTTTTAGTGATTTTTGGAGTTCGTTATAAACGGACTTCACTGTATATGCATACTTATATCGAGGAGAAAAAAATGAAAGTGAAAAGAGAAGTTTTTACAGTGTATTGTATCTATAATTATACCATCAGGCAGAGTCAAGCTTCATCGTAAACCGATCTTATACGTAAATAACAATCATACTAATTCCCATTTTACTTTTGGCACGTATTTCTTCCTATAGTACGTATTACGGAACACCTCGTATATTTTTTTATGGTCGTTAAACTTTCTACCGAACCTACATAACGATTAATGCACTTTTTTTACAACATAAGCATATGGGGAATTACCACTTCGTAAGACATACATGACGTCGATGACTTTTTGTACATGAATACTGGTTATAAATGAATCTAACCTGCTTACAGTCCCTGGCCAAATTATTAGACGCACTGCAAGATTTCATGTAAAATATTAATTACCGAGTGATATTGTACCGTTTTATTATTTTAAATTGATTTGTTTTTTATTTTTATATTATCCAATCAATTACCTATTTATTTGACATAAATAAAACAGCATTAATTTAGAAAAGCATAAGTTTATTAAGTTTTAAAGAAAAGTGAAATTAATGTTAGTAAAAGTCAATATTTAGTTGAGCCACCTTTAGCCGCTATCAAAGCTTTAATTCTGCGCGGCATGCTATCAATGCAAGATTGTACTGTCTCCTGCATTTGAGGATGATGATTCCACACATGAATAATCTTTTCTAGGAGCTGGGTTTTGTTGGTAATCACATCTTTAGCCACTTGTCTTTTCATCAGCTCCCACACATTTTCAATGGGGTTCATATCAGGGCCAATCCAACAGAGGGACATTTTTTTCTGCCAAAAAAGCTTTAACAGCCCGAGCAGTGTGGCAAGGAGCTCCATCTTGCATGAAAGTGAATGGTTCCCCATTTGGAAACCATTCTCTGAGCTGCGGAATCAACCGATTTTGTAATACTTCTTTGTACTGATCTTGCCTCATTATTCCTTTGACGACGTACAGACGTCCAGTGCCCTTGCCGCTGATGACTGACCAAATCATCACTTTGGTGGGATGTTTAACCGTCGGGACGACACAATCAGGATGAAACTTTTCTCCATGACGACGACGCACATACTGAGCTTTATTCTGCAAAATTTCGAATGTGCTTTCGTCACTGAAGCAGACCTGTCAAAAATAGGAAAAATATATAAACTTCCATGTTTATTGGCCTTATTTAACTGAAAGTGATAATAATGTATCAATTATTGATTAAATTGCTGTATCTTACCGATCTCCAGAAGTCCACATCTTTGTCTTGCCATTGTTTGGCCCACTTCAGGCGCTTTGCTTTCATTGCAGCTGTTAACTTGGGCTTCCTGGCGGGGCGACAGGCCTTAAAATCTAATTCTTTCAATTTTCTTCGAACAGTGCGCTCAGAAGCATTTACGCTAGCATCCTGGAGTTGTGATTTTATTACCTTTGTGGTAGCAAATCTGTTTTCTACACAAAATTTTCTTCAAACATCTCTCTGACCGTGGAGTGAAAATTGGTTTTCTACCGCATCTTTTCTTTCTTTTCGGGCTTAATTCCTTCCCTGACTCAATTTTCTTTTTTTATGCGTCGTACACTAGCTTCAGAAACCTCCAATCTTTGTGATATTTCTCGGTTTGAAAATGTTTTCGCAATCACAAGGGCCTTCACTTCAGCTTTTTTACGTGGTGAAAGATCGCCTTTTCTACCCATAAAGAAAATAGTCCAATTACTTTTTTAAAACACTGCATACAAAATAAACTACTAACTGAGTAGTATAAAACTGTTAAACAAACAATCACAGTCCATAAAGCCACAGAAACACGTCCGTACCTGACTCGATTCCTATCGCGACTGATACAAGTTTGTACTTATTTACGTTCATGTATCACTTTTGTCAACACAGTGTTGCTAGATGTTAAAAATAAATACAAATATGTAGTCTACAACAATTCTTTTAAATAAAAATCAATAATATTATAGTTTAAATATACCATTATTGCATAAAAACTCTTAAGAAACATAAAATTACTAAAAAAAATACAGTGCGTCTAATAATTTGGCCAGGGACTGTATTTGAAGAGTTCTGCAAAATGTTAAATATAGAAGTTTCAAATATTTTTTATATTTTTCAAATGTATCACTTTATATATTATAGATATAATTCTCCTTGATTTCTCCTGTGTCGACTGACAAAGTGATTCTAGACATTTCGCCGACCATTCTGCCAGCTTCTTCAGAGCTTGTTCCGAGAACTGACTTCTTCGGAATATAGAAAGAAACTGAGTTGATTCGGCTGGCACACGCCTTTTTAGTGTTCCGTACGGAACACTTATAAGATCACTTCGGTGTCTGTCCGTCTGTCTGTCCGTCTGTCCGTCTGTCACACCCGATTTTCTTCGAAACTATTTGTCATAGAATGTTGAAATTTGGTAGTAATATAGGAATTGATGGCCTTATTAGAGCCATGTAGTCTTGAAAGTTAAATTTTGACTTAAGGGGTTAGTTTTGGGGGGTGAAATCGGAAGCGAAAAAAAAAATTTTTTACTAAGAAATCGAGTGTGGTGTCAAATGAAAGCTTGTGAAAACACGAGTAAAAAATATATATATAATGTAATACTTGCGCGCACTTTTCTTTGTATTATTTTTAAAAAATCGCGAAAAATCGCTGTCCACCCGCCTTATCTAGGAAACTACTTATCAAAAAATTTTGAAAAAATTCTGGAATATTCTCCACGGGGTGTAGATTGAACGAAAATTATCATGAGTGCATTACCTGTAATAATTTATCTGGTATATAAAAAAAACAGAAATTTCAAGGTCATCAATTTTCAGTAAAGATTGGAAATAAACTTTGTTAAAAACTTATTTGGGGTGTGTTTTGTGAAGTCACTGATCATTTTATATCACCGTAACATAAATTTTGACTTAAGGGATTCGTTTTGAGGGGTGAAATCGGAAGTGAAAAAAAAATTTTTTTACTAGGTCATCGAGTGTGGTGTCAAATGAAAGCTTGTGAAAATACGAGTAAAAAATATATATATAATGTAATACTTGCGCACACTTTTCTTCGTATTACTTTTAAAAAATCGTGAAAAAATCGCTGTCCCCTACCTTATCTCGAAAAGTACTGATCAAAAAATTTTGAAAAAATCCTGACATATTCTCCACGGGGTATAGATTGAACGAAAATTATCATTACTTTTAATAATTTATCTGGTATAGAAAAAAAAACAAAATTTCAAGGTCACCAGTTTTCAGTAAGGATTGGAAACAAACTTTGTTGAAAACTCATTTGGGGTGTGTTTTGTGAAGTCACTGATCATTTTATACCACCCTAACAAAATTTTTTATTTTAAAAACAATCAACGTACGGAATACTAATTGTGCAAGTTCAACTTGCACTTGACCGGCTTTTGTATTAATGAACCGGGACGGGGGATGGGTGTGACTTCATGCACGATATGTTCTCAGATTGGTGAGAGGTAAGACCAGTGTCACGATAAAAGGAACTTGTTGCAAGGATCTTTAGTTGGTCACAAAGAATCTGGAGTCCTATTTCAGGCTGGTGTCCTTCAAGTGCTGAAGTGGAAATATTTCGAAGACGTAACCCCTTTGATGTTCTCTAATTCCAGTACATATTTTTTTGCTTGTTTAGGCGATGTACAGTCGCTCAAGTAAGAACGTGTTTCCTATCACTTGTAGTCGGCAAATGAACTTGTTATAAGATCACTTCGGTGTCTGTCTGTCTGTCTGTCTGTCACACCCTATTTTCTCCGAAACTATTTGACATAGAAAGTTGAAATTTGGTAATAATATAGGAATTGATGGCCTCATCAGAGCCATGTAGTTTTGAGAGTTAAATTTTAACTTAAGGGGTTAGTTTTGGGGGGTGAAATCGGAAGTGAAAAAAAAATTTGTTACTAGGTGAAAACACGAGTAAAAAATGTATATATAATGTAATACTTGCGCGCACTTTTCTTTGTATTATTTTTAAAAAGTCGCGAAAAAATCGTTGTCCCTCGACTTATCTCGAAAAGTACTTATCAAAAAATTTTGAAAAAATTCCGGAATATTCTCCACGGGGTGTAGATTGAACGAAAATTATCACGAGTGCATTACCTTTAATAATTTTTCTGGTATTTAAAAAAAACAAAAATTTCAAGGTCATCAGATTTCAGTAAAGATTGGAAACAAACTTTGTTGAAAACTCATTTGGGGTGTGTTTTGTGAAGTCACTGATCATTTTATACTTCTGTAACAAAATTTTTTATTTTAAAAGCAATCAACGTACGGAACACTAATTGCGCAAGTTCAACTTGCACTTGACCGGTTTTTTTAGGTTATGGGTGGCACCCCTGCAAACAACATTTTGTAGAAAGATATTCGTTTTTAACCTTATTTATGCTATATACGCTTTGCGTTTCGAGGCTGTGTTCCTATGTAATCAACCAAAAGGTCCAAAAATGCGCCTGCAGCGGCTGCTAAGTACATGGGTAAGTCAAGGGTATTCGTTAGTAAGTGGGTGATACTCTCAGTTAAAAAAGACCCACCAGAACGTGGTTTGAGAGGAAAAATGCCGGACAAAGACGAAAAAACATATTTCTTCGAAATCCCCAATTAACTTTGCACCAAGGGACGCAAAAACTAAAGCAGAAAGGTTTAGATACATCCTATGAGATGATTCATACTCATCTCCGGGCGAACTAGTTCAAGTGGCGGAGTACAATCGAGAAACCATTGAGAGAAACGACTCGCGAGAGCAGAGGAAAACATAGATCGAGACTGAGGCAATGTAATTTTTTCCGATTAAGCTTCATTTTAGGATTATGTTGTCACACCATTAGCCTGGTCCATTTCCACTAACCGATTGATTCAGCGCACCGTGAAACACCCTGTGAAGATTCATGAGCGGGGATGTCTTTTGGAAAAAGATTTTGGAAGCCTTCATCTTTAATTACAATTAGTACGATAAAAATGAGGAGTGGATTCTTCAAGATGATAACGACTCCAAACAACGAAGTAAAACCTGTAGCTAGTGGAAAGCGGAATCCGATATCGTTGCACTAGATTGGCCATCCCACTCGCCCGATTCAAACGTAATCTAGAACGTGTGATCATACATCAAGCAAAAACTTCGTAGTGAAAAGGCGTGCGTGAAGCACCTGTCACGGCAAATTCGGGCAATTTGGAAATCTTTGCCCTAAGAATATCCGGAAAAGATCGTCGAAAGTATGCTCCGAAGATGCCAGTCGAGCATCGACGCAGATGGGTTAGACGAACAACTGAAACATTTGCGTTTTAATGGCAATCCTTTAGTGTTGAATGATGTAAAAAACTTTTAAGGGAACATTACATTTTTTCGGTCGAAAATTTTATTAATTTCTATGGAACTAATAAAAAAAAAACATTTTTGAGTCTTCAAATACAAGAAAAAAATGTTTACATAATTTTTTAAACGATTTTTTATCGGGGTGGTCTCAAAAATAGCATTTTCTTCGTAAAAAAAATTAAGCAATCTTTTTTATTCTAGCTTATAATGGTGCTATTGTTGTGTAGAAGAACATATTAAATTTTCAGACCGATCCGTTTAAATGCTTTTTAAGTTATCGTGCGCGCCGATTACAAAAACATTGTCTTGAGAAAAACGCTTTTAAAGTTTTGACAAACGAGTTTTCACATATAAAATCTACTTACGTTCAATCGGCCATGCCTGCTGCGTACAAAATTCCCTTCCGACTCCTCATACACCTCGTTATTAAGTGTTCTTTCAACGCTCCGTGCGATTCTAGCCTCTCTGGCGGCATCGGTGAGGTTGCGCTCGGCATTCCATATATTGCGATTTTTAATGTCTAGCTGTTTACATATTTTTAACTCTAGGGTTAATTTTCTAATGACTTGAGCTAATCTACCTTATCCTAACTTAATACTAATCCTAAATCTAAATGCTCCTCGTTATGGGGGCGTGTAAGGTTATAATGATGTTAGTAGTGTGTGATGTTTACATGTTTTTTTTTCTTTTTCCGATAGGAGCTGCTCAACTATACTACGGGTTTAAATAGGTGGTAGTCTTCAGTCGAGTCTAAAGTCAGTCTAATTGTAAAATGTAAGTATCGGTTGCCGAGGTTTACGTTGACTCTGAAAGTGTTAGCTATCTGGGGGCGTTACGGGTGAATTCTTTTATTGAGTCTGCGATTCTGGCCTCTCTGGCTTTATTGGTGAGGTTGCGCTAGGCATCCCTGATGCGCGCTTCGTCACGCTTCCGGGCGATTACTGTGTTGGTAACTGCAAATATGTCTGGAACAGAGAAAAGAAAATTGTTGGTGATAGGAAAGTCCGCCAATCCCAGGTGTTTTAAAAACAAACATTTACCAGTAAGGTAGAAATCAAACAGTAAAGACTGGATGACATCAGAAATTTTTAAAAACGACCGGATCGAATCGGGCAAAGAATTAAAATTCACAAACAGAAAAATATTACTTTTGATTTTGATTGACAACTGTCCAGCGCATCCTGAAGTTGATTTACAGCCAATAAAATTGGTTTTTATGCCTCTAAACACAAGTGCCAAACTCCAGCCTATGGACCAAGGTGTGATACATTCTTTAAAATGTCATTATAGAAAGATTTTACTTATGAAAATGTTAGAAACTATCGATAAAGGTAACATTTTTTTTTTCTATAACTCTCTTGGACGCTATAAACTTTATCCATATGGCTTGGCAAAGTGTCAGTAGAGAAACCATTGCAAAACTGTTTTAAGCATGGCGGATTTTGAAAGAAGGAACTTAGATATGACTTAGATGATGAGCTACCGTTGACTCAGTGGATTGAAAAACATCGAGAAGATCCTACGGATTGTCTAGAATTTGTTTACGATGCTGACATTCAACAAAGTACAGTGAAAATTGAGATTAAAAAGATTTTTAATCACTTTAATTTTGAAGAATATGTATGTGCTGATAATGAATCAATGACGAGAGAAACTGATGATCAAATTGTGACATCAGTGACTTCTGGAAATATTTTAAGCGATAATGACGACGAAGACGAACTTGGAGAGGGATATAATATTTATGTTCCATCCATTTCATAAAACACTAAGAAAATTACTGCTAGTTTTTTACTCTTCTATATATTCGTTTTTTAACATGCAAGACATATTCTTTTTTCTATAACAAAATCATCTCCATAAGGCTACACATCTAAAATTGAAGTGGAAGTTTTGGTGTCCTCGTCACGGATGTAATACTTGTACTTTGCTTCGTGCATGTCTTCCGATCGCTGAAACATTTCGAGAACACCATCGACCTCCATCTTTCCGGTGCTTCCTTTATGACTTGTTGAACACTGCTCTTCCCAAAATGCCTCAAATTCAACAGTATTTTCTGTTCCTTTCCATTTTTGACAAGCGGGACAAAAACTTGATTTTACAATAACGTATAAACCTTCTGACGAATTCATAGAGCTAAAATCGGACCCCACAATCCCATTTCATAAAACTATAAATAAAGATATTCAAACATATGTTAACAGCCCCTGTTATGTATGGTATGCCGAAACTTCATAAAGAAAACATACCAAAGAGACCAGTTGTATCGTATATAAACGCCTCGTCTTACAAACTATATAAGCAACTCACTGCCGATCTACCTAACATCATAAAACTACGTTTCACCTTATGCAAAAAAAATATAGTAATAAGATTACTATATTTACCAATAAGAGACACGATGCCCAGTAGAGACGTAAAGCCACGTTTTGCCCTTGATCCGTCACCTGATACCGATAATTCATTTTCTTTATTACTAGCTGCTTTGTTTTTATCTTTCTCTTTATTAGCGGGTTTATTTATAACAACTCTGAATACAGCTGCAACTGCGATTTTAATATTTTCGATTATAATAAGTTTTTTGGGGCTAGAGTTAATGAGTGTATCGCCGCATTCACACACACGTCTCCATCACAAACTTTACACTTCAACTTTTGTTGTAAAGTTGTAAAAACTAAAAATTGTACTACACAATAACTAAAAGTCGGGTCAGTACTTGGACTCAAATCAGAAGTTTTTACAGTTTTTTTTTTATCCATTTTGTACAATAACAGCCGAGATGTTTACTGAGTGATGTTAGCCTTGCGAGCGATATTTTCGAACTGAACAGGCCAGCGTACCGTTTGCTTTGGAGCTACAGTTTTGCCTCAAACTGAAAAGATATTATACCCATTATAGTAAGCTCTCCTTTTACCTGATTCTATCTTTTTTAGAATCATAAAAGTAGCAGTAGAGCAAAACCCTTGTAAACGGCCGAAAGGTAAGATGGCATGCCGCGCGGTCGGTTTGGCCTGCCTTACACTTGCCGCTATAATCGTCTATAACTTCGAAAGCATTTGAAATTTTCCCCTGAAATTTTCAGAGAATATTATTGAAATATAATACTTTCCAATAGGATACTTTCTAAACGGTTGATTTTTCCGACCCGAGAAAGGGTAATGTTCCCTTAAAATTCGTGGGTGTTCGAGGGGAATCTAAGATGTTGTGTGATTTTAGGGCAACTAGAGAAACGTGTTATTATTTTATGTTTCCGTAAAATTTTCGAAATGCGATCTGGGTTATTTTTGGTGTGGACTACAACTCAAGAGAGAGATCTGCTTGACCTTTAGTCTTCGGAGACAGCTGGGAAGAGGTATGTTTTTGAATGAAACACTTGATATCTCGGTACTGGAAATTGTTGGTTTGAAGAACGAAAGTAAGATACTAAGATTTTGATTGATATACTAAATTTGCTGCCCTATATATATATATATATATATATATATATATATATATATATATATATATATATATATATATGTATATATATATATATATATATATATATATATATATATATATATATATATATATACAGGGTGGCCATAAAGAGACTACAGTAACGTATTCACCCACAATGAATAAATATAAAAATTTTAGAGAGTCTATTTTCATGAATACTATTTTCTGTAGCGAGGGAAGTAAAGAATTCAGAACATCGTCATTTTCATCTTAGGCGTAGTTTATTCTATTGTTATATAATAATAACACAGGCCAACCAAAAAAATATTTGTAAAAACTTTTTAAACCAATACATCTAAATGTTATGGGTGCTGAAACCGTATCTGGTATCAGTTTTTTTTTGTATCACCCATAGTTCTCTCACAATATAATATCGATTAAATTTCAAAACCAAATCCTCTTCCTGCTTGAAAAACTGAGCAAACTGTTAATCTCTTCTTGTATAATGGTAAATAGATGTTCCAGATTCCAATAAATGTTTTTCTTTCAGCCTAGAACCAAGCAATTCTGCTTTTTCCTTAGTCAAACCCAAATCTCTCACTAAATCATTTAACTCAGCTTGTGTAAACAACTGTGGTTTTAAATTTTCTAGAGAACATTGAAACTCATCATCATCCGGTCGACTTTCATTAAATTCGGGACTGGATTGTAAAATGTCATCACTGAGGTGGCTCAGAGACAGGAAGTCTCGGTCCATGTCCTACCGGCCGATTAGCTGAAGGATAGACAATTACTTTTTTATTTTTGGAGTTATATCCAGAAACATCAACGCTGCAAAAATAACAATCATTTGAATAATTTCCTTGCTCTCCCCATACCATGGGTACTGCAAATCTAAAAGCTCTCTTTTGTTTCTTATACCATTTCCTAAGATCCTCGACACAAACATAACATACTTTATGAGAAGCCCAACATTTTTCTTGATTATCAATTTCTACACCAAAATATGCAAAGTATACTTTTTTTACCAAGCCAGTAATGTTTCTTTGATGTTTTTTAACTACAAACTCACCACATATATAACAAAAAGTGTTGGGAGAGTTTTTACAACCACGATTAGCCATACTTTGAGTGTGAATTAAAGCCCATGGGTTAAACACTGCAATGCGAGGTTATATTAACTGGAAGAAAACAAATAGCTGTGACATTTATCGGAACTGCCAACCTAATAACATTTGAGTTTACTGCCAACCTTATAAAATTCTGATTTTATTGCCAACCTAATAACATTCGAATGAGACAAAATAAACTTTTCACATTTTTAATATTAAAATGTGAAAAATTGGTGGGTGATACGACTTTTTAGTGTTCCGTACGGAACACTTACAAGATCACTTCGGTGTCTGTCTGTCTGTCTGTCTGTCTGTCACACCCGATTTTATCCGAAACTATTTATCATAGAAAGTTGAAATTTAGTAATAATATAGGAATTGATGGCCAGTTTTGAAAGTTAAATTTTGACTTAAGGGGTTAGTTTGGGGATCTCAATCTACTTTTCAACATAATTGCCATCTATATTAAGGCATTTGTCGTATCGTAAGACCAGCTTCTGTATTCCATTCTCATGAAATGAGCCACCTTATTAGCTGACCACTGCAGCATTATCGCATTAGATAATAATGAAATGGTGAAATCGTAAAGAGTCTGTTTTCGGGAACTTTCCGCACCATGTCATCATTAATGATGGACGACCGCCCAGTTCGTCCCTCATCGTGCATATTTGTATGACCGTCTTTGAATGCTCTCTCCTATTTTTGAAAAAAACGAATTACAGGGGGTATTTCATAGTCTGTGTAATTGTCAATGATCTGAGGCAGTTTAAACACGCGCAAGCAAACGTAAACTCGGACGAATGCTTCCCTAATGGCACCTGTGGTTAGCCAATAGATGCAGGTGATCAGTGTGCATATGTGGAACGGTGAATGCAACGCTGCAACGACAATAATTCAAACGGTATTTACTTAAAAAACGCGCCTCGTATATTCAGAAAATTAAACTATGATTCAGGTGAAAAAAGCATAATAGAGATGGTGCAGACACTGAAGAACAAGGATTAAATACACTAAGATATCTAGACTATGAAATTCTTATTACAGACGATCTCTTGGAACTAAAGGAAATGTACAGCGAATTACAGGAGAAATTAGAGGAAATAAGAGTTATTATAAACGTGAGAAATTCAAAAATAACGAAAAGATCTTACAAATATAATAACAATCCGTTCCTTCTATATGAGTAGTGTAAGAAGGACTAGAACTATACATATATCTGAGACGCAATATCAAAATATAATAACAGACAGGAAAATACGAACCGGAAGTGAAAAAAATTTTTTTTTACTAGGTCATCGAGTGTGGTGTCAAATGAAAGGATGTGAAAACACGAGTAAAAAATGTATATATAATGTAATACTTGCGCGCATTATTCTTCGTATTATTTTTAAAAAATCGCGAAAAATCGCTGTGCACCCGCCTTATCTCGAAAAGTACTGATCAAAAAATTTTGAAAAAGTTCTGGAATATTTTCCACGGGGTGTAGATTAAACGAAAATTATTACGAGTGCATTTCCTTTAATAATTTATCTGGTATGTATAAAAAAAATTTCAAGGTCATCAATTTTCAGTAAAGATTGGCAACAAACTTTGTTAAAAACTCATTTAGGGTGTGTTTTGTGAAGTCACTGATCATTTTATACCTCCGTAACATTTTTTTTTTTTTTTAAAAGCAATCAACGTACGGAACACTAATTGCGCAAGTTCAATTTGCACTTGACCGGTTTTTCATTATTATTTTCGGACTCAGCATACTAAAAAACATAGGAATCAGGTAAAATTATTAAAAAAGTTTTTCCATCGTAGGCCTGTGTAATTATTATTCATTCATAAGAGTCATAAGTAAAAAAAAAAACTATTACTCACTCGCGTTAAAATCGCCTCAGTATGTTTGTTCCAACTCGAACCTGGTGCTAGCACATAATTATTCCATTTTGTCAAGGTATTTATTGTTAGTATAATGGACGTTTATGGGTATTTTTTAATTCATATTTTTTTTTCTCTTGTACAAGCTTCTACGTACAAGGATACGACATGAAGGTTTTTCCAAAAGTGATTTTCGGAATACTGTTAAATATATTGATAGTATAGTTAGTAGGATTGTTTTACATAATTAGCTGATATGAAGGTTACAAGATGTAGGTAAATATTTAAATTTCCAATTTGGATGTAACTAAAAATTCCTCATGATTTCCTAAAAAAAAATTGTATCTTGTTTGGATTAACGTGTAAAACAAATATTTAAAATCCGGTCCAAAATTTTCAATGTTTTTGTTTTAGTTGACATTATTTTAAATGTATTTTGGTCAAGTTAAGATACTGCCGATGCCGATGGGTTGATAACTTCTGACGATTGCGAGAACTGGATATAATATAAACGACAAATTATTAAGGGGTTATATACACGCGAGCGCATACTGTTTATGTATATTTAAAAAAATATTTTAAAGATTATTAAGTGAATAATACAAAAGAAGGGAAATTATACATTTTTATTGTACTTTAAATTATAAGAATTTTTTTAAAAAAAATATGTTTTAAATGTTAACATTACCACTGATGAAACCTATAGCACCTCTTTGTCTTCAGGGTAACTTCACAAGAAATAATCCAATCTGCAAAAACAAAAATTAATCTTGTTAAATAACACTGGTCAACACTAGTTATGCCACACGAACTTTAATAGCTAATACTGTTTTAGCTAACTACCCTCATTATTAAACTGCAATTATTTTGTTTCAATTAGCTTCAGTTTTCTTGTGATACGGTAATACTTATAACTAGTACTACGGCTCTAAAAGAAAAGGAACGTTCGCGAAGAAATACTCATAAAACTATTTGTCTGTAATTTCATCAAAATATTGTGATTTATTAACTGCGTTAACATGTCGAGAAAGTGTAGTAACGATCCTAACTCTTTTTGTCATGTTTGTGGTGAACTGACTTTCAAAAAACAAAGACGAAATTTCACAAAACTAGTCTTGGAGAGTTATCACCGGTATCTTGGTTTCGCTGTGGCCCATCAAGACAAATCCTGGGCCCCTCATATTTGTTGCATAACGTGTGTGAAGAATTTAACCGATTGGAAGAAAGGGTCTTGGCATATGCCGTTTGCTGTACCCATGATTTGGACCGAACCAAGAGATCACATTTCGGACTGCTATTTTTGTCTTACTGACGTATAAATTTCAAGAAAAAACACACACTTATTTACCCTAATTTATCTTCAGCCATGAGACCAGTCCCTTATAGTGATTTATTTTTTAGACTCACACCTGGACTTTTTTCCTCAGAATTTGGGGGCTGTGAGCGATGAGCACGGAGAATGGTTCCATCAGGATATTTCTAAGATGGAAAAACGTTACCAGGGCAAATGGAATCCAAATATGTTTGCAGATTAGTGCTGGACAATCAAAAAGGACCAACCAGGATCTAAATTTGCTAGAAAATCTTAGATCGTAACTTCATAATACAACTTTTTTACATTTTTGGTTTAAATTCCTTAAGAGAATAAAATTCTTGGCTAATAGATTTTTTTTTAATGTTTGTTTTTACTGCCAACCACCTATTAAAGTAAAAAATATAAAAGTCCATGTGGCACGACAAAGTTACAATTTTTTTTACCAGTGTAATTTAGTAGTTAAAAATTGTGGAAGGGTTTTTTTATCTTTTTAAAAATAAAAAAAATTACGGTGTTTCAAACTTTAGTATGTAATTTCCAACCAAAAAATTTATGTTTAACTATTTATAAAAAATTGTCTATTAGAAAAATTAAAAAAAAAACCTCTCTACATTTTGTAAAAAAAAGTAATTATTAAAATTTTTAAAAAAAGTAAAAAAAATATTAAAAATTGACCGAGTAATATTGCAGACAAATTTTGAAAACATAGTTTCGACAAAAACTCATTTAAAGTTTCGGGTAGATAAAAAGTGACCTTACCGCTAGTCTCCCATTCCAGCTTCATACTGTATGCCTTCTTCCTCTCGCATCCTGGTGTTATTTGATAAGAGATCTTCTTCTTCTTACTGTGCCTTATCTTCTAATAAAGTTGGCGATCATATTTGCCCATCTGAATTAACTATTGCCTTTCTAAACAGTTTAGTAGATTTCATGTTTGTCCACTGTCGTAAGTTCTTGAACCAGGATTTGCAGCGCCTTCCTGGTCCTCGCTTACCGATTATTTTTTCTTCAATTATAAGTTGCAGGAACTCATACTTTTGGCTTCTCATAATACGACCAAAGTAAGTGATTTTTCTTTCTTTAACAGCTGGAATCAGCTCTCGTTCTTTTCCCATCCGATCAAGTATTTTCGCGTTTGTGGTATGCACTGGCTAAGGAACACGCAGCATTCGGCGCTAGCACCACATCTCGAATGACTCCATTCTTTGTCGTGTTGTCTCTGTGATTGTTGCAGCTTCTATATCGTATAACATGACCGAGAAGACGTAGCATCTTAGCACTCTTGTTCTTGTTTTTAAGATTAGTTGGCGGTTACAGAGTATGCTGCGTATTTTATTAAAGGAGCTTTGTGCTTTTTCAATTCTTGAGCATATTTCAATAGAGTGGTCCCAATCTTCACTAATTACGCTTCTTAATTACGTTATTTTTGTTACCAGTGTTTATTGATGTGCTTTAATATTTATATTTGTATTAGGATTCTTACTGACCACCATTGTTTCATTCCATATTGCTCACACGCATCAACAATTCCATTCATGAATCTTTGTAGGAATTCTTCATTGTCCGCTAGAATGATAGTATCATCAGTGTAGCGGAGGTTGTTTACACACACGCACACCATTAATTGTAATTCTATCTTTTTTATCAGAAAGGGTTTTATTGAAGATTTCCTCCGAACAGACATTGAATAAGAGGGGTGACAAATACAGCCCTGACGTATGCCTTTCCTTATTTTTATTTCTTTGGACATGCGATTCTCAACTTTTATTTTGGCAGTCTGGTTCCAGAATAAACTTGATATTATTTGTAAGTCTTTGTCATTAATGTTACCCGATTGTAGTATTTCCATCATTTTCTCATGATTTACTATATGAAAGTCTTTTTGGAAATCTATGAAGCATAAATAAACATCATAGTTGACATTCCTACATCTTTCAATCAGAACGTGGATGGAGAATAGTGCGTCCCTCGTTTCTAGTCCGTTCCTAAAACCGAAATGTGTTGGTCCAGTGCCGTTCTTCTAGTTTTTTGTATATTCTTTGGTGGATTATTTTTAGGAAGAGTTTCAAGATGTGGTTCATTAGACTTATATTCCGATATTCCTCGCATTTTCTAGGGTTATTTTTTTTGGCAATGGTATAAAAATTGAAGTCAACCAATTATGAGGTATGTCACTTGTCTTGTATACGCTATTGAAGAGGTCCTGGAAAATGTCCATATGTTTTTCAAGAAATATTTTAATGATTTCTGTAGGTACATTATCATCTCCTACTGCATTTTTGTTTTTGAGCTGATTTGCTGCTGCTAATATTTCGTCTTTATTTAATGGGGGGGGGGGCGTTGTATTAAGGTTATTTGTATTATGCTGTCTAGTTGTGTCACTATACATTTCCTCTATGGGAAATAAGTTGAGATAATGGGAGTTAACGTGCCATAATTGGAGAAAAGGCGAAATAGTGACAGATAAGACGATATAAGCCTAAATAATGGGAAACAAGTCGAGATAATGGAAGTTAACATGCCATAATTTGAGATAAGGCGAAATAATGATAGATAAGGCAACATAGGCTTAAATAACGGGAAATAAGTCGAGATAATGGGAGTTGTACTATAATTGGAGAAAAGGCGAAAGAGTGACAGATAAGACGATATGAGCCTAGATAATGGGAAACAAGCCGAGATAATGATAGTTAACGAGCCATAATTTCAAATAAATCGAAATAATGATAGATAAGGAGACATAAGCATAAATAATTCGAAATAAGTCGAGATAATGGGAGTTCATGTGCCATACTTGGAGAAAAGGTGAAATAGTAACAGATAAACGATAATGGGAAACAAGTCGAGATAATGGGAGTTAAAGTGCCATAATTGAGAATTAGGCGAAATAATGATAGATAAGGCGACATAAGCATAAATATTGGGAAATAAGTCGAGATAATGGGAGTTAACGTGCCATAATTGGGAATAAGGCGAAATAATGATAGATAAGGCGACATAAGCCAAGATAATGTGAAGTAAGTCGAGATAATTTGAGTTAAAATGCCATAATTGGGGATAAGGCGAAATAATGATAGCTAAGGCGACATAAGCCTAAATAATGGGAAATAAGTCGAGATAATGGGAGTTCATGTGCAATAATTGGGGATAAGGAGAAATAATGATAGATAAGGCGACATACCCCTAAATAACGGGAAATAAGTCGAGATAATGGGAGTTGTACCATAATTGGAGAAAAGGCGAAATAATGATAGATAAGGCGACATAAGCATAAATATTGGGAAATAAGTCGAGATAATGGGAGTTAACGTACCATAATTGGGAATAAGGCGAAAATAATGAAAGATAAGGCGACATAAGCCTAAATAATGTGAAGTAAGTCGAGATAAATTGAGTTAAAGTGCCATAATTGGGGATAAGGCGAAATAATGATAGCTAAGGCGACATAAGCCTAAATAACCGGAAATAAGTCGAGATAATGGGAGTTAATGTGCCATAACTGGGGATAAGGCGAAATAATGATAGCTAAGGCGACATAAGCCTAAATAATGGGAAATAAGGCGAAATAATGGGCGTTCATGTGCAATAATTGGGGATAAGGAGAAATAATGATAGATAAGGCGACATAACCCTAAATAACGGGAAATAAGTCGAGATAATGGGAGTTAATGTGCCATAATTGGGGATAAGGCGAAATAATGATAGCTAAGGCGACATAAGCCTAAATAATGGGAAATAAGTCGAGATAATGGGAGTTCATGTGCAATAATTGGGGATAAGGAGAAATAATGATAGATAAGGCGACATAACCCTAAATAACGGGAAATAAGTCGAGATAATGGGAGTTAACATGCCATAATTGAAGAAAAGGCGAAATAGTGACAGATAAGACGCTATAAGCCTAGATAATTGGAAACAAGTCGAGATAATGGAAGTTAACATGCCACAATTTGGGATAAGGCGAAATAATGATAGATAAGGCGACATAAGCCTAAATAAAGGGAAATAAGTCGAGATAATGGGAGTTAACGTGCCATAATTGGAGGAAAGACGAAATAGTGACAAATAAGGCAACATCAGCCTTGATAATGGGAAATAAGTGGAGATAATGGCAGTTAACGTGCCATAATTAGGTATAATGCGAGATATTGATAGATAAGGCGATATAAGACTAGATAATGTTAAATAAGTCGAGCTAATGGGAGTTAACGTGCCATAATTTGGGATAAGGCAAAATAATGATAGATAAGGCGACATAAACCTAAATAATGGGAAGTAAGTCGAGACAATGTGAGTTAACGTGCCATAACTTGGGATAAGGCGCAATAATGATAGATAAATCGACATATGCCTAAATAGTGGGAAATAGGTCGAGATAATTGGAGTTAACGCGCCATAATTTGAGAAAAGGCGAAATAGTAACAGATAAGACGATATAAACCTAGATAATGGGAAACAAGTCGAGATAATGGGAGTTAACGTGTCATAATTTGGGATAAGACGAAATAACGATAGATAAATCGATATATGCCTAAATAATGGGATATAAGTCGAGATAATTGGAGTTAACGCGCCATAATTTGGGATAAAGCGAAATAATGATAGATAAGGTGACATAAACCTAAATAAAGGGAAATAAGTCGAGATAATGGGAGTTAACGTGCCGTAATTGGAGAAAAGGCGAAATAGTGACAGATAAGGTAACATCAGTCTTGATAATGTTAAATAAGTCGAGATAATGGGAGTTAACGTGCCATAATTAGAGACAATGCGAAATTATGATAGATAAGGCGATATAAGACTAGATAATGGTAAAAAAGTCGAGATAATGGGAGTTAACGTGCGATAATTTGGGATAAGGTGAAATAATGATAGGTAAGGCGACATAAACCCAAATAATGGGAAGTAAGTCGAGATAATGTGAGTTAACGTCCCTTAATTTGGGATAATTCGAAATAATGAGAGATAAGGCGACATAAGCCTAAATAATGGGAAATAAGTCGAGATAATGGGAGTTAACGTCTATCTATTCTTTTTTGTATGTTCAGTAGTATTTTACCTTCTTTATCCTCTATTACTTATCGTTGCCTTTGTAACCTTCTTCGAGCAGCTTCTTTGATTTTCTTTTGTAAATGAAATATGTCGTATTTCTTTTTTAATGCTTCTGTTTCTCTGCATTGATAAGAGATAAGGATAAAAATTCGTAAAAAAAATCGAATTTTTGAAAATTCGAAATGTGTGTAACCCCTTAATTGTCAAAAACCCAGCATTATAAAACTCGTAAAATTAAAAAAATCGGTGAAGTGTTTTACCTAGTACATGTAGTTCTAAAAAAAGTACTTAATTTGAATTTAGTCATACAACATATCGCTCAAAAATTTTACGTTTTATCCCTATTTCATAATCTATACAGACCGATAGCTTGCCAGTCAGATAGACAGACTGATGGAAATAGGATTATATATTTTCGCTATCTAAGGGCATTAAAACGTAAAGAAAACAGAAATTGCAGGGGACAATTCTTTCTCTTTGGCAAGGATGTAAAAATAATAATTTACCTACTGTGCCAGAGGTAAGTAAGTTTCGGCCAATTTATCTGTTTGTTGTTTTTGACTTTTGAGTATAACTTTAAGTCATCCGCCTAAAGCAGCTATTCATAAGTTATAAGGCATTTGAAAAAATATGGGACTGTCCACAGTTACAGGGATGACGAAGGGAAGATGTTAGTCGTGCAAGAGCATTTCACAAGTAAAATACCAAGTTACTTTTTTGAAGGAATTGAAGTACATAATATTTTTTACCAATCGTTTTTAGTGTTCCATATGGAACACTTATAAGATCAGAGTGGTGTCTCTGCGTCTGTCTGTCCGTCCGACTGTCATACCCGATTTTTTCTGAAACTATTTGACATAGAAAGCTGAAATATGGCACTAATAATGATGGCCTCATCAGAGCCGTGTATTTTTGAAACTTAAATTTTGACTTAAGGGGTTAGTTTTGGGGAGTCAAATCGGAAGTGAAAAAAAAAAATTTTTTTGCCATATCATCGAGTGGGGTGTCAATGAAAATATACATAATGTAATTCATGAGGACACTTTTCTTTGTATTATTTTAAAAAAATTGCGAAAAATCGCTGCCTCCTGTTTACCTCGAAAAGTACTAATCAAAAAATTTTGAAACAATCTGGAATATTCTCCACAAGGTGTAGATTAAATGAAAATTATTACGAGTGCATTACTTCTAATAATATATCGGGGATATAAAAAACAAAAATTTCAAGGTCAATAGTTTTCAGTAAAAATAGGAAAAAATTTTTGTTGAAAACTCATTTGAGATATGTTTTGTGAAGTCATTGATCATTTTATACCTCCGTAACAAAATTTTTATTTTAAAAGCAATCAACGTACGGAACACTAATTGCGCAAGTCCGGCTGCACTTGGCTGGTTATTCTCTTTTATGCTCACTTTCAATTAGATATCCTTCGTAGAAACTAAATATTCATCCAATTGTCAAGAGAAATAAACTTTGATGAAATTAAGTACTATATTTGATTTTTCTATAATTATTAATAGAAAATTGTGTATTTAAATCAGTTTCCATATAGAATTTTGGAGCTCTATGGTGATCTAGAATAATGAATCTTCATTCTCGAACACCAAAGTAATAATACTTCACGTAATAAATACGAGTGACTATCTTCTATTCTTGACATAATGACGGATGAGTGTTCATAAATAATTATAAAATAGTACTGAAAATTGCATGTATCGTTCATACCAGGTGTACAAATATGAAATGCCTTTTTTTTTTTTAAAAAAAAAACATGTTAAATTCGGAAGAATGATAAAAGTGCTTTATTCAAGATATGCTCCATCGCTTGTTATACATTTTTCCTATCTTTCGGGCAATTTGTGAATATCACGCCAGTAAAAATCTTCCCCTTTTGCTGCGAACCATTCATCGAACCATTTTTTCACATCTTCGTACTAACCAAAGCGCTGCTCAGCAAGCGCGTGACCCATCGATGCAAACAAGTGGTAATCGGAAGGAGCCAAGTCTGGTAAGTAAGCCGCATGGGGTAGAACTTCCCAGCTGAGTGCTTCCAACGTGTCGCGAACTGGTTTTACCGTATGTGATGGAGCATTGTCATGAAGAAAAATGACTTTGTGTTGTCTCTTTCGGTATTCTGGCCTTTTTTCAAGCAGCGAACGGTTCAAATCGGTAAATTGTTGTTGGTAACGTTTAGTATTAACCGTTTCCCCAGGTTTTAACAGCTCATAATAGACTACGCCCCTCTAGTCCCATCACACACAGAGCATCGTCTTTCTGCCAAAGCGATTCGGTCTTGCGGTCGATGTGGATGGTGCGCCTGGGTCTACCCATGATTTTTTGCGCTTGAGATTCTCAAAATAAATCCACTTTTCATCCCCTGTAACTATACGATGCAAAAACGACTTCCTTTTGTACCGAGCAAGCAAAATGTCACACGTGTTGCCTGTCGTTCAGCTCATGTGGTATCCATCTACCGGCTTCTGAATCTTTCCCATCTCTCGTAGCCGATTGAAAACAGCTTGTTGACTAAAGCCCAATTGCTCGGCGAGTTGTTTTTGTGTTTGCGAATCATTTTCGTCCAACAATGCTTGCAATTCCACATCTTCGTATTTTTTTGGCGGTTTTCCTTGTCTGCAACATCGAAGTTACAACTTTTGAAACACCGAAACCATCGTTCACACGTATCTTGCGATGGAGCATGTTCACCATAAGTTTCTCGAAGTAATCGATATGATTTAACAGCAGTTTTCTTCAAATGAAAACAAAAAATTAATGCTGTCCGCAAATGCTCTTTGTTCAGTATAATTTTCGACATATTGAACACAACAACACAACACTATGCACACACTTTTCCAATTTATCAATCGTGCGCGACACTTATTGATGACACGACAAAATGGTGCAGTGTCAAATCTTTATAGCACAAAGTGCGTTGGTGCACCATCTGTTGTCTGAAATCCGCATTTCATACTTGTACGAGTACACCTAGTATACTATAGTATTCCCTTTGAGAAGGTAGATAATTTCTGACATGATGACCTAATGGGGTAAAAAATACCGAAACTTGTGAAGAAAGAACCGTATTTTTTCGAAAAATCGATTTTAATCTTCAACATAGTTTCCTTCAAGAGATACCTTTCATATAGTACGATTTGTCGAGCTCGAACTTGAGGACGTGCGACCTTTTGTTCTAGATTTCAGCATTCAAATTGTTCGCCCCTTCTCAAAATAGTCGATGAGTATTGCCAAAACCTTTCCAGCTGATGTTTGTGTTTTTGGACGCTTTGGTCGGTTTTCATGCGGTTCCAGCCACCCTGCGGCCTGACTGTTAGACTCAGGCGTGTACTGGTGGATCCATGTTTCGTCCGTTGTTATAAATCGACGCACAAAAATCTTTTCGATTACTCCGAAACATTGCCAAACAGCGTTCTGAACCTTGGACACGTTGCTGTTTTTGCTTAATCGTAAGAGTGCGCGGCACTCATCGGGCACATAGCTTTTTCATATACAGGTATTCATGGGAAATATACCTTACGCGTTCTGTTAATATCTTCACGATGTCAGCTATATCTCTTACTTTCACTTTAACGTCATTCAGAATAATATTGTGTTCTTTGGAGTGATTGGCTCCTTTGGACATCTGGAACGTGGTTCTGGCTCTATTTTTTCCATCAAAAAGCAGTGTTTAATCAACACAAAATTCTTTATGTTCCATAGTTTTGCAAAAATCAAAAGGCGTCACTCAAACAGCTATAACTTACAAACTAATAGGCAAAATGTCATGAAAATTTTACACGAATCTTCTGAGAGTTGACACTAATTGAAAATTGCAGGTTTTTTGTTTATGCTGCCACCTCTCGGAAAGTCTCAGTACTTTTCACCCCATGCGTAATTTTAATACGCTATCTAATGTCCTGGGGATAACCAAACTCGATTAAACTAATCGGACTTTTTCACCTGCATAAAATAATATGTTAGTGTCACAATAGCAAACTTAGTAGAGAAATAGAGTTTTGTGTAGAATTCCTTTATTTCATCCATTATTTTCTTCCTGCTAGAAATTATTTTACCTGTTTTATCTTGTAATTTTATTATTTTAGTTCTATCTTCAATACTTTCATATTTTTGTTTTTTTCAATGGTGTTAATTCTTAAGTTTAGAATTATAAGTATTTTCTAATGACTTTCCTTGTTTCTTTCTTTATGGCTTTGTTCAATGTTTCATACTCATGTGTACTTCTTTCTTTAGATTTTCCTTCTTCTATGAGTTTAATTGTTTCTGGAGAGAATTTATTCATTTTCTGCTGTTGCTAGGATATTTTCTTAATTGTTACTTCGATACTAGATGCTATTTTTTCTATAACTTGGTTTATTTCCATGTTTTTTAAACTGTCTACTGGTTGAAGTTTACTTTTCAATGTTGTTTGTATCTGTGATTGATTCCTGTTGAACACCTTCATGGTTGGAAACTTCGTGTGTTTATATATAATCATATTCTTTCTTTCTACTTTCAGATTTATTTGAAATAAAGCTGTTACTAGCCGGTGGTAGCTACCTGTATCAAACTTGTTGCGTATTGGTACATCTTTGCAGTATTTTTCTTCGGTTTGTGAAATATAACGGATCTCGTTTTTTGTTTTATCATCGGACTCATCCATGTCCACCGGCTTTGGGTTTTTTTGTCGAAAAAAGAATTCATGCAGAAGAGTTGTTCGCCCTGTATAATGCTAATGCCTAGTAAGTAATATTTATTTATTATGGAAAAACCCATCTTTGTAAATACTATTTTCTGTCATTAACAAACGCCTATTGGTGGTCGCTGTCGTTTCGCAAACCGACCCGTACGAGCAAAGAACGTGACATACGCGATAAAGACAGAAATCTGTGACAAAACGAACAATTTTTAGTAGCTGGCAAATTGTTACCTCCATTAAAAAAAATAGCTTTTTTTCTAGGCAAAGTCCAGTACTATTGTCCACAATTTAACAAAAACTAAAATATTCGTTAAAGTCTTCGTTCCTTTATTTTTTCGCAATTCTTTCTACTTACCTTCTTTTATCTTTCTTTTCTATTAAATGAAATTTAAAAATATTCTTTTGTTGAATCATTCTTCCGCAATTTTCTTTGCTCTTTTTCAAGTTCTAGTATTGTCTAATTCAAGGGAAAAAAATTATACCAAAAAAACTTTAGGTGGCTGTAACTGAGTAATAGTTGCATGTACTCAGGACTTCTTAATAGGTATTCTGTGCACCCTAAGTGCTTCCTCATTTCCCAGTTAAAAGCACGACCCTCAAAGCGTAGCAAAAATATTATTACAATATAGCTCTTCAAAATGGATTATCCCGAATTTGCAAGAATTGAAGAGTTAAGAAATTACAGCGAATTATAAAACCCGCTCTTCTTACGAATGTGAAGAACTTTTCAAAAATAACGGCGATATTTTACACCTCTCTTTTCCTATTTGGCAGCAGGACAAATTCTTCGCTTCCATATGTCTGTTGTATAACGTGTATCAGACTTGTTACAGGATGGGCCAAGGAATCTCGACTTACGTTATGTGACATATGTCGATAAATATCCAGCACTACTGTCTGCAAAAAGGCTAATCCCTCAGAGTTGTTGAATTACTTCTGCCATCTACATCAACGTCTTTTAGATCTATAGAACCCAAAATTTCTCATCACTAGTCAAAACAATGAAACGGAGTGCGATCTAACTTATAAATCTTCTTCTTCCTTTCCCACGTATTCACATACGTCACATCGAGGTTGCTATTCTCTGCGAGTCGAAAAATGGACGCAACATCCGAGACTCCACACCAGTCTCTAATATTCCGGAGCCACGGTGCTGCTTTATATCGGGTCCTCGCCGACCCTCTGTTTTTTCCCGAAGAATAAGTTTTGCAATCGAGTAGCGGTCACCTCTTAGAATATGTCCCAAATAAGACATCTTTCTTTGTTTTACGATATTAAGTGGCTGCCTCTACAGCTCTTTGAAGCACCTCTTCATTAGTTAGGTGTTCTGTATGATACGATTCAATGATCTCACTTTTGACGACCATATCTCTACACCATATAAGAGGACCGGCCAGACATAATAATTTATTACTCGTAGGATCAAGGCGAGTGGCAATTGTTTTGGAAGAAGTATATTTTTCAACTTTAGAAAGGTATCCTTTGCCATGCCAATCCGCAGTTTATTCTCCGCAGCTCAATCCCATCGTTCGTTGACGACAGAGCCAAGATATTTAAAATCAGTAACCCTCTCAATCTCTTGATTCTTTATAAAGATAGATGCATCCTCTTGGGGATGTCTACTAGTCACCATCATTTTGGTTTTCCCAATATTTATACGTAGACCATAGTCTTCGCCAATATCATTTAGCTTATTGATTAGAATTTGCAGATATTGCATGTCATTGGCAACTATTGCGGTGTCGTCTTCATACCGAATATACTTATAAATAGGTTCCCCGATACGTGAACTTTTAAACGTTAACAACTTCTAACAAAATCTAAACCCCTCGAGAAGGCAGGCTGGAACGGAAATGTGGACAAATATTTTTTGGGCAGCCATAGGGCAGAAAACTATAAGAATGTAATTAATAAATTTTTAACATGTTACAAATTCTGAGATATAGCATGTTGTTAAAAATATACTTTCTGGATTGACACCTTGAATTTATTTCTTGAAAATCTGAGTGCTGTTAGCGACGAATATGGCGAAATATTTCAGCAAGAAGATCTACAGAAATATAAAGAGAAAAATGCAGTAACGAGGAGGATGATAAACAAAGAAAAGAACGAGAGATGGGAAAAATCGTGCGAACATGTAGAACAGTATATAGGAGGAACTAGAAGCACAGAGTCATGGAGAATAATTAAAGCATTAAAGACCAACAATAGAGAGAAGACGTATATAGAGTATATCCCAGAAAGCGAGTGGGAGGAATATTATAAGAAGCTGCTAACATAAGACAGACAAGAATTCCAAGAAGAGAACCCTGAAGAAGAACAGAATAAGGAAAAAAAGAGATAGAACTAAGCTATGAAGAAGTAAAGAAGACAATAAAAACACTCAAAAATAATAAATCTGCCGGGCCTGGAGGTGTGGCAAATGAAATGATTAAGTACGAGTCTAATAAATTACATCGAATGCTGAGAAACATGTTCCACAGGGCGATAAATGGAGAAAAAATATCAGAGGAATGGTCAAAAGCCTATATAGTATCTATATTTAAAAAGGTAGATCGCAGAAAGTGCACAAACTATAGAGGCCTAAGCATAATATCGAGTATGGGACGTTTGTATGGAAAAATTATTAAAAATATCATAGAGGAAAATATAAAAGGAACAATTGGAGAAGACCAAGCAGGCTTTACGGCCGGAAAATCATGTATAGACCATATATACACTATAAAACAAACAATGGAAAAAAACTGGCAAACAATAGAGAAGTTCACCTAGCCTTCATAGACATAAGAAAGGCCTATGACTCAGTACCAAGACAAAGATTATGGAATGCAATAAAAGAAATAGGCATTGACAAAGAACTAATACACGCAGTAAAAGCTCTCTACGAAAACAACACAGTGAACATAAAAATAGGACATAAAATAGGGAAGAGACTCCAAACATCAAAAGGCCTATTACAAGGATGCTCTACATCCCCAACACTATTCAAAATATACCTCGAACAAACATTAAAAAAATGGAAGCAATAATGTAGTGGAATGGGAGTCCCAATACGAGAAGATTACTTATGTACTCTAAGTTTCGCAGACGACCAAGTAATCATAGCGCAAGATGAGCAAGACCTCAGTTATATGGTAAGAAAACTGAAAGAAGAATACACTAAAGCAGGATTAGCAATAAACTTTGATAAAACGGAATATCTAACAACAAAGGAGGGAAACGTGGAGAATCTAGAAGTCGATAACGAAGCAATAATCAAAAGAACCGATAGATTTAAATATTTAGGAACCATCATTTCAAAAAACACAACATCAGAAGAAGAGATTAAAGCTAGATTAGGACAAACGCGGACATGCATAAGACAATTAAATTCGATCCTGTGGGACAAACACATTACAAAAAGAAACAAAACACGCATATACAAATCAATAATACAAAGCATAATGACATACGGGTCAGAAACATGGACGATCAACAAGAGAAATAAATCTAAAGTTAACGCGGTAGAGATGGAGTATTGGAGAAGATGTTGTAGAGTGACACGTATGGAGAGAATAACAAATGAAGAAATAAGAAGCAGAATGAACATCAAAGAGAACGCAGTAAACACCATTGAAGAAAAAAACGATTAAAATGGTATGGACACATAAGACGGAGCGAAGATAATAGGTGGATAAAGAAAATAACGGAGTGGAGCCCTATAGGGAGAAGAAAAAGAGGAAGACCCAGACGATCGTGGAGAGACGATATGGACGAGGCTATGGAAGACAGGGGTCTAACAGATGGAGACTGGGAAGATAGAAACGGATGGAATCAAAGGCTGAGAGAAAGAAGACAGCGTCAGCTGTAGAAAATCCTTGATATATATATATATATATATATATATATATATATATATATATATATATATATATATATATATATATATATATATATATATTTGCAAGACAATTCTAGCATGAAGAGATATCAAGGGAAATGGAGCCCTCGATTAGTGGCAGACTATTATTGGGAACTTAAAAGAGTCCTACTTGTAGCAAAGTACTCGTGAAAATCGTAAAATATTAATTGTTTGTTAGGCTCCTAATGGAGAATTTTAAAACCCTGTATATTTTAACACTAATCTTCGAGCTCTGTAAATAAAAACTGTTGTTGCTTCATTTCATGGCGTTATTTGCTTGGATGTTGGGAACTTTTTGTAGTAACCACAAAATAAGTCAAAAAATAAAATTTTGATGTGTCTTAACGACACACACTAAAATAAAATTTTTCAGGACTCATAGCTTATTAGGTATATTCTGGGCAGTAAAAATTTTAATTTCAATATTTAATCAGTTTTAGGAACTAGTAATTTTCGAAAATACATGTTCAAGTGAATTTCTATTTGTTTTTGCATGGCGTAATCATGTTTTTATCAATTATTATTTTTATATTATTTTTTGTTGGACATATACAGATTAAAAAGTAAACTAATTATATATATTTATATAATTTTCTCCATATTAATCTAAAGTTCAGTTAGGGGTCAAATGCAACACGAATAATAAATATTCGAATAATGTATACGCTTAATTATTTAAAATGTTCTAAAACTAATTACAATGCTTCCGGGAAAAATACAACAATAGTTACTAAGGCTCAATTTTTTAATCCATCAAATTGTGCTCGTTAGGTTAGGAAAACTATAAGTAGTTTGTTTGGATATTAAAGGTTTCAGATAATAGGGATTTTGCAACGCTTAATTTGCTAGGCCACTGTTTTTATCTTCATTTAAAGCATGCGCCCCCCCGTTTGAAGCTTGCGCAGTATTGAAACAAAAAATAAGGGGAACCTTTATTAAGGATAACGATTTCCCTTATTTAGGAACTTATAAGAGAGGTTATTTCTGTCTTTCTTTCTCTTATATCCTTTTACCCTGCCGGGTGTCGGATAATAATTTGTTTATGTATCTGCAATTGTAGGTTCCATCCTTTTTACCCAGTCTTTCCACTTATCCCTGTTCATCAGCATTTTGTTCATTATTTCTATCGTTTTCCCCTTTGCTTTTTCCTATCTCTTCAATACCCCTTATCCAAGTTAGTCTTGGTCTTCCTCTTTTTCGCTTCTTCCCTGTTTTTTTTCCTACTTAGGTATACAAACCACTAAGAAAATACTGTAAAATTGAAACGATAATCTTTTATTGTAAATAACACTGACAACAATTCATTAGTGTTCAGATTATGTTAGGATTTTGCAATCTTTGGCACAATGGCATTACAGTGTGTGCAATGCTAGTTTCAAATGAAATTTTGTTTATTATATATTCGTATTACCTTGGAAATATTGAAGAAAGTGATAGAAACATGCGAGGCACAATTTTAATTTAGAAACTTGTTTTGATCCATCAAATACTAATAACCGGTGTGCTTAACAGGTAAATTAAGTTTTATAGAAGATATTACTAACCTAACCTTTAAATTCCTTCGTGTTAATACTGCGCATGCTTGAGAAAAGGATAAGGACAAAATCATGTGAAAAATAAGCGTTGTAAAATCTCTCTTTATTTTGGTAGGCCACTGTCTTTATCTTTGAAGCATGCGCCCACCATTTGGAGCTTGCGCAGTAGTAAAGGGAAGAAATTAAATATAAAGACTCGGCTGTTATCATTATTTGAGTGTCTAGTGAGTGAAAGTTAACAAGTGTTAAACTCCACAAAAACATCCTAGTTATATAATCAGTCAGACATGTAAAAGGAGTAGAGGGTTTTCCCGGCTCACAAGGAGTTTTAGTGGGTATGCTAATCCTTCAGATTGGAGAGCCCCACATAACCGGAGCACCTTGGGGCACCCTTATGGTGACGCAAGTTGCTCCGGAGTCCATAAAGCGGATTTCTCCTTGACAAAAAAAAAAAAAAAAAAAATCATTATTTGAAACCAAGAATAGGGAAAGTTGACAGTGCTGGTGGATAAATTGACCTTGGTTTCACACTTAGCAAGCACATGAGGGTTATTTGATTGCAGGTGTTGGTGAACTAAATTTATGTTCGAGTTTAAATCTCGTGTATTACAAAAATCTATTTTAAAGTTGTGATATCTGCATGTTGACACGCCTGAATCAGCCCCCACTCGGAGATCCTAACGAGGGGCTATTTTACCTCCGAAATTTTTTGATCTTGGGAGCTTCATCATGTTATTCGGTCCCACAGTCCGGGCGATGCCTAATGGGATCTGGGCATCTACCATCTAAGTTTTTCTTTTTGTCGCCTTCTACCACATGCAGAACATACCGGGAGTGATATTCTGTCCCGCACCCCCACGGGGGCGTACAGATATCAGCAGAAAAAGTTCTTGCTTCCGTTTTTCGGGACAAGGATGAGATATCTTTCATAGGTTACTTGGAATACGGTTAAACAGTCACTAGAGAATATTATTCTTCATTGATAACTTCGCCGAAAAAGTGTGGAAAAAGGCCCAGGAGTAGTATGTAAAGAGGTGCTGTTTTTGGAAGACAATACGCCTGTTCACAGATTAGTGTTAGTTTTGCAAAAATAAACGAATTAGACTTTGAACTCATTGATTATCCCCCACATTTCTGCGTATGAGTTATTCACATATGTGAGTTCAACTTTTTACTGTTGTTTACCAGATTTTCTTACGTTATCTAGAAAATTTGAATACATATTTTTATTAGTGTCAAGTAGGCTGAAAAGTTCGACTTTATTCATCAACATGGTCTCCTTGAAGAGCGATACAATTAGTCTAACGCTTTTCTAACATTTCTATACCTTTCTTGTAGAAGGATTTGTCTTTGCTTTCAAAATAGGCCTAAGTTTCGGCAATAACTTCTTCACTGGAGCCAAAGCTCTTTATCGCAAGCATTTTTTGAGGTCAGCGAACAGATTAATCGCTGGGGGCCAAATCTAGAGAATACGGTGGATCAGGAAGCAATTCGAACTTCAATTCATGCAGATTTGCCATCGTAACCATTTATTTGTGAGACGGTGCATTGTCTTGCTCTTTTACACTCTTTACTTGTTCGTGTGGGGCCGCTTCTTTACGATTTCTGCCTTTAAACGCACCAATAACTATATATAATATTCGTTATTGATAGTTTTTCCCTTCTCACCTCAGTCGATGAAAACCTTCCCAGTCGACTGTTGAGTCTTTGATCGCTTCGCCGGATTTCACCGGCTGCTGTCCACTCAGCTGACTGCCGTTTTGATTCCGATGTGTAGTGGTGGATCTATGTTTCATCCATTGTCACATATCGCATGAAAAAGTCTTATTTTGCGCTTAAACAGGTAGAAACAGCGCTCAGAATCATCAACACGTTGTTGTTCTTGGTCCACTGTGAGCAAACGCGGTATCCATTTCGAACAGAGCTTTCTCATGCCCAAATGTTCATGTAAAATATGACCAACACGTTCTTTTGATATCTTTAACTGTAACCACCTCATTTGGGCGTCCACAGCGTTCAGCACGATTTATGTCTGTACGACAGCGTTTAAATTCAACATACCAGTAAATGATGAGTGATTTTCCATCACCTGTCAAACCATTGCTTTGCTTGAACGGTATTTTTTCCCATAAAAAAACAGTGTTTAATCAACACAGGAAATTCGACTTTTTCGATTGTTTTGGAAATATTAAAAGTAGCGTCACTAAAATCACTGCAACTTGTAAACTAATCGTCGCAATGTCATGAAATTTTGACACGTTTTGTTTGAAGGTTTCAGATTTCTAACTAACTCTCTGAATGAAACTATACTATTCTCATCAGGAATTTTGGATTGAACTATTTCATTGATTGTTGTTTGAATTTCCTGTTTCCTTGCATCAGACATACTTGCTTATGCTATATTTATTTTTTCAGCAGTTTTTTTTAACAAATCTGCTATTCTTTTATCGCGAAGTCATTATTTATGCACTATTAAAAATCTTCACTTTGATCTTACCCAAAAAGCCGAGAAGCGATGGAGGCGAATGGAGGACAAGACAAGGATGGATAGGGTTAGGAATATACAACTCAGAAAGAATTTGAACCTGAAACCAATGATGGAAAAGGTTGAGGAACTACAACTAAGATGGTATCGTCACGTCGAAAGGATGCCTGCACAAAGAATAGTTAGACAAGTGTTTGAAGCCAAAGTGAGCAAGAAAAGAACAAGATGTCGACCTAGAAGGGCGTGGTTGGGGATGTTAGAGAGGCAGTGGCCAGAGAGTGGAAACACGCAAGACGAGCCACACAGGATAAAAAGAGGTGGAAGAAAATATGGAAAAGATAAATATAGAATAACTCAACTCCACGGGTCTTACATCCCTAAAGGGGTAGAAAGGCATGAGGATTAAGTAAGTAAAAATCTCCAATATAAACGTAACCTCGAAAAATACTCCAAAATATTAAAACACAACATAAACAACTCGTGTCTCGATCAGAGTAAGAATGTAACGTTACCAGATGCGAAAAACGACGTAGTGGGATTATTTTTGTATTTCTGTGCATATGGGACGTGGAGAAAGAGCGCACTGTTCCTCAACTATTTTTAGTGTTCTGTACGGAACACTTATAAGATCACTTCGGTGTCTGTCTGTCCGTCTGTCTGTCTGTTTGTCACACCCGATTTTCTCCGAAACTATTTGGTACTAATATAGAAATTGATGGCTTCATCAGAGTAGTGTACGTTTGAAAGTTAAATTAAGGGGTTAGTTTTGGGGGGTGAAATCGGAAGTGAAAAAAAAAAATACTAGGTCATCGAGTGGGGTGTCAAATGAAAGCTTGTAAAAACACGAGTTCAAAAATATATATAATGTCTTACATGCGCACACTTTTCTTTGTATTATTTTAAAAAAATCGCGAAAAATCGCTGTCCCCCCTCTATCTTAAAAAGTACTGTTCCAAAAATTTTGAAAAAATTCTGGAATATTCTTCACGGGGTGTAGATTGAACGAAAATTATTACGAGTGCACTACCTTTAATAATTTATCTGGTATATAAAAAAACAAAAATTTCAAGGTCATCAGATCGGAAACAAACTTTGTTGAAAACTCATTTGGGGTGGGTTTTGTGAAGTCACTGATCATTTTATACCTCCGTAACAAAAATTTGTTCTTAGAAGCAATCAACGTACGCAACACTAATTGCGCAAGTTCAACTTGCACTTGACCGGTTATTTATTGTACGCATGGTAGTTTATATAGGAGGGAAGCTGTACTGCTCCTTGGGAATGTCCTTAAAGGCCAGGGAAAAAATCAGTCCTGGAACTTTTTGGACAGACTGTCTAAAAAAATATTACCTTAAAAATACAATGATACAAAATGATATACCAGTATAATATTTGACCTACCTGAATAACTGAATTATCATAAAAAAGCGATAAAAAACAGTTTAACTATAGTCAAGGTCCCTATTTGGAAGAAGAACCGTCTTTTATTACAAACACATCTACCATAAATACAAAGACCTACTTGCGCGTTTGTTATTAGCACATCTTAATTAGTAGAACGATAAAGAATATATTAATAAACATAATAATTGTCAGCTTAATTAATCGAAGTTTTTAAGTGATTCGGTATTGAAATTAATAATGGAATTACTGAAATATATTCTACTGATTCTTGTGCTAGTTTTAAGCATAGAAAGTTCCTTCGAAG
Organism: Pachyrhynchus sulphureomaculatus; assembly: GCA_019049505.1. NCBI lineage: Eukaryota > Metazoa > Arthropoda > Insecta > Coleoptera > Curculionidae > Pachyrhynchus > Pachyrhynchus sulphureomaculatus. The sequence continues at coordinate 147,303,380 of CM032455.1, read as the reverse complement.
GGGAAAACTGTGATAGATATGGTGTTCTTTTTTATGATGAAATAGCTTGCAAACCAGTAAAAGCAAAAGGCAAAAGCTGCCCAAGCCAATATAATTGCGATTTTAGTAGACCAAAAAGTGGATGTACATTTAAAGGAAAAACGTATGGACACAGAGAACGTATTCCATCAAATTTAACGTACTCTGGATGTGATATTGGATGTAGCTGTGACAATGGTAATTCTATCGAGTGCGCTGTACTTGACTGTCCAGAAAGTGAACAACCCAATACAGATCCGGGATGTTATCACGAATATGAGTTAGGTAATTATAATAAATAACCGGCCAAGTGCAAGTCGGACTAGCGCAATTAGTGTTCTGTACGTTAATTGCTTCTAAAATAAAAATTCTTGTTACGGAGGACTTTACAAAATACACCCCAAATCCGTTTTCAACAAAGTTTGTTTCCAATTTTTGTTGAAAACTGATTACTTTGAAATTTTTGTTTTTTTATATACCAAATAAATTATTAAAGGTAATGCACTTGTGACAATGTTCGTTTAATCTACTCCATGTGGAGAATATTCCAGCATTTTTCAAAATTTTCTGATCAGTACTTTTCTAGATAAGGAGGGGGATAGCGATTTGTGGCAATTTTTTAAAAATAATACAAAGAAAAGTGCGCGCAAGTATTACATTATATACATTTTTAAACTCGTATTTTCACAAGCTTTCATTTGACACCCCACTTGATGATTTTGTAAAAAATATATTTTTTCACTTCCGATTCCACCCCCAAAACTTTGAGTCAAAATTTAACTTTCAAAACTACATTGCTCTAATGGGGTTATTAATTTCTATATTAATGCTAAATTTCAACTTTTTATGTCAAATGGTTTCGAAGAAAATCGGGGGCGACAGACGGACAGACCGTCAGACAGACAGACGGGCAGACTCCGAAGTGATCTTATATATGTTCCGTATGGAACACTAAAAATTGGTTCTGCACGGAGTGTTTTTAGTGAATAAACTAAACAATTTGTCAAATATTACATGTTTCTTGTTTTAAGATTTTTCTACAATTATAATTCATTGTGTTAATTTATATTGACCTGAGAGAACATAAGAAATACAAATCTGTACACGGTTAACTGAAACAGTTGAAAACTTTGTGACGTAATTGTAAATTACTGTTAGAGAAGGTAAATACAGGGTGTTTAGCAACTATTGCTATCTTCGAAACGGTAAGACCTACGAAGTCGTTTAAATTAGAAAAAAGTTTTATAGCATTGTATTTTTTTTAGTTTCTGAGATATTGAAGACTAATCCATGCCGCAATTAGAAAATTATGTTTTAATCGATATTTCGCACCGAAATTTTGGGATATAGAGGCGAAAAATTCTACCAAAAAATTAAATAAAAAATCCAGACAGTGTTTAAAGTAACCGGTCAAGTGCAAGTTAGTCATGCGCAATTAGTGTTCCGTGCGTTGATTCACAAAACACACCTCAAATGAGTTTTCAAGAGAGTTTGTTTTCAATCTTTCTTGAAAACTGATGATCTTGAAATTATTGTTTTTTTTTGTATAGCAGATAAATTATTAAAGATAATGCACTCGTAATAATTTTCGTTCAATCTACACCCTATGGAGAATTTTCCAAAATTTTTTCAAAATTTTTTGATCAGTACTTTTCGAGATAAAGGGGGAAGACACTGATTTTGGCAATTTTTGCGTGCGCAATACATCATATATATTTTTGAACTCGGGTTTTTACAAGCTTTTATTTGACACCCCCTCTCGATGATCTGGTAAAAGTTTTTTTTTTACTTCCGATTTCACCCCTCGAAACTAATCACTTAAGTCAAAATTTAACTTTCAAAACTACACGGCTCTGATGGGCCATCAACTTGTGTATTTGTGCTAAATTTGAACTTTCTATTGTCAAATAGTTTCGGAGAAAATCGGGTGTAACAGGCGGACAGACATACACCGAAGTAATCTCATAAGTGTTCCGTAACGAACACTAAAAATGAAGTTAATGATGGGCCCCAGTAGACAAAACGTCGGAGGTAAAATCTGAGTATGTCTTTCACAAAAGGAGAATGAATATGGTTTTTCCTGTACAAAGTTTTTTTTATAGTTATATTATTTTGAAAATTGGATTTTGGAAATTTTTTAACTTTCTTCAATATCTCAGGAACTAAAGAAGGTTGCAACGCTGTAAAGATATTTTATATCAACCTCGAAAATGGCAACTTTTTCTAATTCAAAGGACTATAGAGTTCTTACCGTTTCGAAAACACCAATAGTTGCACAACCTACTACATGGATTGAAAAGTTCCGAGACATTCGACTTCTTCATTTCAGCTAAACCTCTTTTTTTTCGGGAGCCACTTTTTTTAAATTTAGAAAGAAGTACTAATCGCCAGGGCTCAGATCTGGTGAATACGATGGATGAGGAAGCAATTCATAGTCCAGTTGGTCTAATTTTACCATCCATTTTACGAAGTTGTGAGCCGGTGCATTATCTTGACGAAACAAGACTTTTTCAAGATGTTCCATACCATATTGCTGGTATGGTGCACGCGAAATTTTTGAAATATTCAAATTACTTCTTTCAAGGGAAATCCTATTCTGTAGAATAAAAATAAATTTTGCTGATTGAAAGGAAGAAAAAACGAGAAAAGTTTTTTTAGAAATATTTTTTCATCAAGTTCTTATTAAAACAGATATACAAAAACCTGGGAAAAAGGCAAAAAATACAAGGAAAAAATATATTTGGTTTCAACGCTTTTTGTACGTTATTCATTTAAATATCTCATTGTTGAAATTATATATTTCAACTACTAGAGATATTGTCCATGGTAAAAAAATGGTCATTTTGAGAATATATCTCTGCACACCCTCAGCTTCGCGCGTATAATGCAACAATCATGTTCCTTATATTTCTGCGAATCCCAGTAATCTGGAGAGATAGAAAATCATTATAATGATCGTTTTAAGATGCGATCGTCTTTTTTCAGAACGTAAAAATGAAGTGAACACACTTTTTGCTCCATTTTATCATTAGTTAAATATAAATTAATAATTTTCACACAACTAATGACTTTTCGTGCCTATATACTACTTATACAAAAAAATTAAATCCATGCACTGAATTATTCAAACTTATTCATGCTGGAGAATTTCTACTTTTGCATGCCCAGATTGAGTTTTGAAAGTCTGGTTAGCGAATTTTAGCAGATAATATACCTTAACTCTAGAATTTTAATATGAAAGAAAATGTTTGTATAATATATGGCATAATAGAAATAAAGAATTATGAATAAATTACCTTTTAGGATCTTTGGGACATCTAAAAAACTAACTCTTTTAGAGATACCACATATATTTTTACAAGTACTAACCGCACAACAAAAACTTCCTCTTGACATATTTTTTATAATTATTTTCAATTATAACGTCAAACGTGTTATTTACTTATTGGAAAATTATTAATAATAAATTTCGGAGCACGTTATAAAAAGATTCTCCTTGAAATCCAGATGTAAACAAAATCCGCGAGCGCGCTGGCAGCCATGTTGTTGGTATGATAGGAGACGCAAGCGTGATAAAAAACAGGACCTAATAATTTTCTTGAGCGTCGCTACTGTGTTTTATGTTTAGGGTGTCTTCCCGATGCCAGCTATCTCTCTCACTGTCACTTTGCGCTCATTCAGACCAATCTGGTGTATTCTTTTGTGTTTTTTGGAGTGACTGCTTCATTTGAACGTCCAGAACGTGGTACATCGTCAGTGCGTGTACAACCACATTTAAGTTCACTTAACCATCGACATATAATTGCTTTTGATGAAGCAGATGTGCCATAACACTTCTCAAGTCATTTCTAGGTTCTGACTGTATTTGTTTCGATCAAAAAGCAATGTTTAATCAACAACAAAATTCTCTTTGTTAAATAATTTTGCAAAAATTAAAAGTAGCGCTACTTAAATAGTTGTAACACGCAAACTGATATACAAAATGTCATGAAAATTTTACACGATTCTTCTGAGAGTTGACATTCTGAAAATAATATTGTGCTGCTATGTCTCGTAAAGTCTCGGCACTTTTCACCCCACGCAAGTATAATAGACACTCTGTATAATAGACTTTCTACAGGGAGGGATTACACATCGTTTCTCTTTGATTTATCTTTAAAAAAAATATTAAGGGGTTACATACACTTCGAATTTTCAAAAATCCCAGTTTTTTACGGATTTTTATTCTCTGTACTCCTAAAAATAATTCGAAAAAAATTTTTTTTAAGAAAATTCTATTCCGTTACAAAGTTAGAGCATTAAATGTGACCTGGCGCTGGATTAAGACCGCTACCTGTTTTCAGACACTGTCTGCAATATTATTCAGTTAATGTTTAATATTTTTTAATTTTTTTTTAACCTTAATAATTACTTTTTCTACAAAATATCGAAAGGTTTTTTAAAATTTTTCTAATAGACAATATCTTATAAATAATTAAACACAAATTTTTTGGTTAAAAATTTCATACTAACACATACTACAGTTTTTAACTATTACGTTATTTTACAAGATTAATTTTTGTTTTTGCACATTGGATTATTTATTGTGTCCTACAAACAAGGAGGCACCATAGTTTTCATTAGTGGTCCATTTAACCCGATAAAAATAATAAAATATATTTAAAAAATATTTTTTTCTTATAATTTAAAGTACAATAAAAATATATAATTCTTTTGTATTATTCGCTTAATAAACTTTAAAATATTTTTTTAAAATATATATACTCTTTGCAGCGCTCAGAAGTATATAACCCCTTAAGAAATGATTTCAAAAATCCTACAGCTTAAATTACAATAATAAATTTTTGGTTTTTCTATGATTTTTTTAGGTAATTGCTGTTCCTCCGGACAAATCTGTAACTCTACTTCAACCAAAAAATGTGAAGTCGATGGTGAAACTTACGAAATAGGTCAATTATTTTACCCAAAAAATACATGTTTTCATTGTGTATGCCATGAAAATTTCGCAGGAAAATACGATGCTAAAACCTGTATAAGAAACAACTGTAACGCACAAATACACTACGGCTCAGAAATATCGCAAAATTGTGCTCCAGTGTATTTTACTTATCATTCTGATGAAGTACTGTGTTGTCCTAATCATTTTGTTTGCCCCGAATCTTCAGATATGATTAAATTAGTCAATCTAGAAGCAGATGCAAATTCTACATTGGAATGTTCTTATGGTGAGAAGAAACTCAAGCTTGGAGAGGGGTTAAGGAGAAAAGTGAACAAATATGGAAAAGTAAGAAATGTGGAGTGTGAGTGTATTTTACCGCCACTTTTAACTTGTACAGAACGTCAAGGAACATAAGAGAAATAAATAAGTTGATATTAATCTTATCAATCATTTTTTTGTGTGTTGTTTGACTCCATCTTCTCCTCCTCACTCTTTGTTAATTATGGTTATTAATCTAACTTCTGTTTTATAGTTTTTTATCTCCCTTGCTAGAAAAATCGTGAAAAAATTACCCTCCGAGATGAACACTAAAGAGATTAGAAAAAGAACGCAAAATATAATAGTTCGTTCATTCAGATCTTGCAAAATATTACCGTTAGTCTGTCTCATAGAATAACTGTTAAACGAAGTCGCAGGACGCTAAATCAAGGGCGTAGGGTGGATATTTTAGGCGTTTCCTCTAATGTCTCGCTTCAAATTTTAAATCATCCTTCTGTAAACACTCCCATCAATTGTGTGTGGACTCTTTTTTCACATATGCAATAAGCAAAATTCCCTAGCCGTTCCAAAAACAATCCCCATTACCTTTCGAAAAGACGATTGACTTTTCGCCTTTCTTGAAAGTGGAGCGATTTTATGAAGTCATTGCATCGACTCCTGCTGCGCGGGGGGATCCCTATAGCGAACCCAACAATTTGATAAAGATAACATTCCTAAATCTTCACGCACTATTTTGAAAATTGTATTTTCGATTATTTCGACTTCTGTACAAACGTTGGGATCTTAATTCATCGATTTGACACTAGCAAATCCACATATTTGATAGTTTTGTTAGTGAATTTATAGGTAGATTCTGGATCACTGAACCCAAAAAATGATTTTGCATTGCCGATTGTAATCTGAAATTTGAATTTTCTAAAGTTTAAAGTCCAAAAGTCACTCTCTTTGTTAAAATGTCGAAAATACTTATTAGGAAAAAGTGTTTAAAATCATATTTTATGGTAGTGTGCAAAATTTCAGATCGATTGGACAAAAATCATATTTTGTCAGTTTTTGACCAATAAAAATATGATCGCAAAATTTTTATTTCTTGAATTTGAAATACTCGTACATTGGTTCTATTTATAGAAGAATTTTAAAATTTATTTGTTGATTCCAAGCAAAGTTTCGCTTCTTTTACAATCAATAATTAAAAAAATGATGCAGTTTGAGGTTTCTGGGTTTTTTTAGACACTGTAGGGCAGTGATTCCCAAAGTGGTTCAGGTGGACCCCCAGGGGTCCACGGAGATTCGACGGGGGTCTACGTTGGCGTGAAAAAAAAAATAGGGGTTCACAAGTTGTAAGTGGGGGTCCACGAAAATTTATTTGGTTTCGATAGTAAAGAACAAAAATGTTGGCTTGGCTTTACCTATCAATGTAGGCAGATAATACATTACTCAAAAAAATTAAGGGAGCAAAAAAATTCCAAATTTTTCGGTGATTTTTGACAGGCTGTATTTCGGTGAAAAATGGTCGTATTGAGACTTTAAAAAAAAGCATTTTGAAGCTTTAACATTCTAATTTTCAGATTTTTTGGTTAAAATTTTTTAGAAGCTACGGTTCTCATGCAATCCTAACAGATAGCGCGAAAAATAATATTGCAAATATTTTGCTTTTTTTTTTGGTCCACGGGGCTTAAAAAAAATTTTTTTCAGTTAGGCCGGCATATGGATCACATAGCCTGTTTATTTAGCATTAATTTCCTTGTTTTAAAACCTCCCTTAATTTTTTAGAGTAGTGTATTTTAAGAAGGTCAGCGACTGTTACTTGTAAAAACTTGCATATTCGATATTCAGTACAACGCGCGTCGAGACTTGCAAAGCGCCACCCGCCCCGCCCGCAACGCAACCCGTTCAGACGTGCAAAGGAACGAAATACGACTTGTGCTGTGCTTGCAATCGTGCATGAACTTGTTTAATTCTTCACCAATATAAATACGAATGCCAAGGACAAACGTTACTCATTTGTTTCCGGAATTTTGAAAAGAAAAGTGTGAGTGAATCGATGTCAGTGTTTGCCAGTGCCGGAAAAAGTAAGTACCTGCCTATTTGTTATTCATACTTTTATTTTATATTGTAATAATATTATATTTGTTATGTTTGCGTGTAGTAGGTACGTAATAAAAATTAAATACTGAACAGGGCCATTATTCGATACTTCTAGAAAAGAACAGAAAGCCGAGAAAAATTGAACTTTTAGTACTTTTTATTATAAAATTATTTATTTAGCCGACTGTGGTGATTCACTAAAGGAGATATATACGATTGACCTGCATGTTTGTACATATTTCAGTGCCCTCGTAGTTGCTAATGCTAAATAACTAAAAATATTTTCATAAATTGTACGTGTCTTTATGTACCACTCGTAACGTACATCAAAGTAATAAATAAATCATTAAAATCACGAAGTTTTGATGTCAAAATATTCTTTAAAAGTATTTTCTCTCGAATTTACAGAAATGTATCAAAATATAATTAATTAAAAAATATTTTATATTACATTAAAATAGGTTCAGCCGTTTTGTGAAAACCTCTATATGGGTCTTAACAGTTTATTGCTTTTAATAATTAAAATCAGTTTTGCCGCCGGCATTTTGGTTTTTTCATTTTTTTCTTTACAGGTAGAAAACTGATACGAAACATGGCTGAATCTAAGAAGAAATGTCGAGTGTTGATTATTTGAAATTTAGTTTTCTTCCATCAAACGCAGACAAACGATTGCCCATATATCTTTTAAGCAACAAAGTTTTTAGCAATGACTCTATTAAACCATCGAAGCTCGAAGATCATCTAAGAAGGTGTCATCCTGATAAAATACGTAAAGATTTAAAATATTTTTCAAAAATTGAAGGAAAAATATGAAAAGAGACCCACCGTGCACAGTATGTTCGTTTCAACGTCTCAAAGTAACGATGATGGCTTGCGGCATCTTACAATATCTCATTGCTTATAGCGAAATCTGGAAAACCGCCTCACCATCGGAGAACAGTTAATTTTTACCCGCTGTTGAAGAGGTTTTAAAAAACTGTTCTGCACAAACCTCCATTTGACCTACTCAAAAGAATTCCTTTGAGTAACAACACTGTACAAAAACGTATTGATGAAATGAGATCTGATATTGAAAGCTTCTTGTGTAATTATCTGCAAACAACTCATTTTTCTATTTAACTGGACGAGTCAACTTTACCTGGTAATGAAGCATTATTATTGGCATATGTTCGATTTGTTATGGACGAAGAAATCTATGAAGAGCTGCTATTCGCGAAAACTTTGGAGACGGACACTAAAGGCGAATCAATATTTAATGTCCTGAGTGATTTTTGTAAGGAAAAATCGATTCCATTTACAAACATTATTTCGGTGGCAGCAGATGAAGCTCCTGCCATCTTCGGGCGATATCGTGGATTTATAAGCCATCTTAAAAGAATTATTCCAGGAGTAACTGCAATTCACTGTGTCATCCACCGACAACATCTGGTAGCGAAAAATTTGAGTGATAGATTGCACCAATCGCTCCAATTTGCGATTAAAGCAGTTAACAAAATAAGAAGCAATGCGTTGAATACCCGTTTATTTGCACAATTGTGCGACGAAAATGATGAAGACTTCCAACGATTGCTCTTACATACTGAAGTACGCTGGTTGTCGAAAGGTACATGTTTAACAAGATTTTACTCACTTTTTGAATCAGTTTTAGAGTTTCTGGAAAGTAAAGATCTAGATTTAAAAGAAAACCTGATCAAATTGAAAGCAGACATCGCGTATTTGACAGATTTGTCCCAAAAATTTAATGACATTAACTTGCAGTTACAAGGGGACAGCCTAAATTTAATAAAGACAAGGGGTTTAATTTCGGCTTTTCTTGGAAAATTGAAATTTATGAAGCAAAATATTAGTCGGCGCGAATTCTCCCAGTTTCCAAACTTGTCACAGGCAGAATGTCTTGATAAGGATATTCAGACATACGTACAACATTTAAATGCCCTGCATGAGCACTTCAAAAATAGATTTGAAGATATTCTGACGAGGGAAATACCACCATGGATCATAAATCCATTTGATGAAACGGAAGTGGCGAATGTGGTATTATAAGAGGAGCTACTCGAGCTTAGCACCAATGAGGAGCTGAAGGTGGAATTTAAAAAACATTTTGGCTGCATGCAGAAATACCCGAAAAATATCCTGGGCTGTGGGAAATTGCGAGAAAACTTTTGATAGCGTTTCCCTAGTCATACCTTGTCGAAAAAAGTTTTAGTGTCGTTACAAACCTATTAACAAAAAAAAGGAACAGATTGAACATCACAGAACGGGGAGATTTGCGGTTATTCCTTACAAAACTGAAGCCAAATATTGATAATTTGCGGTCAATCCATCAAGTACATCCCTCCCATTAAAATTATGACCATTTTTTTTAATTGTTGATTTGCATTGTTGAAGTTACGGTACGTTATTAATGTTTAATTTTAATTCTATTAAGTCTGTAATCATATGTTAATAAATAGAACACAAGAAAATATATTATTTTTCTTTTTATTTTTGTGACTCCGAATTTAGGGTTGGAACTCAGCCACGACGCAAATTTCCATCGTTAGATCTAATCTTTACATTTTTTGACGATTTTTGGGAATATGGTCGAAATGTAGAAGCAAGGGGTCCACCGAAACCAGTAAAATTTTGAAAGTGGTCTACGAGAAAAAAAAGTTTAGGGTCACAATTTTATTGCAAAAGAAGGAAAAAAACTAGTGAATTAATATTTACTACAGGTAACAAAGACATCGACTATACAGCACACAAAAAATAAATAAATTACAGACACTTCACAAATTAAATAAACAAGAAACCATAAATTTAAATAACCGATCAAGTGCAAGTTGAACTTGCGCAATTAGTGTTCCATACGTTGATTGCTTTTAAAATAAAAAAATTGTTATGGAGGTATAAAATGATCAGTGACTTCACAAAACACCCCAAATGAATTTTCAGCAAAGTTTGTCTCCAATCTTTACTGAAAACTAATGACCTTGAAATTTTTGTTTTTTTTTGTATACCAGATAAATTATTAAAGGTAGTGCACTCGTGATAATTTTTATTCAATCTACACCCCTTGGAGAATATTCCAGAATTTTTTCAAAATTTTTTGATTTTTTTCGCGATTCTTTAAAAATAATACAAAGAAAAGTGCGCGCAAGTATTACATTATATGTATATTTTTTACTCGTGTTTTCACAAGCTTTCATTTGACACCACACTCGATGACCTAGTAAAAAAATTTTTTTTTCACTTCCGATTTCACCCCCCAAAACTAACCCCTTAAGTCAAAATTTAACTTTCAAAACTACACGGCTCTGATCAATTCCTATATTATTACCAAACTTCAACTTCCCATGACAATAGTTGTGTGTGACAGACAGACCGACAGACAGACGGACAGACAGACACCGAAGTCATCTTATAAGTGTGCATTTATTTTCTTCAGTTTTGTGTTAAATTATGACATTAGAGTATCGTCAACAAAAAAAGAAAAACCTCACATTGCAAGTATTCGATAATTGTCCGTGCGATAGTTGCGGTTTTATGAAGATCAGAAATTTTTTAATTATTGATTGTAAAACATGTAAAACATAACTTGAAATCAAAAAATATATCTTTAAATTCTTGTATCAATCTAACAAATATATTTCAAATTTAAAAAATAAAAATTTTCTTGTGATCATATAGGGTGCCCCATATGTATGGAATAATGATTCCACAGCATTTATTAATCAGTATATCAAAAAAATGTTTAAATAAAAGTTACAGGGTGTTACACGGGGCATATGCTGACGTTGACAATAAAATGTTTTGAAAATTAAGCTGACTTATGTCAAACATTTACTGTTGTCAGATAACGACTTAACGCATCAAAAAATGATTTATTGACGAAAACGTTTATTGCTGCATTTTATGAAACTGCAATTTGAGCGTAATATCATAATGGTATATTTAATAGAAACTGAAAGAATCACTTTGTTACTGATGGTTGGTTACGGAGACCGTAGGAAAACAGAACAGGAGGTGTGTGATCTTTTTGACACAGAATATCCGAATCGAGAACCTATTACCCAATCTGTAGTTAGCAAAACATTAAAACGATTTAGATAATCAGGTCATGTTAAGGATCGTTCTAAATCTGAACCTCCAAAAGTTAAAACAAGCGATGATAAAAAGTTAGATGTTTTATTGGAAATTACAGAAAATCCCTATACAGCGACTCATCAGCCTAGACCACAACATAAGTAAAGGTACTTTAAGTCGTATACTGAATAAAGAAAAAATGCCTCCATACGAACTCATTCTATTACAAGAATTATCTGAAGATGACTACGATAGACCCGTTGAATTTTGCGAGGTCATGATGGAACGAATCAATATTGATCCTAGTCTAATTCATAATATTGTTTTTTCTGACGAGCCCATATTTAGTCATAACGGAAGAGTTAACAGGTATAACTGCCGGTGGTCGACTGAGAATCCCCACTGAATAATCGACAGTTATTCTCAAAGACCACAAAAAATAAACGTGTGGGCAGGGATTTGTAGACGCCATATCATTGGTCCTTTTTTATGAATGGAAATCTTACAGGACAGCGGTATTTACAGTTACTCCAACTTATGCAGGTTTTTTCCCGTTGAAAATAATTTGGATACCTCTAATAGGAATGTATGGTATTAACAGATCGGAGCATCTCCTCACTATCAAATCAATGTTCGTAGATATTTGGATGCGATTTTTCCTAATCGATGGATAGGCAGAAGAAGTGCTGTAGAATGGCTTGCAAGGAGTCCCGACCTTACGCCACTCGATTTTTTTTATGTGGTCATTTGAAAACTAAAGTTTACCGAAGTCGATCTGAAACTATAGAAGATTTACAACAAAGAATTCCATATGAAGTAGCACAGATCACCCTGGATTCTTTGCAAAACTCTGTTCAGGCTGTTTATGACAGATTGGGTCATTGCCTCGCTATTAACGGTAGATATTTTGAGTAATTGTTACCTTAAAAATAAACCTAGAGTATTTATTAATAGTTTTTTTGGTCTTTTCTTATTTTGAATTTCAAATGAAAATAATTCCTAAACAGTTCAATTTAGATATATGGTATGTTAGACAAATAATATATAGAATTTTTAGTAGGGCTCAAAAATAAAATAATATACAGGGCTTTCCATTAAAAAAAATCAAGGTGGAGTAATTTTTCTTCGATCTGACAGTTCAAAACATTTTACTGTCAACGTTAGCCACTGCGCCGTATAACATCCTATAGCTTTTATTTAAACATTTTCTGGATACACTGATTAATAAATGTTGAGGAATCATTATTCCATACATATGGGGGCACCCTGTATTTTTATTGGTCAAAAACCGACAAAATACGATTTTTGTCCAATCTATTTAAAATTTTGCACACTACCATAAAATTAAATTCCATACACATTTTTCTCATAAATGCACTGCAAAATTATTTATAGTGTTCCATACAACACTTGTGGGATCACTTCGGTATCCGTCTGTCCATCTTTCTGTCGATCTCTTACATCCGATTTTCTCCGAAACTATTTGACATAGAAAGTTGAAGTTTGGCACAAATACAGTAATTGATGGCCCAATCAGAGCCGTGTAGTTTTGAAAGTTAAATTTTGACTTGAGGGGTTTTGGGGAGTGAAATCGGAAGTGCAAAATTTTTTACTAGTTCATCGAGTGGGGTGTCAAATGAAAGCTTATGACAACACGAGTTTGAAAATATATATGATGCCTGCGCACACTTTTCTTTGTATTATTTTTTAAAAAATTGCCAGTATCGCTGTCCTCCTCACTATCGCGAAAAGTACTGAACTATTATACATTATTGTTTATAAAAAAACATGAAAATTCATATCTGATCTTAAGATGTGACATATCAGCGACCTAATTAACTGAGGATAAGGATTTTATTTTATTTTAAAAGTAATTACCGTATGAAACACTAATTGCGTAAGTTCGACTTGCCCTTGGATGTTTTTTTTTTCTATATAGACACATAGCATACAAAATCGTTGACAATTGCTGATTATAAATTTATATAATAGTAATAGACTGTAATAAAAATGTTAAAAGTTTAATGCGTGGTCAACACAGATAAGAATAATGTAGCGATAAAAGTACAACATGAAACAAAACACTGTTTAAAAATAATTTATTATATAATGATATACAAACAACACTTGAATGATTATTTACAAATTTAGTTCATTTGGAACTTTACATTTTTAAAGTACTTCGGGATATTATTGTCAAGTTGAGAAGCCCGATATGTTAGTTAATACCTCCCGAACAGGCCCGTCGAATGTCACGCAATACTTTTCTGTCTAGTATTGAGAGCATGGATATTATCATGGGAGATGAATCTATCCCTGATATAGGAGGAAGTAATTACTTTGTGAACAAGAATTGGTTCTGGTAGTAGTTACTTTATAAACAAGAACTACAAAATGCAATGAGGTACTCTAAATTATTGGCCATACGCAGAATCTCAATAATGGAAGAAATACACTCAAGTCTTTGGCAATAATATCGTAAAATTCTTGGACAGTTCATCTCGATTCGTATACAATAGTTTTAAACTACTAAATGATTTTTGTAGCAAAGACTAAATTGTTCTGTAGTCTCAACCATCAAAGGTATACCGGGTACCTGTAGATTCTGCACTTTGCAAGTATATGACTACTCATTTTATTAGATTGAGTTTTAAATTGTAAACTCAGACATGTAGACAATCTCAGGAATCTCCTGGTTCACAATATACTAGGCAACGTGGTGTGTCTGTCAAATCCACCTAAATATCATCTGCATATGTTTGTTAACAAAAGACTTTCTTATTATTTAATGTGCCAGCCGAGTACGTTAAGAATAACGTGGGTCTAAGAAATGTGCCCTGGAGGATTTTAGAATTTGCAGGAAGTAAAGTTGTCATGTTTGCATCAAATATCACTCTTTGAAACCTATTTTAAAGGTATGATTCAAAAAATCTCACAGTTAAAATCTTAATATTTTAATTTTGTGCAAAGTAATGGTTTATGGTATCAAAAGCCTTGGAAAAGTCGAGTATTACCAATTTGACAACATGGAGGCCCGTAACAATTTACAGTAGTTTATTTATATATATATATATATATATATATATATATATATATATATATATATATATATATATATATATATATATATACGAAACGATAACGAAATATTGAAAATTAAAGAAGAAAATAATTTTATTTAAAGTCCAGATCGATTCCCGATAATCAAACACGCATCTAAATGACGCACGGTCGATAACAGATTCATCATCATCACCATTAGCTTAAGTCGGATCTAAGCCGCCCTAAGTTGTCCCCAATGAGTTTTGTTGTTTGTTTTTTGCAATCAATCATATCCTGCTAATCTTTATATGTCGTCCGTCCATCTTGTGTATGGTTTACCTCTGCTTCTTTTGTGATCTCTAGGTCTCCATTCAACTATACGGCGTGTTCATCTATTATAATTCATCCTTGCAACATGCCCCACCCAGTTCCACCTTAATGTACATATTCGTTGTATTAGATCTGTCACTTCTGATCTTGTTTGAGTCTTTATATTAGGAATACAATCTAATATTGGGCATTCTTCTCTGCCGTGCTCTTTGGGTTACGTGTAGTTTATGTTGTTATATTTTTATTTAAAGCCCATGTGTCAGTGCCATATATTAATACCGGCAGTACATATTGATCCAATACTCTGGCTTTTATTGTATTTGGGAAGTCCAATATAAACGTTCCGAACGCAGATGAAGCCAAGGACATTCTTCTATCTAAGTTAGCCTTTAAATTATTTTTTGATATTTCGATTTTTTGTCCTAAATATATGAATGTTTGTATCTTTCCTATTCTTTCACCTTCTATTAATATTTCCTGGCTGTTATCTTTACTTTCGTTGTTCAAATATAGGTTTTGGTGAAGTTATTTTTAGACTTATTTCTCGAGACTTCCTAATTCCAACAGCATTTCTTGTAATTCCTCTTTTGTGTTGGCAGTCAGAGTGACATCGTCTGCGAACCTTAAGTGATTTAATCGTTCACCGTCCATTAGTATTCGTTTATTTTCCCACTTTAACGATTTCAACATGTCTTCTAGAGTCAGCGTGAACAGCTCTGGAGATACCGAGTCGCCTTGTCTAATTCGTCTTGTGAAGTGGCATTTTTTTATTCAAGAATATATATATATATATATATATATATATATATATATATATATATATATATATATATATATATATATATATATAAACTCCTGGACAAAATTAACGCAACAATCTGAAAATTAATTTATTTTTTTCTTATGTCAGTTTTAAAGTTTATGGAGTATTTGAATAGCAGGCTATGCATATTTTGTTTCGTTGTTCATGACAGAAATCAAAACAATTCGTTTAGATTTACAGTTTTAAAGAATTTTTTAGAAGATAAACAATTTTCTATAATAATGCGATAGATTTTCTTTAAAAAAGTAAGCTTATAAATTGTTCCCTTTTTCAAAGTAATACGTTTTTTGTGGTAGACTGTTTTATTTTTGACCCCGAAGAATTAGAAAAATGAATCGAATAAGGAATTTAACTGAACACGAAGTAGTGCGAGCCTCAGTTTTATTGGACGAGGGATATTGTCAGAGTTATGTTACCAATTTGTTAGGCAAACATCGATCCACAATAAGTCGTATGGTAAGACGTTTGAATGAAGTAGGAACTTATTCTAGAACGCTAGGGCAAGGGCGAAAAAGATGCACTAGCGACCTAGATGAACGTTTTATAAGACAATATGCTTTAAGAAACAGGACTGTCACTAGTTCTATAATAAGAAACGAACTCGAAGCTGTTCGCAATGTCACAATTTCTTTTAAAACAGTTAGAAGACGGTTAAATGAAGTTGGATTAAACAGTAGGAGACCAGCCACTGCGCCCTTGCTTACTAGAGAGCAGAGTTGCCAGGTTACGTTTTGCTCGAAATCACGAAAACTGGTCTGTGGATGATTGGAAACAAGTTTTCTTCACAGATGAAACTAGGCTTATTCTAAAATATCCAGATGGTCGTGAGCGAGTATGGCGAAGACCAGGAGAGAGGTTTACTCCTTGCAATATCTCTGCCAGGATTCCATTCGGCGGTGGCTCTGTTATGTTTTGGGGTGGTATCTGCTTTGATGCTCGCACGGAGTTAGTTCCTGTCCGTACGAGATCCATGAATGCTGACTACTATCTTGAGAATATTGTAATAGAACATGTGATGCCTTTCGGTCATTTTGTGGGGCCCAATTTCCTGTTTATGCAAGACAACGCTCAACCTCACGTGGCTAGGGAGGTACTCGATTATCTTAATCAAGTTGATATACCGATTATGCAATGGCCACCAAAAAGCCCGGATCTGAATCCGATAGAACATGTATGGGATCACCTTAAGAAAAATGTGAAACGTCATATACCTGCACCTAGAAACCTGAGGGAACTTGAAAATGCAGTTATCACAGAATGGGAGCAAATTCCTCAAGATTTTATCCAAAATTTAATTAGAAGCATGCCTAGGCGCTTAAAACGCTGTCATCCGAAGTAGAGGAGGCAACACACGCTACTAGTGTCCCAGTTGCACCATTAATTTTGTTACTAGTGTCCCAGTTTATTTTTTTCATTATTACATAATTTCAACGATTTTGTTATTAGGTCTTAAGAATAACTTTAATTCGAATCTTATAGAGTAATTTGGTAGCTAATTCACTTTTAAAGTATCCTAATAAGTTTTTTCTAACTTTTAGTGTAACCAATGTTCATAAAAAATTATTAAAATTAATTCATTATAGAGATTTGTATGATTTAATATATTGTTGCGTTAATTTTGTCCAGGAGTATATATATATATATATATATATATATATATATATATATATATATATATATATATATATATATATATATGTCTGGAAAACTCACTGTTTAGGTAGTATCATGAGAAAGTAAAAATAATGTTCTCGTTTAAAAAACACTCTGTATGTGTGTAAATAAAAATTAAAATAAAAAAATTTGAGATGAAGCTTTACAATTAAATTTAAAAGTCCGGTCCTATTAAAAACCTGGTGGTATTAAATATTTAATGATGCAAAACTGCAAAACTTGTTCTTGAGTAGTTGGATTACCCGGTTGACTTGCAGATGTTGTTACAATCCAAAACATTTCTTTGAAAATGTGTCGAAATCACCGTTATATGTTGTAATCTTGCGTTTGTGGTATTTCCAAGGATATATACGTACATGTTCTTATGAAATTACAGTATATATACATGTGCATACCAAAGTAAGTTCATGTGATTTCAGTTCTTTATAAAACTACGTTAAAGTAATGAAATTGGTGCAAAATATTTTAGTTATTTTAGTGCTAATGTTAATTAGTTTAGAAAATTATGTGACCCAAAATTGTGATAAATATGGTATCTTACTTTATGAAGATATGGCGTGTAAACCGATAAAAACAGAGGGACATAGTTGTCCAAGTAAATATGAGTGCAGTTTTAATCAGTCAAAAAATGGTTGTACGTTTAAAGGCAGAACATACAGTGAGGGAGAAAAAATTAGTTCCGAATTAACCTACTCGGGATGTAGCAGTGACGTCCGCTGTGAGGGTTTTGGTTCAATTAGCTGGTCCTACCCAGATTGTTCAGTATATTCTTATTACAAATCAGGCTGCTATAGGAAATATGAATTGGGTAAATGTTGTCATACTGATCATATATGCGATTCCACACCAACTAGAAAATGTCAAGTTGGTAATGAAAGTTATCCAATAGGTTTCCAGTTTTCTCCGAAGGATACATGTTTAGACTGTGTCTGTCATGAAAACTTCACAGGTGATTTTGATGAAAACACATGCATACGACGAAATTGCAATGCAGAAATACATTACAGTTTATGGATCACTCAAAAATGTGCTCCAGTATATATCAATTGGCCTGATATATCAGAAGTTTTTTGTTGTCCAGACGACTTTGTTTGTCCAGAATCTACAGACCAGATTAACATAGTGAATCCAAAGGCAGATAGAAATTCTAACCTAGTCTGTTTTTATGGAGAGAAGCAACTTAAACTTGGAGAAGGTTTTAAGAGATACATGTATAAGTATGGCCAGGATAGAAATTTGTTATGCGAGTGTATTCTACCTCCACTTTTAACATGTAGGGAGGTACAAATTTAGTTTTATATAAAGTAAATATTTATTTAATTCTGTGATTACTTGTTAAATTTATTTTTTAATTGGGAAGTTTGAGTGTGTTTAACTTTTGTTCTATGTCGCGTACACCAAAGATTTATCGTGATTTTATAGATAACTGTGCTGTTCATACACTGTGCAACATTTTCGAGGTCATTAAATGTAAACTAAATTCTGACTTCAGTTTCTGGAAGTGCCCACCCAAACTAGCAAAACCCTATTTTGGTTTTGATAGTTTAGTTCGAATTTTTTTTTTGCGATCTTCAATTTTTTTGCTCGAGCTTTGGTTTTGCACGGCTATATCTCGTAAATTATTGGGAATTTCTCAATGCAATCTTCAGACGAAATGTTCTTCACACTAAAATACACAATATTTGTGAACATGTCGAGGCCAGATTTTCACTGTTTCGGGGTGTTTTTAGTGCAAAAAGCCCGAAAATATGCCATTTTTTCACATTTTTCGACCATAACTCACAAACCGTGCATATTTTAGCATAACTGTCTTCGATAAAAATGTTCTCTGCATAAACACGAGTAACTTTGCTGAACATTGCAATAACCTACAATCGATCCTTATAGTTCTTTTGACCGTTGTAAGGAATTTCACACCAAAATTTCAGCTTTTCTCAGGTTTTGCGTTCAAGAAACTGGTTTTTAGCTCACTTTTGAATGTTTACCAACCATTAGCATTGTAAACTGCTATGGTACACACATACACGCTGGAATAAATACACACACATTTGAACGGGGAATCGCTTGTGTGTAGTGTGGAATTGACGCTCACTGTGCTAGTATTGGTACAGTACCATATATCTAACACGTGTGCATGTATTTGGCACTGTACCAATACTGGCACAGTGCGTGCCAATTCCATACTAGTGTTGGTATGGATTGTTGCACAGTAGGAACTTAAACGTTGTCAATTTTTCGTGTGTGTATACGTGTGTTTAAAGATTACTATTTGGTGGCGAAATTCCTTACAACGGCCAAAAGAACTATAAGAATCGATTGTAAGTTATTGCAATGTTCAGCAAAGTTACTCGTGTTGATGCAGAGAACATTTTTGTCAAAGGCAGTTATGCTAAAATATGCGCGGTTTGTGAGTATGGTCGAAAATGGGCAAAAATTGCATTTTTTCGGGATTTTTGCACAAAAAACACCCCGAAAGAGTGAACATCTGGCCTTGACATGTTCACAAAAATTGTGTATTTTGGTCTGAAGAACATTTCGTCTGAAGATTGCATTGAGAAATTCCCAATAATTTACGAGATATAGCCGTGCAAAACCAAAGCTCGAGCAAAAAAAAATTGATTATGGCCAAAAAAAATTCAAACCAAACCATCAAAACCCAAATAGGGTTTTGCTAGTTTGGGCGGGCACTTCCAGAAACTGAAGTCAGAATTTAGTTTACATTTTATGTGTTACACTGTGTATTTGGAGCCACGGATATTATTACAAGGGTTGTATGATAAGTACCTGGCCTCGCTCAGATTTGGCGCTGCTACTATTTAAAAAATTATATTTTTCGTAAACATCACCTTTCACTAGAATCCTGTCAAATTTTCAAGTCGCTGCGTGATTTAGTTCGCTAGTGACAGCCATTTAAATAGAACAACCTTTGTGATTTTACAACAATGAAAAAAAATTGAATATCGAGCAGTGATAAAATATTTGTTTTTGAAAAAGAAAACGAACGACGAAATTAAAGCGGAACTCAGTGAAGTTTATGGGGACTCTACACCTTCGTTATAGACCATAAAATATTGGACAGCTGAATTCAAACGAGGCCGTACAAGCATTTTTGATGAAGAACGTCCAGGTCGTCTAAATGAGATCACCACATCAGAAATGATTGAAAAAATTCACAATATAGTGATAAGATCGAAGACTGAAAGTGTATGAGATTGCTGAGACTGTGGGCATCTCAATTGAATAGATGCAGAACATGTTAACAACTCATTTGGAAATGAAAAAGCTTTCCGCAAGATGAGGGTCGCGATTGCTCACAATTGACACTAAACACGCACGTGTGTCGCAATAGGAATGATTTTTGGCGTCGATTCATAACGGTTGACGAAACATCACAGCACACCAGAGACCAAAGAACAGTCCAAATAGTGGGTTTTCCGTGATGAACTGGCGCCAAAGAAGGCCAAGGCGATTTTTTATCCGTCAACAAAGTTATGGTAACATGGTTTTAGGATGCACGCGGCATAATCCACGGCGATTACCTTGAAAAGGGCAAAACGATTAATGGAGAGTATTATATCAAATTATTGAATCGTTTCAAACCGTGCTGTGAAAGAAAAACGTCCACATTTGGCGAAGAAGAAATTCTCTTTCATCAAGACAATGCACGCGCGCACACTTGTGACATCGCCATGGCAAAATACCATGAGTTAGGATACGTATTGCTTCTGCATCCATCATATTCACCAGATTTAGCACTTAGCGATTATTTCCTATTTCCGAATGTCAAAAAGTGGCTCGGCGGAAAAAAATTTGGCTCAAACGTTAAAGCGATTGCTGAATCAAACGCCCATTTTTTGGATGAGATACAGAAGATAAAAAAACGTTGAACTAAGAGTATCGAACTAAAAGGAGACTATGTTGAGAAATAAAATAAATTTTACATATAAAATGTTTTTTCTTGTCAAGGCTAGGTACCTATCATACAACCCTTGTATTATGACAACTCAGGAGTTTTACACTTATGAATCAAATCGTTTTCGTGCTACGGACTGTTAAAGTTTGACATATACCAGGGTGGATTGAAAAGTTTAAATAACATTTTTTTCCAAAAACAAAAATTTATTTCTCGATATAGTTTCTATTGAACTCAAGACATTTGGTCCAGCGAGATTCAAATTTTTTTATTGTCTCGAAAAAAGAAAATCGATAAAGTTTGCATAATATACTTCTGCAGCACAGATAACCTTTTCATTCGACGAAAATTCCTTTTCCCAAGCCAATTTCTGATGTTAGGAAATAAAAAAAAGTCACTTGAAGCTAAATCTGGGGAATATGGTGGGTGGAGAATTATTTCGAAGCCCAGGTCGTGCACTTTTTCCATTGCGATGGCCGATGTGTGAGCAGGAGCATTTTCCTGGTAAAGGAGCACTTTTTTGCTCCTTAATTTTGTTTCGCTTCTACTCCAACTCACTATGCAAACGATCTAACAACGTTGCGTATTAAGAGCCAGTCACTGTTTTATCCTTTTCTAAATAGTCAATCATAATGATACTCTGTGAGTCCCAAAAACAGGTGCCGATAAAACTATTTTTTTGCTTTGTTCGCTGCACTTTCATCATCGCCAAGCTACCATTTTGACTGCCGTTATGATTTGGGGTACAATGGTAGATCTACGCTTCGTCTACAGTCACAAAATGATCCTTTAGATTACATTGCACCTTTTCCAAAAACGATTTTCACATGTCCTTCCTTGCGTGTGTTTGGTCTGAAGCATCGATCGTGCACTAAGCTTTTTCATTGTTAGAACTAGGATATTATGTACACGTTCATATGAGATGACTATCATCTCAGCACGAGGCTTAATGCTATGATCTTCGAACACGATACTATGAATTTTATCGATCATTTCTTTAGAAGAAACCTCAATCTGGCGTCCTGAACGTGCAGCATCTGCACTGCTCGTAAGACCACGTTTAAATTCACTTATCATGGTCTTGAGTTCTGGTACAGAAAGCCCATGAACTTCCTTCAGTTGAGTTTCTATCTGAGCTGCAATCCGCTTTTTAAATAAAAATGTTTTATCACTGTAAGGCACTCGGCTTTATTCATTTCTGCGAGAAGTGAAAAACGATCACTTACGACAGCTGTCAACAGAGAACTTCGCGTTCCCTCTGTTTGAAACTTTGAACACGTTACAAGAATCACGCTTACCGACAGCCACGTCGCTTAACAGAATTTCCCGCCATTTCGGAGCAAACCGGACTTATCAATCCACCGTCGTAAAATCTATGTATAGGATTATAGTAGAATTCAGTTCCAACTTGCTTCAAAGAGACTATTACAAAAATTCGTCTGTTAACGCTTTCTGTTTTCTGTTAAAAATTATATATTTCATATATAACATAACATTTATATTTTTGTTTCTCTTTAAATTAATAAACTTGTTAACAAAAAAAGGAGCAACATTATTTCTTGAAAACTAAAATATTGGGTGTAGAAATTAATTGTAATAAGTATGTCAAAATTCAGTTTTAAATTCCAACAATATCCACTTCCTGCAATGCTTCTATTTACATAACTTCAAAAGTGACGTTGTTCGACAAGTAAAATGCGTCTAAAGTTACACAAATGATTTATTCAACTTTGGGAGTAGGTATCGTGGTGCATATAACGTGAAAAATAGGGTACAAGCGATTTCGAAGATGTGACTTGGATCTTTAGGATGATAAAAGTCTTGGACCATGCGATACACAGAATTTTTTTTCTTTGGAAGCGTGGGTTCTTCCTTCTTTCGTACAAGGTGCCGTCTGCTTACCATGTACTTTGGTTGCTGCAACATCATTTCGCCGATTCTCACTTAATTTCTTTGGAGGACGTCAAAAAAAGTATTATTAGTCTCGATTGTCTTTTTTTCTGAGGTAGAATCCGCCAGCTGCCTGAAAATTTGACAAAATATATGGAGAATAATGATGAATAGTTTCCTTAATCGAGCTGTTTTTATTTTTAAATAAATAAACATTTTGTTAACGCTAAAAGAGGTCCCCTAAAGCAACTTACAATCAAACAATTTTAAATTACTTAAACTTTATTAAAAATTATCTATTTATTTGATTAACTAAAAATATTTCTGTCATTGGTAGATAATAATGACCTTTTTATCATAAATTGGAAATATAGTCTTTATTACAAAACAAGATCGTCATTAATAATTAACTGACAGTTAAAAAACTTACTCTAAGTTGCTAGGTACTTTGACCAAATAGACAATATTAACATATATTTATGTTATCGTTAACTATTGATAAAAAAGGCATCCAAGAAATTTTCTAGAAAAAAGAAGTACCGGCTTCTAAATGTGTTAAAAAGAAATAGAGATATTTAAATATGCGCTAGTGGAATTTAGGTGACGTCTTATAAAAGGAAAATATAAACGCATCGTTGATTATTTGCTTCTTTTTTGTTGGTTTGATTGTTGAATATAATGAGTCTAGTGAAAACTATTTTAATTGTGTGCGTCGTAGTAGTCAGTTTACAAAATTTTTGTGAAGCCGAAAACTGTGACCAGTATGGTGTTCTCATCTATGAAGATATCGCTTGCAAGCCGATCAAAGGAGAAGAAAAAAGTTGTCCAACTAAATATGACTGTGACTTTGCTAAACCAAAAAGTGGAGGATGTCTGTTTAAAGGAAAAAGTTACGCTCCTTCAGAAGATATAGAGTCAGATTTAACGTATTCTGCTTGCAGTGTCGGATGCCGATGTCAAGGTTTTGATTCAATAATATGTGCCAGTTTAGATTGTCCTGAATATCTTGGTTTCCACAGACAACCAGACACCTACCTCGGCTATTCAGTGGGTAAATGTTGTTCTACAAAGCAAATACACGACTCATCTGATAATAAAAAATGCATAGTTAATGGAAAAACTTACAAACTCGGAGAGAGATTCCACCCAAAAGATGTATGTTTAAGCTGTGTTTGTCATGAAGAATTTACAGGTGCCTATGATGAGAAAACATGTATAAGACAAAACTGCAATGTCCAAATAAACTACGGCTCAGAATTGTCTAGAAATTGTGCACCAGCTTACTTCAAGTATGATGATAGTGAGGTGTCTTGTTGTCCCAGCCACTTTGTTTGTCCAGAATCTTCAGATGTAATTGAGATTGTGAATCCAACTGCTGATAAAAACGCTAATTTGGAATGTTCCTATGGGGAGAAGAAACTTAAACTTGGGGAAGGATTAAAGAAGAATGTAAATAGATATGGGACAGATAGAAATTTGCAGTGCGAATGTGTCATTCCTCCTCTTTTAACCTGCAAAGAACTGTAAAAAAAATATTATCTTGTATCGAAGTACTATTTATGTTGTAGTTCTAGATATTATCAAAAACACATTTTGGGCTCATCAAATGATAAATTGTCACTGAAACATTCTACAATGTAAATTTATACAATAATGTTATTATATATAGGAATATTTGTTTAAATAAATGTTAATTTCTTTTATTTCCAGCATTTATAATTAATAAAAAATGTTTGTATTATATTTAAAAAAAACCGGCCAAGTGCAAGTCTGACTTGCGCAATTAGTGTTTGTTTTGTACGTTGATTGCTTTAAAATGAAAATGTTTTTTGCGGAGGTGTAAAATGATCAATGACGTCACAAAACACACCCCAAATGAGATTTCAACTTCAAACAACAACAAAAGTTCTTTTTGTTTTTTAGTTGTTTAAATACATATTTTTTACATTCTATTCTAAATTTTTTAGAATCTATTCTTTTATTATTCAAATTTTCCACTTTTGATTCGCTCCTGTAGATAAAATTATATTTTCTTTTTTTAATATATTATTTATAATTAGTTTTTCTAATTTTCTAAAAGTTTTTTTCCGATCTTTACTGAAAACTGATGACCTTGAAATTTTAACGCACCAGTAATAACTTTCGTTCAATCTACACCCTGTGAAGAATATTCCAGATTTTTTTTTTTCAAAATTTTTTGATCAGTACTTTGTGCGATAAGGGGAAGGACAGCGATTTTTCTGTTTTTTAAAAATAATACAAATAAAAGTGAGCGCACCTGGTAAAAAAAAAATTTTTCACTTCCGATTTCATCCCCTAAAACTAACTCCTTAAGTCAAATTTAATTTTCAAAACTACACGGCTCTGATGAGGTCATCAATTCCTATAATATTGCCAAATAATATCAACTTTCTATGTCAAATAGATTCGGAGAAAATCCGTAAGGAGCACTAAAAATGTTTGTATTATATTTAAAAATATAAACAGTTTTTATAAAACTGGAAAAAAAAAAAAACATATTTTCTCATTTTCGTCGTCGTTTTTTATGCGCATAGTACATGTATTGTAGGCAAATCCCTGAAGCGCTACAGGAGCGATGCGTGTGCGGAAAAAGCGATTGGCCTTGAATCGCTGTATACTCGTATTGTACTCAGTGAGAAACATAGTTCTGGAAAAATCACCAATCCAAAGGGATGACGTTCTTATATAAAATACTGGAACAGGAGTGTACGAGAAGTAACTAGCTGAACTTCGTACGTATGTAAAGTATTAGCGCGACGTGTATTTCTAGCATGCACCGCTCTAGGAGGAATTAAGCGGGGTACATCCATTGAACACTTTCCATGAAAATACTTGTAGAAAATACTAAAGTCGCTAATCTTTCTTTGAATCAAGGTTACTGTTTGGTTCTGGCTCTCCAATTAGGCGAACAGCCCTTCTTTGAATTGAATCCAACAAATGCAGTGTATGTTTGGCAGCAGAGCCGCAAACATGGGAACAGTATTTCACTGGTCGAATTTGAGTTTTGTACAGTATTAACAGCTGTTGTGGAGTGTAAAGGTTATTAGTTTGAACTAATATTCCCAGCTTTTGAGCAGTTTTTGTTCCTATACTTGCAACATGTTGATGCTAAGACATATTTACTCCCAAATTAACGCCCAGCAACTTGAGTGACGATGCTAGAGGAATAGAGTCCCCTACATAACTATGTCGGTTCCAGCAACGTTAACTTTTTTAGAAAAAAACTGTCGCCTGGATTCTTGTAATGGTAGATTCTACTTGGCTACTGCCACCCTAAGCTAGAATTTCTTCCAGATCTTTGTTAAGTTGAACGACGTCTTGCTGTCTGCGGATATTTGCACGAGTAGCCGCTTTTCCTTTCTGCTGCTATGTAATACCTACCGAATAAACAGGCTTCATTCTAGGAAGAGGAGCTAGAGAACAAATTTTCAACGTACGCCAGATAATAGAAAAAGTCAGGGAATTCCAAATAATAACCTCTATCTGTTTTATCTGTTATATTTATGTTTTATATTTATACTCTAAAGCTTTTGACTGCATACAATAGAACAAACTCTGGTCGATTCTAATCAGCATGGAAACACCTATACATCTTGTAAACCTTATCCGATCCCTGTATGAGAAGACAAATAGCAAAATTAAACTGAATAATTCTTTTTCCGATTCCTTTAACGTAGAAGCTGGCGTCAGGCAGGGCTGTATCTCGAAAACCGTACTTTGAACAACGTTCTTGAAGAGCTTAGTATAAATAGAAATAATCGAGACAGTACTTGAAATATTTTGGTCACATTATGAAGAAAGTGGATGCCACGGAAAAGCTTGTAGCGTTACTAAAAGCTTTTCCAGGGAAGGTTATGGCAACAGTTTTTTGGGATTACAAAGGTGTCTTGTTGATCGATTATCTTCAGAAAGGTAAAACAATTAACTTTGAATATTATTGTAACCCTTTGGATCAGTTGGATAAAAAAATTCGTCAGAAAAGACCTGCCTTAAAGATGAAAAGAATCATTTTTCATCAAGACAATGCACGTGTTCACCTAAGTGTTTTGACGATGGCAAAATTTAACGAATTAAAGTATGAATTGCTTGAACTTCCAACGTATTCACCAGATTTGGCTCCCTCTGACCATTATCTGTTTCCAAACCTGAAAAAATTGCTGGCTGGAAAACGTTTTACATCAAATGACGAAGCTACTGTAGCCGTGGATGGATATTACAGGCCAACGCAACGATGAAAAAAAAACTTTTTTAATAATTTTATCTGATTCCTAAGTTCTTTGGTGTGCTGAGTCCGAAAATAATAATAAAAAAAGTCGTATCACCCACCAGTTTTTCACATTTTAATATACAAAATGTGAAAAGTATATTTTTTATCATTCGAATGTTATTAGGTTCGCAATAAAATCAGAATTTTATAAGGTTGGCAGTAAAATCAAATGATATTAGGTTGGCAGTTCCGATAAATGTCACAGCTGTTTGTTTTCTTCCAGTTGATATAACCTCACATTTCAGTGTTTAACCCGTATGCTTTACTTCACACTCAAAGTATGGCTAATCGTGGTTGTAAAAACTCTCTCAACACTTTTTGTTATATATGTGGTGAGTTTGTAGTTAAAAAACAAAGAAACATTACTGACTTTATAAAAAAAATATACTTTTCATATTTTGGTGTAGAAATCGGTAATCAAGAAATGTTTGTGTCGAGTATCTTAGGAAATGGTATAAGAAAAAAATAAAGCTTTTAGATTTGCAGTACCCATGGTATAGAGAGAGCAAGAAAATCATTCAAATGATTGTTATTTTTGCAGCGTTAATGTTTCTGGATATAACTCCAAAAATAAGAAAGTAATTGTCTATCCTAACTTTAGTTAAGCTAATCGGCCGGTAGGACATGGACCGAGACTTCCTGTCCCTGAGCCTCTCCAGTCTATTGATGACGTTTTACAATCCAGTCCCGAATTTAATGAAAGTCGACCGGATGATGATGAGTTTCAATGTCCTCTAGAAAATTTAAAACCACAGTTGTTTATACAAGCTGAGTTAAATGATTTAGTGAGACATTTGGGTTTGACTAAGGAAAAAGTAGAATTGCTTGGTTCTAGGCTGAAAGAAAAACATTTATTGGAATCTGGAACATCTATTTACCATTATAGAACAAGAGATCAACAGTTTGCTCAGTTTTTCAAGCAGGTAGAGGATTTAGTTTACTGCCATGATATTGGTAGTCTAATGAACGAATTTGTCATTGAGTACAAGAAGGAAGACTGGAGGCTTTTTACAAACTCATCAAAAATTAGTTTAAAAAGTGTTCTGTTACACAACGGAAATACTTATGCTTCACTGTCTGTTGCTCATTCAGTCCATATGAAGGAAAATCTTAACATGATTTTACAGAAAATTAACTATCTAGCTCACGATTGGGTGCTATGTAGAGATTTAAAAGTTGTCTCCATGATCCCTGGTAAACAAAAGGGATTTACAAAGTTTCCATATTTTATATGTGAGTGGGACAGCAGAACAAGGGATCAACATTGGTACAAAAAATAATGGCCCGTAAGAAAAACTTTAACACCTGGCGAGAAGAACATTTTGCATAAAACTGTAGTAGAGCCAAAAAAGATTCTTCTACCACCACTACACATCAAGTTAGGCGTAATGAAACAATTTGTAAAAGCCTTGCCTAAAGATGGTGAATGTTTTAAATATTTGTGTAAAAGATTTCCTCATTTATCAGAAGCCAAACTGAAAGAAGGGGTTTTCTTTGGACCTGATATTCGTAAAATGATGTTCGATTCCAACTTTGAAGCAAGGATGATTACAAAAGAAAGGGAGGCTTGGATATCATTTAAAAAATTTGTGACTAAGTTTTTGGGCAATGTAAAAGACCCTAACTATGACCTTATCATAGCTAATATGACAGACAAGTTCAAAAATCTGGGTTGTCTGATGAGCCTTAAAGTCCACTTCTTGCACAACCATCTAGACTTTTTTCCTAAAAACTTAGGTGATGTAAGTGAAGAGCAGGGGGAACGGTTCCATCAGGTCATAAAGGAGATGGAGAAATGGGACCAGGGACAATGGAATATCAACATGATGGGTGATTACTGTTGGTCACTTCGTAGAGAACAACAAAATGCATCACATCGAAGACAAAGCTATACAAGAAACTTCACAGAGAAAAGGGAAAGGAAATACAAAAAAATAAGCACCTAAAATATTCGCATTATGTTATCGTAAGTAAAAATTGTAGCCTAATCAAATAAAAGTACGGTTTAAGTTTTTTATTTTTTATGTATCAAATTTCCCCTATTTTGAAATTTAATCGATGTCATATTATCAGAGAACTGTGGGTGATACAAAGAAACTGATACCAGATACGGTTTCAGCACCCAAAAATACATAACATGTATTGGTTTAAAAAGTTCTTACAAATATTTTTTTTTGGCCTGTATATTTTGTAGACCTTCCGAAGTCACACTTTAATGATGCTATTGAATTATTGGAAAAACGTTGAAATAAATGTACTGAAGTTTCAGGAGATTATATTGAAAAATAAAATATATTTCAAGTCAAAAAAATTTTTCTTTCATTGTTAGGTCAAGAACTTTAGAAATAAAAATGTAAAGAATAAGTAAACAACTTTGTGATCCTCTAATTGTATATTTATATCAGTAATTTAACCAGAACTTGAAAAAAGTACCATAAGTCGCTAGGCTACTTCACTAAGCAGCATTATCATTAAATATTAATAAAAAATTTACATTAAACGTGTTTTAAAGAAATAAACATATTGGAGTAAGCGTTAGTGGGATTTAGATTAGTCAATAAAAAGAACATTTGTCCATTTATTGGATTATTTCTTTTTTAATTGTTCGTTAGATAATCGACAATAATGAAAACAGTGAAAAATATTTTGATTTTCTTAATATTAGTAGTTAGCTTAGAAAACTGTGCTTGTGAAACTGAAAACTGCGATAAGTATGGTGCTCTCATCTATGAAGATATCGGCTGCAAGTCCGTAAAATCGGAAGGAAAAAGCTGCCCCACCAAGTACGACTGTGATTTTAGTCAACCAAAAAGTGGATGCAACTTTAAAGGAAGGAGTTATGGCCTTTCCGAACCAATTGATTCCAATTTAACTTATTCTGCTTGCAGTATTGGATGCTTCTGTGGAGATTTAAATTCTATAAAATGTGCAATTCTAGATTGTCCAGAACATTTGGCCGACAGCAAAGGACCAGGATATTACCATGGATATTCCTTAGGTAAATGTTGTTCCACCGGTGCGATACAGGAAAGTACCGAAGCTAAAAAATGCGTAGTCGAAGGACAGACTTACGCAATTGGACAGAAATTCTCTCCGAAGGATTCATGTTTAAGCTGTGTTTGTCATGAAGATTTTACAGGTGAATATGATGAAAAAACATGTATAAGACAAAACTGTAACTCCCAAATACATTACAGCTCAGAAATATCTAGAAACTGTGCTCCAGCTTACTTCAAATATGATAGTACTGAAGTGATTTGTTGTCCCAGCCACTTTGTTTGTCCGGAATCGTCAGATATAATCGAGGTGGTCAATTCAAGTGCTGACAAAAACTCTGATTTGGAATGTTCCTATGGGGAAAAGAAATTAAAACTTGGCGAGGGATTCACGAAAAAAGTTAATAAATATGGTAAAGATAGAGATTTGCAATGTGAGTGTATTCTTCCTCCACTTGTAACTTGTAAAGAAACTTAAGAAATACTTTATTTGTTAGTTTTATGTCTAACTAATATGTTTATTGTACGTTTTTTTGTCACTTTTTGTGTATAAACCTTTTTTATCAGTCTTTTTTCGAAGTAAGACAAAATAAAAACTTATTTTTATTAAAAAAAAGGTGTTTTTATTTCCCTTATTTTAGGCGAGTAAAGTGAGGGAGTGGGCAGTTATTAAGATAGAGGTAAAAAATGTGGATTAAGTTAAACAAAAACTTTATATTTTTGTTGTTAATGTTTATTTTACTTTAATAATAAGTAACATCCAAACATCTGCCATTTTAAACCCTGAAGAATTGAAACAGAAATTTTTCTTTAACCTCATTAATTATACGGCACAATTTTGACGTCAATATTTGTTTATTATTTTGTAAAAATATGGGCGTTTGTAATTAAGAAATAATAAAAAACCGGCCAAGTGCAAGTCGGACTTGCGCAATTAGTGTTCCGTACGTTGATTGCTTTTGAAATAAAAATTTTTGCTACGGAGGTATAAAATGACCAATGACTTCACAAAACACACCCAAATGAGTTTTTAACAAAGTCTGTTTTCGATCTTTGTTGAAAACTGATGACCTTGAATTTTTTTTTTATATACCAGGTAAATTATTAAAGGTAATGCACTCGTGAAAATTTTCGTTTAATTGACACCCCGTGGAAAATATTCTATATTTTAAAATTTCTTGACCAGTACTTTTCGAAATAAGTGGGGAGGACAGTGATTTTTGGCAATTTTTTTAAAATAATACAAAGACAAGGGTGCGCAAGGATTACATTATATATATCTTGAACTCGTGTTTTCACAAGCTTTCATTTGATACCCCTCTCGATGAACTGGTAATTTTTTTTTTCACTCCCGATTTTACCCCCCAAAACTAACCCTTTAAGTCAAAATGTAACTTTCAAAACTACACGGCTCTGATGGGGCCATCAATTTCTATATTAGTATCAAGTTTCAACTTCTTATGTCAAATACTTTCGGACAAAATCGGGTGTGAGCGTCGGGCAGACAGACAGACGGACTGACACCGAAGTGATCTTATAAGTGTTCCGTACCGAACACTAAAAAACATCTTTTACAACACTGTATACAAAACAAGTGCAGGGAAGATGTCTTTAGCAACTAGAATTTGGCGAAATTAACATCGCTCAACACACAAAATTAATCCTAATAAATTCTGGTTCCTATACTCTGTGCACTTTTATTTACAGTGCTGCAAAAGGGTGGCATCCCCTCTAAACTGCAAACGCGAATACCATGCTATAGATCTAAAAAAAAAATAGCGTCGAAAATTCAAAGTCATCTGTGGCTTTTCTTATTAGTTTTTTTTCCAAACACGAACAAATATAACTTATTAAAAAATGTTTTTATTTCCCTAATTTCAAGGGACCCTACAAATACTGTCTTCTTGAAGTGAGGAAGTGGCCAGTTATTAATGTAGATATCAAAATTGCGGGTAAAGTTAAAGAGAAACTCTAAATTTTTATTGTCAACTTACATAAAATCTTCTTTAGGGCCCAGAAGGATGACTTTTTTCGTGTCGCTTATATTAAAATAAAACAAGCAACATAAGATATAACAGACATTCGGGCCTACAAAAGGAGGATAAATTGTGACAACAAATGTGTAGTGTCAGTGGTCTCACTTTGAAATTCAGTGTTTGTCCGCGTTTTGCCTAATGTTTATTTTATTTTAATAATAAGAAACACGCAAAAAAATCCGCAATTTTGAACTCTGATGACAATTTTATGTCAGTCGAAACATAAAGTTTTTCTTTAACCTCACTAGTTATACCATACAATTTTGACTTCAATATATTTTTGTAAAAATATGAGAGTGTGTAATTAAGAAAAAACATTTTTTTACAATACTGTATACAAACAAGCGCAGGGAAGATGTTTATAGCGGCCAGAATTGGTGAAATTAAGATCGATTATAACACAAAATTAATCTAAATAAATTCTATTTCCTATCAAATCTGTGCACTTTTATTCGTAGTGTTGCGAAATGATGGCCTTCCTTAATTACAAACGCAAATTCTATGCAAAGATCTAAAAAAATGCCATCGAAAATTCAAGACCATTTGCTCACAAATGGTCTTGAATATTATAATCTGGGATTAATTAATTGAGGGGAAATGGTGTGTCAAAAATTCTTTATACTAATTACAGCGTACACGCCTTGGTCACCTAGGACTATCATCTGTGCTGACTGTAAGTTGATGAGAGTTGAGGTTATTTATATAAAAGTTTTGTCTCTCTCTCTCTTTCTATCCAGCGTCCATCGTCTGTGAGTACTCATCTCCATTTCTCTCCATCTAATTATGTCCTATGCTTCTTTCTTCCACTCCCCCAGCTAAATGGTTGGGTAGAAAGATCGTTCCTAATATCATAATACGATTTTAGTATGAGTACAGAAAATACAACTATTGTGATAAAAGGAGAAACAGGTTGAACAAAACGTCCGCAAGTAGAAGTTGTAGGTAGTCAGCCGGTTTCGTTTTGTGGCTACGTTTTGTCCGACGTGTTTGTACTTTCTGTAGCAATAGTTATATTTTCTGTCGTATGGACAATTCTGAAATTTTTTCGCCTCATAGTTTCCATGCCGTCGTTTTTCTTGTCTATCGTTCTCGCATCTTATCATTATTTTCTTTGTAATTGCCCACGTCTCCGCCCCATACATCAGCTCTAATTTAACATGCTGATTTAATATTTTAGTTTTCCTGTATGTCTTAAACCTTTTGTTTTTAGTTTGCAATATATATTTTAATCTATCAAACGCTGCCCCTACGACCCTTATTCGTCTATTCAATTTTAAGTAGAAGAATAAAGTAAATAGGACATAATGATTTACCTTAAGGTAAATGTAATAAGTGAACACGTGTACGTGTTTACTTGTTAGTGTTCCGTACGGAATACTTCGGTGTCACACCCGACTTTCTCCGATACTATTTGACATAGAAAGTTGAAATTTGGCACAAATATAGAAATTTTCTTTCATTGTTTGGTCAAGAACTTTAGAAATAAAAATGTAAAGAATAAGTAAACAACTTTATGATCCTCTAATTGTATTAAATATTTATATCAGTAATTTAAGCAGAACTTAAAAAAAGTACCATAAGTTGCTAGGCTACTTTACCAAGCAGCATTATCATTAAATATTAATAAAAATTTGCATTAAACCTGTTTTAAAGACATAAACATATTCGAGTAAGCGTTAGTGGAATTTAGATTTAGGCAATAAAAAGAACATTTGTCCATTTATTGGATTATTTCTTTTTTAATTGTTCGTTAGATAATCGACAATAATGAAGACAGTGAAAAATATTTTGATTTTCTTAATATTAGTAGTTAGCTTAGAAAACTGTGCTTGTGAAACTGAAAACTGCGATAAGTATGGTGCTCTCATCTATGAAGATATCGGCTGCAAGCCCGTAAAATCGGAAGGAAAAAAGCTGCCCCATCAAGTACGACTGTGATTTTAGTCAACCAAAAAGTGGATGCAACTTTAAAGGAAGGAGTTATGGCCTTTCCGAACAAATTGATTCCAATTTAACTTATTCTGCTTGCAGTATTGGATGCTTCTGTGGAGATTTAAATTCTATAACATGTGCAATTCTAGATTGTCCAGAATATTTCGGCCACAGCAAAGGACCAGGATATTACCATGGATATTCCTTAGGTAAATGTTGTTCCACCGGTGAAATACAGGAAAGTACCGAAGCTAAAAAATGCGTAGTCGAAGGACAAACTTACGCAATTGGACAAAATTTCTCTCCGAAGGAATCATGTTTAAGCTGTGTTTGTCATGAAGATTTTACAGGTGCCTATGATGAAAAAACATGTATAAGACAAAACTGTAACGCCCAAATACATTACAGCTCAGAAATATCTAGAAACTGTGCTCCAGCTTACTTCAAATATGATAGTACTGAAGTGATTTGTTGTCCCAGCCACTTTGTTTGTCCGGAATCTTCAGATATAATCGAGGTGGTCAATTCAAGTGTTGACAAAAACTCTGATTTGGAATGTTCCTATGGGGAAAAGAAATTAAAACTTGGCGAGGGATTCAAGAAAAAAGTTAATGAATATGGTAAAGATAGAGATTTGCAATGTGAGTGTATTCTTCCTCCACTTGTAACTTGTAAAGAAACTTAAGAAATACTTTATTTTTTAGTTTTATGTCCAACTAATATGTTTATTGTAGGTTTTTTTGTCACTTTTTATGTATAAACCTTTTTTATCAGTCTCTTTTCAAAGCAAGACAAAATAAAACTTATTTTTATCAAAAAAAGTGTTTTTATTTCGCTTATTTTAGGCGAGTAAAGTGAGAGAGTGGGCAGTTATTAAGATAGATGTCAAAAATGTGGATTAAGTTAAAGAAAAACTCTATATTTTTGTTGTTAATGTTTATTTTATTTTAATAATAACTAACATGCAAACATCTGCCATTTTGAACTCTGAAGAATTGAAACAGAAATTTTTTTTTAACCTCATTAATTATACGGCACAATTTTGACTTCAATATTTGTTTACTATTTTGTAAAAATATGGACGTTTGTAATTAAGAAATAATAAAAAACCGACCAGGTGCAAGTCGGACTTGCGCAATTAGAGTTCCGTAAGTTGATTGCTTTTAAAATAAAAATTTTTGTTACGGAGGAAATGACTTCACAAAACAAGCCCAAATGTGTTTTCAACAAAGTCTGATTCCAATCTTTGTTGAAAACTGATGACCTTGAAATTTTTGTTTTTTTTTTCTATACCAGGTAAATTATTAAAGGTAATACACTCGTGATAGTTTTCGTTTAATTGACACCCCGTGAAGAATATTCTATATTTCAAATTTTCTTGATCAGTACTTTTCGAAATAAGGAGGGGATATCGATTTTTAGCAATTTTTTTAAAATAATATAAAGACAAGTGTGCGCAAGTATTACATTATATATATTTTTGAACTAGTGTTTTCACAAGCTTTCATTTGATACCCCACTCGATGAACTGGTAATTTTTTTTTCACTTCCGATTTCGCCCCCCAAAACTAATCCTCTAGGTCAAAATTTAACTTTCAAAACTACACGGCTCTGATAGGACCATCAATTTCTATATTAGTATCAAGTTTCAACTTCTTATATCAAATACTTTCGTACAAAATCGGGTGTGAGCGTCGGACAGACAGACAGACGGACAAACACCGAAGTGATCTTATAAATGTTTCGTACTGAACACTAAAAAACACCTTTTTACAACACTGTATACAAAACAAGTGCAGGGAAGATGTCTATAGCAACTAGAATTTGGCGAAATTAACATCGATCAACACACAAAATTAGTCCTAATAAATTCTGGTTCCTATAAACTCCGTACACTTTTATTTACAGTGCTGCGAAATGGTGCCCCCCTAAACTGCAAACGCGAATACTATGCTATAGATGTAAAAAAAAATAACGTCGAAAATTCAAAGTCATCTGTGGCTTTTCTTATTAGTTTTTTTTCCAAATACGACAAAATAAAACTTATCAAAAAATGTTTTTATTTCTCTTATTTCAAGGGACTGTACGAATACTGTCTTCTCGAAGTGAGGAAGTGGCCAGTTATTAATGTAGATGTCAAAACTGCCAGTAAAGTTAAAGAAAAACTCTAAATTTTTATTGTCATTGTTTCAACTTACATAAAATCTTCTTTAGGGCCCAGAAGGACGACTTTTATCGTGTAGCTTATATTAAAATAAAACAAGCAACATAAGATATAACAGAGATTCAGCCCTACAAAAGGAGGATAAATTGTGAAAAACAACAAATGTGTAGTGTCAGTGGTCTCACGTTGAAATTCAGTATTTGTCCGCGTTTTGCCTAATGTTTATTGCATTTTAATAATAAGTAACACGCAAAAACCCGCAATTTTGAACTCTGATGACAATTTTATGTTAGTCGAAACATAAAGTTTTTCTCTAACCTCACTAGTTATACCGCACAATTTTGACTTCAATATATTATTGTAAAAATATGGAAGTATGTAATTAAGAAAAAACATTTTTTTACAATACTGTATACTAACAAGCGCAGGGAAGATGTTTATAGCGACCAGAATTGGAGAAATTAAGATCGATTATAACACAAAATTAATCTAAATAAATTCTATAAAATCTGTGCACTTTTATTCGCAGTGTTGCGAAATGATGGCCTTCCTTAATTACAAACGCCAATTTTATGTAAAGATCTAAAAAAATGGCATCGAAAGTTCAAGAGCATTTGTGAGGGACATTATAATCTGAGATTAATGAATTGAGGGGAAATGGTGTGTCAAAAATTCTTTATACTAATTACAGCGTACACGCCTTGGTCACCTGGGACTATCATCTGGGCTGACTGTAAGTTGATGAAAGTTGAGGTTATTTATCTAAAAATTCTGTCTCTCTCTCTCTTTCTATCCAGCGCCCATCGTCTATGGTCTATGAGTACTCATCTCCATTTCCCTCCATCCATTTATGTCCTATGCTTCCTTCTTCCACTCCCCCAGCTAAATGGTTGGGGAGAAAGATCGTTCCTAATATCATAATACGATTTTAGTATGAGTACAGAAAATACAACTGTTGTGACAAAAGGACAAACAGGTGGAACAAAACGTCGCCGCAAGTAGAAGTTGTAGGTAGTCAGCCAGTTTAGTTTTGTGGCGACGTTTTGTCCGACGTGTTTGTACTTTCTGTAGCAGTAGTTATATTTTCTGTGGTATGGACCATTCTGAACTTCTTTCTCCTCATAGTTTCCATGCCGTCGTTTTTCTTGTCTATTGTTTTCGCATTTTATCATTATTTTCTTTGCAATTGCCCACGTTTCCGCCCCATACATCAGCTCTGATTTAACATGTTGATTTAATATTTTAGTTTTCCTGAGTGTCGTAAACCTTTTGTTTTTACTTTGCAATATACATTTTAATCTCTCAAACGCTGCCCCTGCGACCCTTATTCTTCTATTCAATTTTAAATAGAAGAATAAAATAAATAGGAGAAAATGATTTACCTTAAGTTAAATGTAATAAGTGAACACATGTACGTGTTTACTGGTTAGTGTTCCGTACGGAACACTTCGGTGTCACACCCGATTTTCTCCGATACTATTTGACATAGAAAGTGGAAATTTGGCACAAATATAGAAATTTTCTTTCATTGTTAGGTCAAGAACTTTAGAAATAAAAATGTAAAGAATAAATAAACAACTTTGTGATCCTCTAATTGTATTAAATATTTATATCAGTTAATTTAACCAGAACTTGAAAAAAGTACCATAAGTTGCTAGGCTACTTTACCAAGCAGCATTATCATTAAATATTAATAAAAATTTACATTAAACGTATTTTAAAGAAATAAACATATTTAAGTAAGCGTTAGTGGGATTTACATTAGTTAATAAAAAGAACATTTGTCCATTTATTGGATTATTTCTTTCTTAATTGTTCGTTAGATAATTGACAATAATGAAGACAGTGAAAAATATTTTGATTTTCTTAATATTAGTAGTTAGCTTAGAAAACTGTGCTTGTGAAACTGAAAACTGCGATAAGTATGGTGCTCTCATCTATGAAGATATCGGCTGCAAGCCAGTAAAATCAGAAGGAAAAAGCTGCCCCACCAAGTACGACTGTGATTTTAGTCAACCAAAAAGTGGATGCAACTTTAAAGGAAGGAGTTATGGCCTTTCCGAATCAATTGATTCCGATTTAACTTATTCGGCTTGCAGTATTGGATGTTTTTGTGGAGATTTAAATTCTATAAAATGTGTAATTCTAGATTGTCCAGAATATTTCGGCCACAGCAAAGGACCAGGATATTACTATGGATATTCCTTAGGTAAATGTTGTTCCACAGGTGAAATACAGGAAAGTACCGACGCTAAAAAATGCGTAGTTGAAGGACAAACTTACGCAATTGGACAAAAATTCTTTCCGAAGGATTCATGTTTAAGCTGTGTTTGTCATGAAGATTTTACAGGTGCCTATGATGAAAAAACATGTATAAGACAAAACTGTAACGCCCAAATACATTACAGCTCAGAAATATCTAGAAACTGTGCTCCAGCTTACTTCAAATATGATAGAACTGAAGTGATTTGTTGTCCCAGCCACTTTGTTTGTCCGGAATCTTCAGATATAATCGAGGTGGTCAATTCAAGTGCTGACAAAAACTCTGATTTGGAATGTTCTTATGGGGAAAAGAAATTAAAACTTGGCGAGGGATTTAAGAAGAAAGTTAATAAATATGGTAAAGATAGAGATTTGCAATGTGAGTGTATTCTTCCTCCACTTGTAACTTGTAAAGAAACTTAAGAAATACTTTATTTTTTAGTTTTACGTCCAACTAATATGTTTATTGTATGTTTTTTGTCACTTTTTATGTATAAACCTTTTTTATCAGTCTTTTTTCGAAGCAAGACAAAATAAAACTTATTTTTATCAAAAAAAGTGTTTTTATTTCCCTTATTTTAGGCGAGTAAAGTGAGAGAGTGGGCAGTTATTTAGATAGATGTCAAAAATATGGATTAAGTTAAAGAAAAACTCTATATTTTTGTTGTCAATGTTTATTTTATTTTAATAATAAGTAAGATGCAAACATCTGCCATTTTGAAGCCTGAAGCCCCCCTCCCCCCCCCCGAAGAATTGAAACAGAAATTTTTCTCTAATATCATTAATTATATGGCACAATTTTAACTTCAATATTTGTTTATTATTTTGTAAAAATATGGACGTGAGTAATTAATAAATAATAAAAAACCGGCCACGTGCCAGTCGGACTTGCGCAATTAGTGTTCTGTACGTTGATTGCTTTTAAAATAAACATTTTTGTTACGGAGGTATAAAATGATCAATGACTTCACAAAACACACCCAAATGAGTTTTCAACGAAGTCTGTTTCCGATCTTGGTTGAAAACTGATGACCTTGAAATTTTTTTATATACCAGGTAAATTATTAAAGGTAATGCACTCGTGATAATTTTCGTTTAATTGACACCCCGTGGAGAATATTCTATATTTCAAAATTTCTTGATCAGTACTTTTCGAAATAAGAGGGGGACAGCGATTTTTAGCAATTTTTTTAAAATAATACAAAGACAAGTGTGCGCAAGTATTACATTATACACAAAATTAATCTAAATAAATTCTATTTCCTATAAAATCTGTGCAATTTTATTCGCAGTGTTGCGAAATGATGGCCTTCCTTAATTACAACTGCCAATTCTATGTAAAGATCTAAAAAAATGGCATCGAAAATTCAAGATCATTTGTGAGGGACATTATAATCTAGGATTAATTAATTGTAGGAAAAATTCTTTATACTAATTACAGCGTACACGCCTTAGTCAGCTGGGACTATCATCTGGGCTGACTGTAAGTTGAGGTTATTTATATAAAAGGTTAGTTCTGTCTCCCTTTCTCTTTCTATCCAGCGTTCATCTCCATTTCCCTCCATCTATTTATGTCCTATGTTTCCTTCTTCCACTCCCCCAGCTAAATGGTTGGGGGGAAAGATCGTTCCTAATATCATAATACGTATGAGTACAGAAAATACAACTATTGTGACAAAAGGACAAACAGCTTGAACAAAACGTCCGCAAGTAGAAGTTGTAGGTAGTCAGTCGGTGTGGACCATTCTGAACTTTTTTCTACTCATAGATTTTCATGCCGTCGTTTTCTTGTCTATCGTTTTTGCATCTTATCATTATTTGTTTATAATTACAACAGCTCTGATCTAACATTGAATTAATATTTTAGTTTTCCTGAATGTCTTAAACCTTTTGTTTTTAGTTTGCAATATACATTTTAATCTCTCAAACGCTGTCCCTGTGACCCTTATTCTTCTATTCAATTTTAAATAGAAGAATAAAGTAAATAGGAGAAAATGATTTGCCTTAAGTTAAATGTAATAAGTGAACACGTGTACATATTTACTTGTTAGTGTTCCGTACGGAACATTTCGGTGTCACCCGATTTTCTCCGATACTATTTGACATAGAAAGTTGAAATTTGGCACAAATATGGAAATTGATGGCTTAATGAAAGCCGTGTAGGTTTGAAAGTTAAATTTTGACTTAAGGTTAGTTTTGGGGGGTGAAATCGGAACTGAAATAAAGAAAAAAAATTTACCAGGTCATTGAGTGGGGTGTCAAATGAAAGCTTGTGAAAACACAAATTTAAAAATATATAACACGAGGGCTGAAAAGTTTTTGGCCTAGCTACTTAAAACACATTTTTTGTGCAAAATTCGACTTTATTCATCAAAATAGTCTCCTTCAAGAGCAATAGTCCAACGATTTTCTAACATTTCTATACCTTTCTTGTAGAAGGATTTGTCTTTGCCTTCAAAATAGGCTTGGATTGATTCAGCCAATACTAGGTGGAAATTCATAACTAGAACTTTTGCAAGAAGTAAAACACTACTTAAATTTCCACTAAATTTTTTATTTTTAACACCATGACATGTTTCGCTGTACGACAGCTTCTTCAGACGGTTTGTTACAAAATGAGGATAAAATTAATATAATAAATTTTTCATTCATTTCATTTTATTCACACACACACATTCACAATTTATGGCAGGTAATAAAATAATTTAATTAAAACAGATTTAGTAATGGTGAATTATTCATTTATTAAGGGATCTGAATTTTTCAATTTGTGTATTTCTAAAGATTCTAGTTAATTAAGTTTCAGGCTCTTTGTGCAAGTATGTAATATTTCAAAGTTTGGGTCGAATTGGTGGTTATTTTCAATTAAATGATCTGCGTAATTTGAGTTATTTTTTCTATTGATGTATGATGAAGCATGTTCTTTTATTCTTTTTGAAAAATTTCTTCCTGTTTGACCTATATATGTTTTTGAGCAATATACACAATTTAATTTGTATACTCCGGATCTATTGTCTCTATCATCTCTTTTAGTTTTGTTATTTTTTATAAATTTGCCAAGTGTGTTGGATGTTTTAAATGCTGTGTTAATATTTAATTTTCTCAAGAATCTATTTAATCTAGTGCTGCATCTACCATAGTACGTTATTGATTTTACGTTTTTATAAGGTTCTTTATTACTCGGAAAAACTGTACTAATGGCTTTTTTGTAAAGTTTTTCTTGGGAATATTATCTATTATGGATGGTGAATAGTCATTATTTACTGCTAATTGTTTTATAATAGTATGTTCTTTTTGAAAATCGTCCTGGTTCAGAGGAATATTTATTAGTCTGTGAATCATATTATGGAAAACTGCAAATTTGTGACTTGGTGGATGGCATGAGGTATTATGGAAAATTATGTTAGTATGTGACGGTTTATGGTAAATAGAAAAAAATGTGTTTGTTATTATTAGGTCAAGGAAGTTTAAGCTATTGTTGATTTCAACTTCACTGGTGAATTTTATATTTTTGTGTATATTATTCAAAAAATTTTGAAAAGTGGCAAATTGTCTATCACGTCCTGTAAAACAACATAAGATATCATCAACATATCTATGCC
This sequence comes from Pachyrhynchus sulphureomaculatus, assembly GCA_019049505.1. NCBI lineage: Eukaryota > Metazoa > Arthropoda > Insecta > Coleoptera > Curculionidae > Pachyrhynchus > Pachyrhynchus sulphureomaculatus. The sequence goes on along the minus strand of CM032455.1, from coordinate 147,261,039 downwards.
AGTATACAAATTTTTTAAACAGTGAGTGTTTGCTTATTTTGTTTTCTATGTTATTCATAAATATTTCCGCCAAAAGAGGACTAAGTGGATTGCCCATTATATACAGCAACCTAGACGGTCTCATAATTTTATTTTATTTGTTTATAATTAAATGATGGTAAATATTTGGTTCACACTTTTATTAGTGGATTCTAGATTAAGCTATTATACAATACTGACTACCGAAAAAACATGAAAATACATATTGGATCTGAAGATATATATATATATATATATATATATATATATATATATATATATATATATATATATATATATATATATATATATATGTCAGGGATCTAATTAACTTAGCTTAAGTACGGAACACTAATTGCGCAAGTCCAACTTGTACCGTTTTTTTTTATCAAGGATTATTCTAGCCTATGGATTTTTATTTTAGACTTATTACATTTAAGTTATCGTAACTAATTCTTTATATAAATCACTACAACCTTCATGAATTTAGAGTTATGCTAGATGATGGCCCCAGCATGGCAGAAAATTAGACTTCTCCCACTACTTTTTGATTAACTGTAGTCTAATAATTGTTTTTTCATCTCTAGTGTATGTCTTCTTTAATTATACTACTTAACCAAATTTTATGTCTCTTTTAAAAGGACTTTGATAATGGCGCCAAGGATAGAAATACCATTTATAAAACACGTTTATTTAATGTTGAAATAATCTATGCGTAAATTTAGTAAAGCATAAGCCTTGAAATATTACATAATTAAATAAATTAGTTATAGTGATGATTTTAGATAATGAGAATATCATATGCTATATTTCAACATTTATAAGTGTTACTAAATACCTTTAAACGTCGATCATTGACGACGAAAACACATATTTTACGAAAAATATTTTGCTAGTTTTTTTAGCACTGTCTAAATACATTGGCTATATTATTTCATCTTCTTTTGTCTTATATATAAATACCTGTATATTCCTGTCAGTTCTTGCACGTTGGGTAGTTAAAATTTAACTATATCCATACAATTATAGTGTCCGGTGATCTGAAAAATCCGGAATTACCGGAGAACTATCTTTTACTCGAAAATTCAGGAACATTGAAAATTGACCTGGATAGTGTAGTATTTGGAGTAGCGTGACTGATCGTGGCGGTTTTGTTCTCAATAGCTGGGAATATTATTATTAACCTGAACTAGGAAGCTTTACGCTCTACGAGAACTGGGCATTCTGTACAAGACCAATGTGAATCGCTTTTTCCGCACATGCGTTGCTCCTATAGCGCTTTAGGGATTTTCCTGCAGCTCGTATGCTAGGACCATAAGAAAAAAATAAATCCAGCTTCGCTTGATTTCTTCGTAGCCTGACCCGATCTATTTTTTACAATATGACATGTTCGTCGTGGGGTTCGACGAAAGCCTTAATAATATCAGACAAAATTAACAGACGGTCATCGATGTGGGTTTCTGGAACTCCATAAAAGATGAAGCTACCTAGAGACATCTGACCTCTTTTTTCCTGCTTATAAAAAGGGATTAGATAGTGTTAATAAATAAAAAACGTAATTGAAGTGTCAATGAATTGCTTAAATGCAAAGAATAAATTCCTTGCTGCCCTGGTTACCAAGATGCGCGTGGCCGGAGACTCAGCTGGCATATTCCGCTAAATTTCTATACATGCAGGCTGCACACTGTTCATGCAACTTTTACGATCGGCTATAAAAATTTGAGCTGCAAAATAGTAGACTTTCTTCGAGCCTTGTACAAACTTTCTGAAGCCCCGTCCGAAGAGTTGATTTTACTAACATTACTGAATCATGATCGTTTTCACATAAAATTGTATGCTGTGTAGGTAGGTAGAAAATAAGGTATAGTTTTGAATATTCTAGTATTAGAAAGAATGTAAATCAGATTAAAAGAGAGAAAATAAAATTAGCAGAAACGACGTCTAAGCCAGAGGTAATCATTGCTATTATGGAATGCAACAGCTACTACATTGTAAAAGATGCTTCAAACGTCAAGCTCCTGTGGGCGAATTTTGCTTTTGTTTAGTCAGTGACGACATTACCTGAGCTCTTCTTCATAAGTTTCAGTCTAACTGCCTATTAGTAGCCTTTTTGTATACTTTTCTCTAACGAATAGTGAATGCACCATGTAAATGTTTTCCAGGGAGAGAGCAATTAGAGCAAATTCTGCGTCAATAGGACACTTAAATAAAAAATCAAACCAAAAGAGAGCCGAAGACATTGGATTATGCCCTCTCGACAGTAGCAAAACCAAGATCTCTAGGGAAGACACATTACAAAATTATCTGGATTGTCTGACTTCTTGTTACCATTTATAACTGAGAATTCTTTTAGTTTAATTTTAAATTATTAGACTACGTTTTCTTGAATTGGGTTTAATTTTTTTAAAATTGTTTGTCTTATTTGTAAGAAATCCCTTCCTTCCAATTTTAATGGCCCTTATATCATTACTACTATTTTTGTATAATTTTAATAAACGTCAATTGTGCGTGTCAATACAATGTACATCCATACGAAATAAATAAATAAATAAATAACTGTACCGAATGACACAATTTATCACATTTGCTGCTATATCCTACCGTTTCTACAATTGTACACACACATCTTTAAAAAAATCTGCAATAACATTGATCTTTACCTCACATTATCTACGACATATTGCAAGAAAGCAAAACTAAACCTGAATTTGAAGTTTCCCTAGAAAGCGACCACTTACAGCATAAACCCTTTCATGGCCGTGTGGAATGGGGACAACAAAAGAGCGGCAAATTCTTTATCAGTTTTAAAAGAATAAAATAATAAAAATATTTTATTTTTTTTTTATTAAATTTATTTCAGAAAAGCCGACTCAAATCTCCAGGACCTTCCGTCTGACTAACGATTTTCGATATTGGGGAGTTCTAGGGTTGACCAGTGGTGGCGTGAAAAAATATTCATGACATCATTTCTTGAGGGTCGATTTTTTCCTTTTCTACGGACCTGGTGAGCTTCTTGCACTTATTCACGTTTCAGTGTCTCTAGATCAATTTGTGTAGATCGATCTATCAGTAGGTGTGTCCGCCTGTCGGCACGATAACTCTCGAACGAAATGAGAACTAGATTTCAAATTTGGTAAACATATATGGTTTTTCAATTATATAGCTTCAGGGGATGGAAGCGAAAGTGATTTTTGATTGAAATAAAAAACACATTTTAAGAATAATTATTTTTCCCTATAGCGCTACAGGAGAGACGCGTGTGCGGAAAAAGTGATTTACGTTGATCTTGAATCGCTGTAGACTGTACTCGGTGGGAAGCACAGTCCTGGGCAAATCATTCCAAAGGGATGAGGTTTTCCATAAAAAAAGACTGCTTTAAAAGAGTTGTACGAGGGGTGACAAGTTTAATCTCATCCCGAAGTAAATTATTACGCGATGTGTATTCCTAGCATGCACAAATCTGGAAGGAATGTTCATTATTTATAGTTAAACCTGGGAGACGGGATTAGATGCGTTGCTACGTATATGTCATGTTCTACGTGCTTTTTAGGATTCTTAGCGTTACGAAATTTGACAATGTTTTTTTTTATTATTTTCAGTTGTAAGAGAAATAGTGAGTAGAGGGAAATATCGGATCAACTTGTTTTTGGATTGGATTATCTCACGATAAATTATTTATTGCTTAAAATACGGAGATGTAATGATTGAATTAAGTCATTCTTCAATGTGAGGAAGCCAAATTGTCGTGTTTATTTTAAGTAGGGGTCAGGGAATTTCCAAATAAATCACTTTACCTGTTCTTTTCTTCAATTTTATTAAATCAAGGCAAATGATTAAAAAAAATACAGAGATATATTCTACTTTATAATTAAATATACATAAAATAACAGATAAAATCAACTGGCAACTAGATCTCCTATTTTGATAAAAATCTAATTTTTACTGCCAAATAAGGGCACAATATTTATACACACCTATATGTTGCATATATGAATGACTTAACAATTTTTTTAAGTAGGTAAAGTACTTTATTATGTAACTTGAATTTACAGGGTGTACAGATATGTAATTTATAGAGCATTAAAAAAATACAGAGTTATTTCATTTAACATAAAAGTATTACTTACTGCACTGACATAGCTGTTATTTAATGGAGATCCGTAATAACTCGGAACGGAAATTTAAACAACTTTTTAAGATCACCACATATATATGACAACTGTTTCGACATAATGTGTCTTCTTCTGGAGCAAGATGTACAATAACTACAAAGTATGTTACAAAATATATGTTACCTGGTTATAAGGGCTAAATTAATTAACAATATTCACAATAATATCAGCTCAGTTTCAGCTCATTTATTTCCCCTTTTCTTTTCATTGTACAAAATTCTGAAATCTTCATTGAAAGTATGGTTTTCATCCGTTAAATGTTTAGCGTAGTGAGATATGTTGTTTTTCGTTCTATAACTTTGTTTATGTTCCTTTATTCTTTTATAAAAAGATCTGCCTGTTTGTCCTATATAGGTTTTATTACATGACATACTTTGTAGTTATTTTACATCTTGCTCCAGAAGAAGACAGTGTGTCGAAACAATTGTCAACTCTAATACAATGAATATATGTAGTGATCTTAAACAGTTGTTTAAATTTTCGTTCCTAGTTAAGAATTACTTACTTTTTTGTTGAGTATTAGAGCTTTAACCGCTTAACGACTGTACCCGAGATAACTCGGGCACGGTCAACGTTTCGATTTTCCTATGCCCGGGCCTAACTCGGGCATCTCTAATTTTTATGGATGTTACGCGCCATCACCCGAACTGTCTCGTGAAAAGCGGGAATACGCATTTTTACACATTTAACTCAAACCCCTCGGGTCTTGTCGGATTTTTGCGACTGTTTATTTGATCTTCTTCCCTTTTACGGCTGTACCGTCTATAAATTGTGTATCCTGCAATGATTGGAACATGTTGGATTTTTTTGAACAGTTCGTTGACGACGATCTGGTTGGCCATATAGTAACAGAAACCAACAGGTATGCTGAGCAAAAAAAAAGAGGAAAAATGTGGTACCCTGTGACTAGCGAAGAAATTAGAGTCTTTTTAGGATTGACAATTTTACAAAGCGTTATAAAAAAAACCAGAATTGCGTCAATACTGGTCAATCGATCCTCTTTTGGTGACGCCCTTTTTTGTCAGTTGTATGAGCAGAAATAGATTTGAGGCTATCCATCAAAACATCCATTTTTCTAATAATGATGAATTTGATGAAGTAACTCATCCAAACCCAAAACTTAATAAAATATGGCCAGTATACGAAAAATTGGTTAGCAAGTTTCAAGAACTGGTCGTACCTGAAAAAAACCTGTCTATTGACAAAAGTCTCCTTTTATATAAGGGTAGACTTGGTTGGATCCAATACATTCCACTAAAAAGAGCTCGATTTGGTATAAAAACCTATTTACTGTGTGAATCTAAAAGTGGTTATGTATGGAATTTTATCATCTACACTGGAAAACAAACCAACCTTGACAAAGACTATGAAAATCTACCAATTTCGTCGCAAGTTGTCATGACGCTGTCTAAGCCATTGTTAGAGAAGGGCTATTGCATAACGATGGATAATTTTTATAACTCACTCCTCCCAGCTTGCGGATTTACTTATTACAAAGAAAACCGACGTTTATGGAACACTAAAATTACCACGGAAAGAAGTTCCTTCAGAGCTAAAAAAAAAGAAGCTGAAAAAAGGAGAAGTTGTAGCCTTTCAAAGAGGTAAAGTTTGTGTCCTGAAGTGGAAAGACAAGAAAGATGTTTCTTTGATTTCAACCATTCATACGAACACCTGTGTAGAGGTAGAAAAACCAAGAGAGATTATAATAAAGCCGAAAGTTGTCATCGATTATAACGACACCATGGGCGGTGTTGATCGGGTGGATCAACACTTAGCAGACTACAACCTTCCAAGAAAGCGTGGAAAAAAGTATTACAAAAAAATATTTTTTCATTTATTAGATTTGGCACTGTGGAACTCTTTTGTGTTATATCGAAAAACTGGAGGAACAAAGTCAGCACTAGTTTATAGGTTGGATCTAATCAAACAGATCATGGAAAAATATCACCGCACGGAATTTTCTTCTAGAAAAGGACGACCTTCAAGCCAACCTACACCACTTAGACTGACAGGTCGTCATTTCCCCGAGTGTATCCCGGCAACCGAAAAAAAACAATTTCCAACTCGGCAATGTGGTGTATGCTGTAGAGTGCGTGATGCCCGCGGCAAAAAAGTTCGAAAGGAAACACGCTACTACTGCCCTATTTGTGACGTACCGCTCAGTGTTACACCCTGCTTTAGAGTATATCATACAGTTAGTACTATTTAGTTGATAATATAAGCCACTTTTTTGTTATTTGGCTCAAATTTTGTTTCAAATTAGCATTTCTTTGAACGCCCGAGTTAATTCGGGTGATCTCAAGAACAGAATTAAAATGTTTTATTTTTTGTGAAAACACTTGTTTTTTTGAAACTTTGAAAAAACATATTTGGTAAGTCCTATTTGCAGATTTAACACATACCATAAAAAAAATCGGGCATTTTGGTCCTACTTTCCCAAATAAATTCGGTCGTGAAGAGGTTAAACATTGTAATATAATCGTAAAAAAATATTAAATGAAATACAAATTTGTCATTTGTAGGGAGAAGTGCGGTTAAAACAAGTCGACAGGTAGTTCATCGTCTGACCATATATTCAGAGCTTGGTCTTTTGGCAGTGAAATAACTTTATATTTGCTTTGCCCGCCTCTGTTCATATTACTGACACGGGTCAAAAATTTCAAAGTATTTTCTTACTAAAAAACTTAAACTCTTTTTTTTACATTTGTTTGCACTTGCTTTTACATGTAGATCATTCAACCAATAAGATGTATCCGTTCAGTAGTACTACTGGCCTACATAAATCACCTTTAAAGTTTCTACGATCATAAGTTCTGTACTGATGATACCGTTATTCGTCTGGTAGGTCCTAAAAAATAAATTCTTAGTAGAAAAACGGACTCTATTGTATCAGAGCGTTCTTTTTGCGACAAAAGTCTATCCCGTGGTTATCAATTTTTAGTTTATTATATTAAAAAAAAGGCTCAGGATTTCACAGTTTTAGTAAAAAAGGATTGATTTTTTTCATCAAGTGGCTTTGCCCCTCCCACCTCGTATAAGCAGCTCCAAGGTGTTTTCTTTTTTTTCTTAAAGAAACATTATCTTCATATGTTACCGCCTCTTAACCGCCACTGATATACGGAGGACGTTCAATAATTAACGAGAAATTCAATGACGATGAAATCTACCCTACTTTTCGACGTAGTTTCCATCAACATTTAAGCACTTTTCCCATCGTTCCTGTAGTGTAAAGTTGTTCATCTTGCTGACTGAGCCAGTCGTGTACAGCTTTTTTGATCACTTCGTTGTCTTCGAACTTGGTTCCACGTAAAAACTCTTTTAGCGGGCCTAACATATAAAACTAGGACGGTGTGAGGTCGGGACAATACGGTGGGTGTGGCACACACCTCCCAACCCAACTTTTCGATCAGCTCTCACGTTTTTTGAGCGGTTTGAGGGTGGGCGTTATCATAAAGCAGAATCATACTTTCTCAAAGAGAACTCTGACGTTATCGCAAGTTCAACTTTTTGTCGAAGCTTATTTGAATTATACTCACTGTTCATACCACGTTGATCGTCTAAATAATTAAAATAAATTTAGCCTTGAGAGTTCCAGAACACGGTTAACATTACTTTACAGGTAGTCGTGTAGCTTCTGAATTTTTTCTTTGTGGGAATGGGAAAATTTGGATGTTTTCACTCAAGACTACCGTGCGGATTTAGGTTCAAAATGTTGAATCCACGTTTCATCACAGATTAATATACTATCTACAAGGTCATTATCTTCCATTAAAAATCATCGTTTGAGTTCAGAACAAATGGACATTCCATTGTCCTTACGGCGCCGAGTCTGCTGTCTTGGAACCCATCTCGAACATAATTTGCGATAGTTCAGCGCTTATGATGAATGGCGGAGTGCACGGCTCCAGTATTGACGTTATACATTTCAGCAATTGCCGCAATTTTTATGTCTGTCATCATTGATAAGGTCATTTATGCAATTTTGCAGCGTGTCGATTTAACTAGTTTTCCCGAACGATGAAGATCGATTGATATTTGCACAGCCTGAATTAAACTGTTCAATCCACTTACACTTGTTTCCGCAGCTTGAAACTCTTTTCATCATACTGCTTCAACATTCATGAATACATTTCAGCCAGTTTCAAACCTTCGGATAACAAAAATCTTATCTCTGAACGTTGCTCTTCCGGCGTACAAGTTTCGAGCGGAGCTGACATTTACAAATTAGGTTATGTTTACCATTTTTTTCAAGCAGCTGATTGAATCCGTTGCCAAGGTTGCTAACTTGACCCTCGGAAAGTTTCATTTAAAAATATTTAGTAGTTTTCTTACTAGTGCTGCTTGTCTGGTTAATTACTGACCGCCCTTCGCACAAAAGTGTGATTTTTTTTTTAATTATCTACCTACCAAGGCTCCGCTGGTTTGCATCTAAACGCGATCCAATTGATCGAATTCGATTGTTGCCCAGTTTAATGCGTATTATTACTTACCCTTGATTATGTGATCCAAACTGCCTTTCTTGAAATATTCGATTAATTTCTTATTGTCCCCTGTACATATGTCTGTCACCTGTGTGGTAAAGTTCCAAAATATAAGTTTTTGGTTTCTCAATTTTAAATCGTCTAATAAATCTCCAAAGCTCTGAAAAAACAGAAAACAAAAACGTTAAGATTAAGCTGAGTTAACAGAGGTAGTCGACTTGTACAGAATTTTCTTTTCTAGCAAACTTCCATTAGCATTCAAATATATAAAACCGGTCAGGTGCAAGTTGGACTTACGCAGTTAGTGTTCTATACCGTGATTGCCTTTAAAATAAAAATTACCTACCTAATGGCCAATAAATCAATCTAAAATCAGCAGTAAAAGTTTAAAACAAATTTTTACTACTTAAATATTTGTTTAATTATAAACAAACAAAATAAAAGTATTTTGTCTTCGGTACCTATCCGTTGGTCACCAGTCATCATGATATTACTGGTTGCACTGAATACGTATTGATATTTCATAGCTCTTAGTCCCGGTTTCCAAACCCTCATCATTCTGTCATGCCACTTAGTATTTTTTATACCAGAAAAATTATCAAACGTAATGCACTCGTGATTCGTATAATCTACACTTTATGGAGAACATTCCAGGATTTTTTCAAAATTTTTTGATCGGCATTTTTTGAGATAAAGAAGGGGGACATCGATTTTTGTCAATTTATGCAAAGAAAAGCATTCGCAAGTATTACAATAATATATATTTTTGAACTCGTATTTTCACTGGAAACCGAGCTCGATAACCTGGTATTTTTTTCACTTCCGATAAGCTAAGTAGGCTAGTTAATAAAGTATTTTTGTTTTCCGCTAGCACGTCATAATTCTTAGATAAAACCGTTTCTGTTTCTCATCTACCCGCAGTAGTTGTAATGATTTCTTTGTTTGATTTTGTAAACAACGAAGTGAAGTAAATACGAAAGATTGTTCTAAAATGTTGTTTAGAATGTGTAAAATCAATTAATTCAAACCTTTTTTGCTACGTTTGTGGCAAAATTGTTAAATCGAGACTATTCTTTAACAAACTGACTGCAAAACGCCTATTTACATTAATTTGGATTTCCGGTGTCATATCAAGATAAATACTGGGTTCCTCATGTGGTTTGCACAAACTGCAGACTGGCCTTCAACTACTTGTGTTCAGGTAAAAACAGATCTTTGAACTTTGGTAAACCAATGATCTGAAGAGAGCCTGAACTAACCACGCAACCGACTGTTACTTTCGCTTGACTAAAACTTTTGGTTTCAACTCAAAAAACAAAGATAAAATAAAATTCAAAGGATTTGCCAGTTCCTACACCAACCAAAATGTCACAGCTACATCGAGCAGTATTCCACTGCACTAGAGTAGTGACAGTGAGCAGTCCAGCTCGGAGAACTTTGTCGGCGATGAGGATAGTCCACATTTGATAACTCGGTCTGAACTCAACGATCTTATCAAAGATTTGCAGTTTTCTAACCTAAAAGTGAATTACTTGCCTCAAGGTTGCAGCAGTGAAAGTTGCTTGATCCTGTCACAAGAGTTAGTATTTATAGCTCCAGAAGTAAGACCTACGCTGCTTTTTTTACAACGGAAAATGAATTTTGTTATTGTCATGATGTTAATGGACTGTTCGAAGAAATGAAACAACCATGCAACCCAGAAGAATGGCGTCTTTTTATCGATTCCTGGAAGACAAGCCTCAAAGCTGTTCAATAGGTCATGCAGTGAAACCTATGACACAATGTCTATATTAATTAAATTGACCAAATATGTCACAATTGGTATATCTGTGGTGACCTAAAACTCATCGGTATGCTTTTGGGTTTGCAAGGCGGTTACACAAAGTACTGTTGCTTCTTGTACTTATCGGACTTACTATTAAAAGACATTTTGGCCTGTTAGAATCGAATATGTTCCAGGTAAAATTTTTTTTATGGGTCTAGCACACGTGCTGCAGGGAAGTCCCTAAAGCGCTCCAGGAGCAGCATGTGTGCGGAAAAAAGAAAAAAAAAAAAAAAAAAAAAAAAAAAGAAAAAAAAAAAAAAAAAAAAAGCGATTCACGTTGTTCTTGAATCGCTGTAAATTGTACTCGGTGGGAAGCACAGTGCTGGGCAAATTATTCTAAAGGGATGATGTTCTCCATATAAAAGACCGCTTGAAAAGCGTTGTACGCGGAGTAACAAGCTGAACCTCATACGGATGTCAAGAACCAGCGCATCGTGTTTTTTCTAGCATGCACCGCTTTGGGAGGAATTAAGCGGGCTATATCCTTCGAACACTTTCCATGAAAATACTTCTAGAACAGACTCAAGTCGCCAATCGTTCTTCGATGTTCCAGCGAATCAAGGCCGCCGGTCAGTTCCGGGTCTCCAATCAGACGAACAGCTCTTCTCTGAGCAGAATCCAACAAATGCAGTGTATGTTTGGGAGCGGAGCCCCAAACATGGGAGCCCCTGCTCCTGTTCTATAGTTGGTCGAACATTAAAACTACATGTTTGGTTAATCCAAAAAAAATTATATTACCACCGCTTCACATTAAGTTAGGCTTAATGAGAAATTTTGACAAAGCTAAGAATAAGACAGGGTCAGAGTTTCTTTACTTATGCAGTATATTAACGAATATTTTGGAATCTAAACTAAAAGAAGGAATATTTATAGGCCTTCAAATCAGGAAAATTTTGGAGGCTAAAACATTGGAGAGCCATTTGACGGAGCTGTTGTTCGAGATTTTATAGGTAATAGAAAAAATGACAATTATTAAGAGATCGTTGCAAATTTATTGCAAAATTACGGAATGATGGGTGTCAATATGTCTCTCAAAATTCATTTTTTGCATTCCCATCTGGATTTTTTCCGGAAAATCTTGAAAGTATGAGTGATGGGCATGGCGAGCGATTTCATCAGGATCTAAAATTCTTTGAGCAAAAGTTTTTGAGACCAGAACATGTCAGGAGACTACTGTTAGTCTGTTGTAAGAGATACAGATACAAGTACTTACAAAAAAGAGCTAAAACTTATCATTTTTAATTGTTTATTCCTACTTTAAATATATTTTTTTGTAAAATATTTCTTATTAAATATCTTAAGAGTTTTACGACTTGAATTTTTTTTTAATATTTTTTCTAAGGACACTTAAAATAAACACGTAAACTAGTTTTATCAAACATGATGCATTCGTGATAATTTTCGCTCAATCTACACTTTAGGTAAAATATTCCAGAATTTTTTCGAAATTTTTTGATTAGTACTTTTTGAGGTATGATGTGGGGACAGAGATTTTTGGCAATTTTTTTTTTAAATAATAGAAAGAAAAGTGTGCGCAAGTATTTTATTATATACATTTTTGAACTCGTGTTCACAAGCTTTCATGTGACACCTCACTCGATGACCTTAGAAAAAAAAAATTCACTTCTCCCCCTAGCTAACCACTTAAGTCAATATGTAACTTTCAAAACTACACGGTTCTGATTGGACCATCAATTCCTATATTTGTACCAAATTTTAGCTTTACATGTCAAATAATTTCGGAGAAAATCAGGAGTGACAGACGGATATCGAAGTGTTGCGTATGGAACACCAAAAAAAAAATCATGACTCAGCAGTGGTGCATATATTCTTTCAAATATACTTACCCTAGCAACTGTTGCATCTACGTTCCTAATATATTCTCCATCTATGACAACCATAGACTTTTCCAAATGACATTCTTTTAAAATTTGTTCTCTCAAATACTCCGACGAAGGAAAATATAGACCCACCTTCGGCTGTACAATGAAGACTGTATTATCCTGTATCACAGCTTGTTCAATGTACAATTTAGGTCGAGCACTGTCGTAGAGAATAAAGATCATATTCGTAGCTATTCCGATGAGTATACCATATTCTAAGCTGATGAAAAGCGAACAGATGAGCGTGACAAGAAATGGAATAAGGTCAAGTCCTAAAAGTTAAATTACGATACACTTTTTGCATGTGCGTTGCGTTATATTTGTTATATTCAATAAATAAGTGATAACTTTAAAAGTCATAAAATGGATTTGTTTTAGCTGAAAAAAAAAATAACTAAATAAATAAATAAAAATACAGGGTCCTTTATAAATGAATACAAATTTGTTTTTGTTATTGAACATAGGCAACGAGCGGGTGAGGTAAGGTAAAGGCAGAGAGTCTAACCGCGGTCCTATTAAATTTGGTTGCCTTGGAGTGTTTTACCGGAGCATACCGTACCATTTGTGTGCGAGAATTTTTACAAAAACAACTTGATGACTAGTGTGTGCCGAAAATTTTGCGTTAATTTCATTTAAACAGTATAAATGAAGTGTTCAACTGATTAAAAAATGGGTGCAGAAATTTGACTTTATCTTTTCGTCGAATATAAAATATAGAAAATAATTGGTGAGGGGTAGGTCTGGGATTTCTAAGACGCTTCATATTAAGAATGGCGTCCCGCAAGGTTCGGTAATAGGGCTCTTACTGTTCCTCATTTATATTAACGATTGGGCCACTATCAATATTTCAGGCCAGTTTACTTTTTTTACGGATGACACCACTCTTCTTTGAGAAGGATGGCCGATACGTTAATGAGCAGTGTGTCTGCCGACGTGCGTCCTGGTCCGAAACTAATTCGCTCAGTTTCAACATCAATAAAACGAACATAATTACTTGTGTGTAAGTTTGAAATGAAATAAACCTATTTTCAACAAGATTCCGACGAAGTTCTTGGGCATCTGGATTGATGACAAACTGAAATTTAGTGACAATATTCAAGCCCTTAATGCCAAATTGTCCTATGGCTGCTCAGCAGTTCAAGTGATTCCAAATGAACTAGGAACAGGTATGGCAAGAAATGTTTAGTTTGGTGGAAGCCCATTTGAGATATGGCATACCATTTTGGGGATTTTGCAGCCAATTCCGTATATATTTTGGAAAAAAAAAAAAGAGCCATTCGGTATACGTGTAAGGTTAGAGAAAATTGTACACTGTTATTTTACCAACAAAAAATTCTAACCTTACCTTGCCTGCTAATACTAGAGACTGCATCTCTTACTCACCAGCGGTTCACGGGCATTAGAATGGTTCATCAATATGAAACAAGAAACTCTAATAATATACAGTCCGTCAAGTAAGAACGTGACCGCTCTTGAAAAAATATGTTTCGAGAACATTTTTTGCCATGAATGTATTCTTTGGTGTGCTAACAATGGCTCAATTATCTTAGCAAGTTTTCTAAATCGCCTCCTGCATCAATAATGGCATGGCATCTTCGAGAAATGCTGTCAACAAGATTTTCTGTATACTCGGGCGGCAATGATCTCCAAATTTTTCAAATCTCGCGAGACATCTGAGTTAAAGTCCCCAGAGTTTTTCCTCTGAGCTTTCTCTTTACAAGGGATTAAACGTTGGCGCCCGGCCATAGTGAGGGCCACTCTAGTATCTTATCGGGGGCCCAAGCGAGCTGCTTCGCGATGTGATTTTCGCCCAGCAAAGGTTTCGTCAACGTGCTTCGGAATTTGGCATTATGAGCACGAAGATGTTGTCGAATGATCTCATGGGACACATTTAAATCCGATTTTCTTAATTTTGCCGCGCCCTGACGCAGCGTCAATTTCGGGTCCCGTGAAAACAAAGACACGATTCGTTTTTCGACTTTCGGAGTGATTTTGCCTACCGAGCCACGTTTTGGCAGGTCGTCGACATTTTTCGTCTCGTTATGTGTGGGTCATTTTAGACCCCTTTGGGTGGGAACAAAGCCGACGCGCAAAAGTGACTCATGTTGGATTTTACGTGATTTTGACGATAGTTCGGAATCGACTGATACTTTTACTTAAATGTGTCGTAGAAAATGGTTTCCTCTACCGATTTTTTTTCTTGAATCGTTAGAATCGCATCTACCAAAAATGAATTATCGTGGACGCGTTCTTACTTGATAGACTGTAAATATTTTTGAATTAAACATTTTTATAGATTACTCTGTACTTAAGTAAACTTACTTTTAGTTCTCCACATAACACCAATCGCATGGAACTCGCACAAATAATACATCGACACCATTATTACAGCTGCTAATGTAGCTTTTGGAATATATTTAAATAACCCTGTTAAAAACGCCAGTGATAACAAAAGCATCATAGACGTTATCAACCCTAAAAAAAGAGATGTATGTACGTAAATTAACAGGAAAACTAATAGTACTTATTCTCGGACACAGCACTAATATTTTAATCTTTCCTTTTTATTGAGTAAAGGAAGTCGAGTTTCCTAAAAACTTTGATCTGGCATACAACACCTTACTTAAACTGATTGCCAGCTCTCCGACTATTCGCTTCTTCTAACTAATAATATTAAATAAATTATCATTTTGGTAATTATTTACTTGATCACCCCCGCAGGGAATGGAGGTTTGGCATTAGCCGTCGGTCACCCCTCATAAATAAGTTAAGGGTTGAAATTTTATAAAAAAAAGTTGTTTTGAAAGGCAGCAAAAACAAATATTTTTGATTTAAATGTTTTTCATGACAAATTACATGTTTGTACTGGAAGCTGTGCTTCCGGACCTCTTAAAAAAATCAACCTTTAAATGAGGTAAAGTAAAGGTGGCAAAAAATATCTAGGGCTCTGCCTCTCAGATCTCACCAGGGGCTCTGTTCCTTGATCTTGACCGCCTCTGGTCCCCTTTCGCCCTCAACCACCGTCTCCTCTCGTTTTATGCAAAATTTAAAATTGTCGATTTATATTTTCAAGAACATTCCACTCCAAAATATGATAAGCTTGTTATTATCGCTGAATAATACATGAAACACGAATGTCACCAAACAGGTGTTTGTTTGCATTTTCCCTTAACTTTCTTCTAGCAATTTTAGGATTGAAACGCGCAGTTTTTCTTTGCCAATTCTATGAATAGATAGTTTATAGCTAGCATTTAATAAAATTTTAACCATTAATAATTTTTTTATGAGGGGTGGCCGAGGCTAACCCTTGCGGTTTTGTATCAAGGGCACTTCCCTCTACACCCCCTAAAAAACTCCCACCCCCTGCGGGAGTGGGGTGATCAAGTACATAATTACCATCATTGTTTTTACTCTTTTTATATTATATATTACCTGCAGTAGTGGTTCTTACACCCGACGCATTATTGACAGCGGTTCTCGTAAAGGACCCAGTTATCGGCATGGAACGCACTAAAGAACCCATCATATTGCCTATACCTAAAGCCATCATTTCTTGAGTAGCGTCAACAATTTTCCCCTTAGCTGAAAAATAATAAAAATGAATTCGCTTTTATAAGTAAGTACATATATTAATCCTTCATTCGTTAGGCACTATCTCCTTTCAAACATTTGTCGTCTAGTAACACAGTTTTTCCTTCAAATTAGAACTCTCTAACAGGGGGTAAAAAGACTTTCCGACAGATGGCAGCATAACAAAAAAAAAACATATGATTTTCAGTTAGTGTCAACTCTCAAAAAATACGTGTAAAATTTTCATGACATTTTGTGTATTAGTTTGCGATTTGCGAGTTACAACTGTGTGAGTAACCCGGCTTTTGATTTTGGGAAACCGATGGAACAAAAAGAATTTCGCATGTTGATTAACATTGCCTTTTGATGGGTAATAATATACCATGGCACATCTGCACCGATGATGCATTACGTTCCGGACGTCCAAATGTTCAAAAAACACAAAAAATCCACCATATTGTTCTGAATGACCGCAAAGTGAAAATAGAAGAGATAGCTGACATCGTAAAGATGTCAACAGAACGCGTGAGGCATATTTTGCATGACTATTTTCATATGAAAAAGCAATGTGCTCAATGAGTGCCGCGTACTCTCACGATTGATCAAAAACAGCAATGTATCGAAGATTCAGAACGCTGTTTGGCACTGTTTCGGCGAAATCCAAAGGGGTTTTTGCGTCGATTCGTAACAATGGACTGAAAATGGATCCACCGTTACACACCTGAGTCTGCAGAGTGGCTGAAACCGTGTGAAAGCCGACCGAACTGTCCAAAAACAGTTGGAAAGGTTTTGGTAAGTATTTCTTGCATGGAATAATATTGATTGACTATCTTGAGGAGGGGCAAAAAATCAAGAAAAAATGCCGCATTTAGCAAAAAAAAGAGTGTTATTGTTGTTAAAGCTAATACAGCATTTCACGAGTCCCAGCGATTATTACTTTTTTCCAAATTTGGAAAGGTGGCTCCAGAGAAAGAGATTTGGCTCAAATGAAAAAGTAGAATTGGAAACTGACTTATTTTAGAGAGTTCGACAAATCATACTATATGCAACGAATTCAAATATTGAAAGATCACTGGAATAAGTATATCGCTCTTGAAGGAGACTATATTGAAGAAAAAAATCGATTTTTGGCAAAAACATTGTTTTTTCGTCAAAAGTCTCCCAGTCTCATATTATTCTATTTGTGAATGATACGTTATTACTTGCACGTGCAATATTTGAATAAAAAAATAACTATTTAAAGTGACTATGAAGTACACTAATACGTCTAAAAAATATCAGCAACAGGTCCAGCTTATACTTTCATTTCATAATTCAACGCTGACGTTGTATAAGATTTATGAAATTTGTATTTTTTCTTGTACTCAGATAATAAAAATAAAAAACCAAAAAGCTAGCAAAAGACTTTATTTACTTGTTCTCACAAAATCTTTAGTTTTATTAATGACCTAACATGTAGGCTGAAAAGTTTTTGGTCTAGCTATTTAAAACACATTTTTTTTTTGCAAAATTCTACTTTATTCCTGAATATAGTCTCCTTCAAGAACGATACAAACAGTCCAACGCTTTTCTAACATTTCTATACCTCTCTTGTAGAAGAATTTGTCTTTGCCTTCAAAATAGGCCTCAGTTTCGGCGATAACTTCTTGATTGGAACCAAATCTCTTTCCCGTGAGCATTTTCTTGAGGTTTGCGATGCGAATAGACAATAGTCGTTGAGGGCCAAATCTGGAGAATTCGAACTTCAATCCATGCAATTTTGCCATAGTAACCATTGACTTGTAACACAGTGTCTTCATGAAAGAGCATCAGTAAATGATGAGTGATTTTCCAGGGACAGAGTCCTCGTAACACTTACCAAGCCATTGCTTTTCTTGAACGGTATTTTTCCCATAAAAAAAACAGTGTTTAATCAACACACGAAATCCGATTTTTTCCATTGTTTTGAAAATATCAAAAGTAGCATCACTTAAACCACTGTAACTTGTAAACTAATTGTCAAAATGTCATGAAATTTTGACACGTATCGTTTAAAGGTTGGTACTTCCTAAAAAACATATGGATTTTTTGAAAAGGGCCACATTATGTGTCAAACCAAAAACTTTTCAGCCTACATGTTATATGGATTATTGTTTTTATCAACTAAAAATAAGATAATATTACATAAAAACACTTATTTAACGAGATTTTGAAGTTAATATTCTTTTAATTTATTTTCCATGGTTACCCAACTAGGTACTACTGGTTTGCTCATTATGAAAGTTCGCTTTAAGAAGACGCTGCCGCTATCAGATACTCGAATTCTATTTCATTTTTATGGTTGGATAAAAGGGAGTGTAAAAGCATTGACAGAGGTAAAGCAGTACCTAACCCCTAGTCTGATTTTTAGTGTTCCGCACAGAACACTTATAAGATCGCTTCGGTGTCTGTCTGTCAGGCTGTCACACCTGATTTTATCTGAAACTATTTGACATAGAAAGTTGAAATTTGGCACTAATATAGGAACTGATGGCCCCATCAGAGCCGTGTAGTTTTGAAAGTTAAATGTTGACTTAAAAGGTTAGTTTTGGAGTGTGAAATCGGAAGTGAAAAAAAATTACCAGGTCGTCCAGTGGTGTGTCAAATCAAAGTTTGTAAAAATGCAAATATATATAATGTAATATTTGCGCACACTTTTCTTTGCATTATTTTTAAAAAATTGCGGAAAATCGCTGTCCCCCCTTATGTCGAAAAGTACTAATCAAAAAAATTAGATATACTTACAGAAAGCTTTTACGATTGCAATATGTTCCAAAAAGGCAATCATTGGACAAAATGCTATGAGGGTTCCGTACTCAGACAACATATCAGTAAATCCAAAGTGGGTCCCATTCCAAGTAGTACTAAATGGTGGAAGACCCATGGGCGGTAAACCCGGTTCTACGGATCCTAAAATTTAAAGATTCCGTAAAAAAATACTTGGCCAATAGTATTTATTTACGATTAGTCGGTGTGAAAAGACGGAACTTAAGGAATGGTAGAGTGATTTAGCGAGTATTTTCCTAGTAAAAACATGCAGATCGATCTAAAATAAATACCGAATTTAACTTATTTAGGTATTCAAGAATAAGCATGGATGAGTGAGTATCCTACTTTATCATTTCTTAACTTCAAATCAGTATATTGAGCAACAATTTTCAGATTGGTATGATCCTGTCCTTAGATGACATTAAGGGGTTACAAACACCTGGGTGCTGAAAAAAGTACGTATATTTAAAAAAAAACATTTTTAAGGTTATTAAGTGAATAATCCAAAAGAATGGCGATTATACTCGTATATTTTCACTGTACTTTAAATTATAGCAAAAAATTTTTTTAAAAATATGTTATAAATGTTAACATTATTTTTTATCGGATTGAATGGACCACTGATGAAAACTATGGTGCCTCCTTGTCTGCAAGATAACTCCAAAAAAAAATAATCCAATGTGTAAGACTAAAAATTCTTCTTCTTCTTCTTCTATTCCTTTTGCCCATGAGGACGTCGGACTTTCCTTGTTCATTCTTCCACCCATCTCTTCCAGTTTTTCTGGTCACCGGCCAACCTCTTCATTTCATTTAGTGTTTTCCCCTTTCACCTTCCTATCTCCTCCACCTGTTGTATCCATGTCTTCCTCGGTCTCCCCCTCCTCTTCCTCCCTCCCGACCTTGCTTCCAATGCCTTTTTCGCCAATCTGTTGTTGTCTTCCCTTCTATGTCTTCTTGATTTAGTTGCTGTCTGATGCCTTCATTTCTTATTCTATCCATCCTTGTCTTTCTTGATATTTTTCTCAGTTGTTTCATCTCTACTGCTGTCACCGCACTCTCGTATTTGTTTACACTCACCCAGGACTCACATCCATATAATAGCGTTGGTACTACTAGTTTATCGTATATCTGGAGTTTTACTTTTGTTTCGATCTATTTTTTCCCAAATATTGTATTATTCAGAACATAATATATTTTTGTGGTTTTCCTTACTTTGTTTGCTATCTTTAATTCTATTTTCCCATCATCTGATATCATATGCTGTTACTCGTTCTATTTGTTGTCCCTTGCATTTTATCCCCTCTGTATCCATTGATGTTTTCTAATTTATTATCATATATTTAGTTTTTCCTATATTAACCTCCATCTTCATTTTTTCTATCTCTTCCAAATGTCGATCAGTGTCTTCATTTTTCCCTTTGTATCCGCGATCAGCACTATATCACCTGTGTATAGCATTCCATCGAGTTGGATCAGCAGTATCTGTCTGTATCCTATGGTTGTCTGGAGTCTTGTTGCATTTTTCAATATTTTGTCTACTAATATAAACAATAGTGGGCTAAGACTGTCTCTTTGTTTTATTCCTCTTCTCATCTCAAATTTTTCAGATCTTTTCCCATTCAGTGTTACTATGCCGTAAACTGTATTGTAAATGTTTTTAACTATTCTAATCATTTTCCTTGGGGATCCCATCTCCTCCATTATTCCTATTACTAACCTCTCCACCGTGTCGAACGCTGCTTTCAAGTCTATGAACGTAATAAACAATTCTTCGTTAACCTCGTTCCTTTTTTCTATCGAAAAATAAAAATTAAAATTAATCTAGTAAAATAATGTTGTAGTTAAAAATTGTCAAAGAGTTTTTTTTAAATAAAAAATTTACGGTGTTTCAAACTTTAGTATGCAATTTTTGACCAGAAAAGTTATGTTTAATTATTTATAAAAATTGTCTATTAGAAAAATTTAAAAAAACCTCTCGATATTTTGTAGAAAAAGTAATTATGAAGAATAAAAAAAAGTTCAAAAATATTAAAAATTGACTGAGTAATACTGCAGACAGTGTCTGAAAACAGGTAGCGGTCCGAATCCGGCGCCAGGTCACATTTAATGCTATAACGCTGTAATGGAATGGAATTTTCTTAAAATTTCTTTTTTTGAGTAATTCTTAGAAGTATGGAGAATAAAAATCCGTAAAAAAAATTCAAAATTTTTGAAAATTCGTGGTGTATGTAACCCCTTAATTTCTTTGTCACGATAGTCAAGAGAAACAAAAATGGGGATATTGCCGATAATACTTGACGTTTAATCTAGATCAAATTCCCGCTAATGATAATGATCAAAAACCTCTTTAGACGTCCTTCCTTCACCCCAAAATTTTCGTAATACTACTCATATTTGATAAAATTTAACCTTGATCCTAAAAAGATATTGTTAAAAAACTATAATCTCCTTTCTCACTTCAACCATTAAATGAACGCCATTTTTATGATATTGTAATAGAGGCAATTAAACAAGGATGACAACAAATTATCAAAGCTCTGAAAATGTTATTTAATAAATGCCTTCTGGAAGAAATAACTCCATTGCAATAGAATAATCCATCATGCATAAAGATCTTTCAGACCTTATAAACTATCGACCCATTAGCCTCCTGAGTCATATATACAAACTATTCACTAAAATACGTCTAATAAATAAATTTGAGTTTTTTTTTTCGAAAGAGCAGGCAGGTTACCGCACAGGGTATGAAACAAACGACCATCTGCTTACAGTTAAAGTCCTCATCGAAAAAAGTATAGAACAGAATATAATAAACCTCTGATGCTCATATTCGTGGACTTCGAAAAAGCTTTTGATCATCGATACTTCCGTGTAATTAAATATATATGAAAATGCAAGACACAAACTAACCAATCCACCAGCAAATTTCAAATCTAAAGAAAAGTGCGCCAGGGTGATATACTCTCTCCCAAGCTTTTCATAACACTTCTAGAAAGTATACTACAATTAATAAACTGGGAAAAAATGGGGCTTAACGTTGACGGTGAAAAGTTAAATCACCTTTGTTTTGCTGACGACAGTGTCTTAATAACAGACAATATGCAAGATGCTGCACATGCTTGAAGAAGCTTCAGGAAGGGTTGGTTTAAAAACCAATCTATCTAAGACTCAGTTTATGACAAATCTTATATTAAACGACACTATAAAACTAAATAACGTGGAGATCGAGCAAGTACACCGATATAAATACCAAGGACATGAAGCTAGCATAGGACGAGACAACCACACATATGAAATTCAGCAGAGAATAGGTTTGTACCTGTACGGTATATAGCAAACTGGGCTATATATTTAAATCTAATCTTCGGATGTGTTTAAAAAGAAAAGTTCTTGACAAATACGTACTACCCGTCCTCACGTACGGAGCCGATACTGCTGGAAATTGGATACAAGTGGCCTAGAACAGAAAAAGGTGGCAGATGAGGGAGGCTTTCGTCAAACAATGGACGGTATAAGCTGATGATGATGATTTTTATGATTTGGTGACAGTAGGAATAAAATAAAAAAAATTGATCTGTATTATCATTACCTGTAAGAATAAATGGCGTTGCATTATAATAATTATCCGCGACATATGCAATAGTTGTTCCTGTCATAACGGCCAGTGCATTACCTCCCAATGATAGGTAAAAAATAAACTTTCCAAGGACGTTTCTGTTCCTAGACCATTCTGGCTTGTGTTTTAAAGATCCATATCTCTTTATCTCCTATAAAAAAGAAAGAAAAAATAATGATTTTTTACGAAAAAACACATGTTTTGGACTAAATTGTTACTATATAGAATCAAAATGTTTCTATTGTATTTTTCAGGTAAACATAATAACATATAGAACAATATAATACAGAGAGACTCGGGATTAAGCTAAACACGTCTATATATATGTATACAATATATTCCCACAGTTAATGGGCCTTCCAATCATAAATGACCATGGTATACGATGCTGTGTAGTACAGTAGATTTTGCGCAGAAACGCAAAATTCTAGTGAACAATCGTCAGTCTCTTCTTAATTCGCCGTCTCCTGACGAAGTTTGGCGACCCAAATGGCTAACATATCTGGAAACTGTAGCTTTAAAAATATCTATTGACGAGCGATTATACCATCTTCGGATGTCCTTTAACCAGGAATTTTGACGTCTTCCAACCGGTCTTCTTTCTTTTATTTTGCCTTTGATAACCAGCAAGTCATACTTTACTCCCCTAATTATGTGACCGATATAACTAGTTTCCCTTTCCTTTATAGTCAGCAGCATTTCTGTGGATTTTCTCGTTCGCCTAAGTACTTCAGCATTTGTTACTCTACCCACCCATGATATCCGTAGTACTTCTATAAACATACATTTCGAAAGCTTCGAATCGTTTCTCTGTGCCGGAATCAAGAGCCCAGCCTTCACACCTATATAGGAGTACCGAAAAAACATAGCATCTAATCATATTCACTCGGAGTTCTAGACTAAGGTCGGATCTAGTGAAAAGATCTTTCATGTTCATGAAGGGTCCCACGGACCTGCTCGATTCTCGATATAATCTCTATTTTTGGATTACACTGGCTATTAATTAGTGGTCCTAGGTATTTAAAAGACAAAACCTGCTGAATTCTCTGTTCATTAACAATAAGTTTCGCATCAACCTGTGATTTTGATAACGCAACCAGCTGTTTTTTTCTAAAAATACATGTTATTCAAAGTATGCTCCATCGCTTGTCATACATTTTTTCCCATCTTTCGGGCAATTTGTGAATACCACGCCAGTAAAAATCTTCCCCTTTTGCTGCGAACCATTCATTGAGCCATTTTTTCACATCTTCGTACGAATCAAAGCGCTGCTCAGCAAGTGCGTGACCCATCGATGCAAACGAGTGGTAATCGGAAGAAGCCAAGTCTGGTGAGTAAGCCGCATGGGGTAGAACTTTCCAGCTGAGTGCTTCCAACGTATCCAACGTAATGACTTTGTGTTGCCTCTTTCGGTATTCTGGCCTTTTTTCAAGCAGCGAATGGTTCAAATCGCTCAATTGTTGTTGGTAACGTATAGTATTAACTGTTCCCCTAGGTTTTAACAGCTCATAATAGACCACGCCCCTCTGGTCCCACCAAACACAGAGCATCGTCTTCCTGCCAAAGCGATTCGGTCTTGCGGTCGATGTGGATGGTGTGCCTGGGTCTACCCATGATTTTTTGCGCTTGGGATTCTCAAAATAAATCCACTTTTCATCCCCTGTAACTATACGATGCAAAGACGACTTCCTTTTGTACCGAGCGAGCAAAATGTCACACGCCGGAATCAAATCGGCATTCAGCTGAGTGGACAGCGGTGAAAACCGCCCGAAGCGACCAAAGATACAACAGTCGGCCGGGAAGGTTTTGGGCTCTGTATTTTGGCATGCGCATGGAATAATTTTCATCGACTATGCTGAGAAGGGAAAAAGCGAATATTATATAAAGTTATTGGTGCCTTTGAAGGCGGAAATTGCAAAGAAACGGCCCCAAATGAACAAGAAAAAAGTGCTGTTTCATCAAGACAATGCACCGTGTCATAAGTCAATGGTTACCATGGCAAAATTGCATGATTCTCCAGATTTAACCCCCAGCGATTATTATCTATTCGCAGATCTCAAAAAAAATGCTTGCGGGGAAAGAGATTTAGTTCCAGTAAAGTTATCGTCGAATCTGAGGCCTATTTTTAAGGCAAAGATAAATCCTTATACAAGAAAGGTACAGAAGCGTTAGACTAAACGTATTGCTCTTGAAAGAGTCTGTGTTGATAAATAAACTTGAATTTTACAAAAAAAATGTGTTTTAAGTAGCTAGACCAAAGACTTTTCAGCCTACGTGTTGTTATTATATATAAAAAAATTTTCAGTTAAATAAATTTACATCTAAAAAAATTACAAGTTGACCAAAAAAAAAAATTAATTAATTGCTGTAATGAACAGAGCAAATCCTGATAACTATTCGTTATTACAAATAATAGTGTGTCTTACTCTTAAAACAAATAGACAAAAAATAGAGGTTATTCCAATAATAGCATCCCATTTTCTGGTTTCTCCAATGTGTTTGAAAAGTGATATCCAAGCTTGCAGGAATTCCTTGGAAGACCCTGATATTCCTAGCAACTGTTTAAGTTGAGAACATGCTATACTTATTGCAGCGGCTGTTGTGAAACCCGCTATTACTGGGTATGAAAAGAATTCGACGATAAAACCTAAAAAATAAAGAACGGCCTCTGTTATTTCTGGTTGTAATGTATAACATATGAGGGAATAACCCAACTTCTTAATATTTTATTATTAACATGACACTTATTCATCTAGAGCAGGGGTGCTCAAACTTGAACTGTTGGCGATCTACCTCAATATTGTTAGACGACGATCGATCGACTCTGAGAGGCTGCAAGTAAGTGTGATGCAGGATTCTCGTCTAGGTAGGGTATATCGTGGCATAGATATTAGTTTTCTGCACAATATGCATTTTTTTAGTCAAGGTAAGTGTAGGTCTGCTCTAAAATGTCAATGAAAAAACTCATAATTATTCAAAATTGCGAGTTTATTGGTTCTTACAAAACAAACGAGTTCTAGTGTCTAAACTTAACTAAAGAGTGACTTTGGATGTTGAAGCGTGGCACTGCATATCGTCAGCATACTTTTCATAAGATGGTACGTAATTACCGAGTGCTAATCGCAAGCATGATGACATATGTTCGTCAGTTAGTCGATTGCGATATTTCGACTTAATTATCTTTATTTCAGAAAATGCAGACTCGCACAAGTAAGTTGACCCAAACATTGCCGTCAGTTGAAGGGCGATTTGCCTTAGATTCGGATATTTATCTTCAGATATAAAACACCAGAATTTTGTATCAGATGCTGTGGCTTTGAGATGTATATCTGATATAATCTGCACTAACTCATTTTCAACAGAACATGAGTCCATGTTAAACTGACTTGCTATTTCAGAAGCTAATTCCTCAATGTTTTTACACGAAAAAGGATAACTCATAAATGATGCGATATTTGTCAATTTACTGAAATCATAAAAACGTATTTCGAATTGGCCCAAAATATTTGATAATTCTGCCTCATAAATATCATAATTCAACTGAGGAATCCTTGCTTTCAAAGACGGAAAATTTTTCAGATCCTTTCTTTTCAGTTGATATTTACTTTCGAATGAGTTTATTGCGCTAATCATCTCAGTAATAGTTTTTCCTTTACCTTGAAGCTCCAAATTAATGGTGTTTAAATGCATTGTGATGTCTGTCAAAAATGCCAAATCAGTCAGCCATTTTCCGTTTTTCAGCATCATTTTTGTTAATTTCACGACTTCATGACAGGCAATCTCTAGCCTTCGGAGTATTTCTGGCTCACAACTTCCAGAATTTGTAAATAAAGAGTCCAGATATGTAAATTTATCAGCGTACCTCAGGTTGCTTATACGCCTTCCATTTACTGAAATGCCCCCATCGTAATTTTCCGTAGTTCTTTTCATGATATATTCTTCATAGAACTCCAGAGTGGAATGGAAACGATTCCAATAGGAAGTCATTCTCTCGGACTTTCGCCGCTTATAGAGTACACTGATAATGTACGAAAGGTGGATAGGAACTTCCATATCATTCAATACTTCCCAAAGACAACACCACTTCACTGAGTCAAAAGCATGCTGATAATCAACAAAGCAGTTTTTTCAGTTAGTTGACCTAAATTCAGAATATGCTCACGGGCGCCCTTACCTTTTACGAATCCCGTTTGTTCTTCGCCTATTTGTGGGGAGAGGTAGGGTCAAGATCAAGAAAAATGAGTATCTAAATCTATGACCCAAATATATCTGCCAATCTAATAATGATACAAAAAACAATAGTAACAACATCTATTAGAAATAAATATTAGAGTTTAAATGGGCTGTCAGACACAAGAGAAAAATTAAATGGAAATTTCTAAGGTTCAAAAGTTCAGCAAGGTG
Organism: Pachyrhynchus sulphureomaculatus; assembly: GCA_019049505.1. NCBI lineage: Eukaryota > Metazoa > Arthropoda > Insecta > Coleoptera > Curculionidae > Pachyrhynchus > Pachyrhynchus sulphureomaculatus. The sequence goes on along the minus strand of CM032455.1, from coordinate 147,234,283 downwards.
ACAACCAAGGAGAAAAAAAATTCATAATCAATGTAGGCTCGAAATCAGAGAAGATGAAAAGTTATGCTTTAAAATCAATGAAAAATAACAAACCACCCGAAAATGATGAATTCTTGACAGAGATACTTAAATATCGCCCAAATGTACTGGTAATGAAGCTATGTGAGTTCTTCAATGAATTCATATATCAAGATCGAATTCCTAATAACTGAAATAACGCCGTTGTGATATATTATATAGGAAAGGGGGCAAAACCAACATAGAAAGTTACCAGCCGATATTCCTTCTATCATGGGTATTCAAATTATTCTCGAAGATCCTCACCAATAAACTAGATCAGTACCAACCAAAGGAAACAAGTCGGTTTTAGAAAACAGTTCGGTATATTCGATCATCTTTTAACAATGAGGATTCTAACAGAAAAAGCAATCAACTACAACTTGGACCTCCGTATGGCATTTGTTAATTTTCAAAAAGCGTTTTGGCATCGTAAAGCAACGGGCAATAATGAAATGTCTCCAGAACGCATGAATGGATAGCCGCTATACATAAATTTTGAAACACATATATCAAAACTCCCCTTTTACAATACAACTCAATAAAAGGTATAAGACAGGGTGATATTTTATCGCCAACACTGTTTAGATTGGCACTTGAAGGCGTATTTAAGAAGTTGCACTGGTAGGATAAGCGAATATCAATAAACGGAAAGAGATTCAGCCATATGAGATACGCAGACGATATGGTTCTAATATTTGAAAATAAAGAAGAACTTGGCCAAACATTAGTCGAATTGGAAGAAAAGGCCGCAAACATTGGACTTCAAGTGAACTTAGGAAACACTAAAGTAATAAAAAAACATATCAAACTCTGTTTACTTAGGATATGTTGGGAAAACAAAATCAAATACAAGAGATAATAAGAAGATCAGCATGGTCAGCATTCGGAAAATACAATGGCAAATAAAAAATATCGCAATGCGTCTCCGTTTCCGTCTGTTCGGTCAGTGTATACACTCTGTAATGACTTATGGCTGTCAAACCTGGACAATAATGAAGAAATCGATGGAAATGTTTAGAATAACACAAAGAGCTACCGAGAGACAGAGGTCTCCTTAAGGCTAAGAAGTAGAAATGAAATAATAAGGGTTATAAGAAAGATAAAAGACATTGAGAAGCTATTCTCAACGAGACGAACCGATACCGGCTGATGATAATGATGGCTTATTACAGCTTCTAAAATATTTTTTCAGCGTATTTGTATTTAGAGTTTCGGTTCTCCCTGCCCAGATATATTCCCCCGATTAATTTTAAATTTTTGGGTTTTGCTGAAAATTTTGAAGAAGTTGAATTAGCCTATCTTTAATTGTCTTTAGTGTTTAGAGATTCACTGGTATAGTTTACTTGCAGTTGTGATATAAATTTCATCATTCTTAGATGCTAATAATCTAAAATAACGTAATGTTTTAATTTTGTTTTTACTTTTTAGATATGTTTATTGCAGTTTATTTTAAATCCAATTTGATGTCAAAGTATATGGTAACTGGTATCAGCCTTGTTGACCGATTATAGTGTTCCATCTGTTGACCGTTAACGAGCGATTGAAATACAGTAGTTGGTCCTTATTTTTTGAACCATTCCTCGACTGTTAACAATGTATTCTGAATGTGTTTCATTGTTTCGCTGGTTGTGATATTGTGTGATTGTTGTATCATCCGCAAATTACATTAAGTAGCCGTTGTTGTTGTCGTCCTCGTTTCCTAAGCGTAAATAATTTCCACAGGATCTAATATGAAGGACCGTAATATCTTATTAAGAGTATATTTCCTCGCAATTCATCTCTTCTACAGTAAAAACGTTAATGTACTGTACTTGAAAAGCCTTACCCAAATGAAGAACACCTGCAATAAATATCAACAATCCAGAAATAAACGATATTAAGATTGCACCGTCTGGTCCCATCGTAGTTACACTGGTCTGAATAAACAGGGCCATAATTGCTGTTGGTCCCATGTTGATATCTTTGCATCCTCCAAATATAAAGTACATGGCACCTCCCATGAGCCCACTGTACATTCCATACTGAGTTGGAAGACCTACAAGTAACAAAAAGTAATCTCTGTCTCAGTTATTACCAAAAAAAGACTAAAATTAAGTTCTAAAAGATATTACATTTGGATGGTTAATTGGTAAATGTAACCAGACATGTCCACTTTTGGGTAAGTTATGTTGACAATATTCTCTGTATTTGGAAAGGAACCGATAGACAATTGTCAGAGTCCTTATTAACTTTAAATAAAATTAATCATAACATCCAATTCACAATAGAAATTGAAGTAGACAAAACACTCACGGTTTTTTTAGAATTAGAAATTTTAAATGAAAAGAACAAAATAGAGTTTGATGGTTTCCGTAAACCAACTACAACAGACACCATTATACAAATCAAGTCAATCTTGGCAGATCAAAATGTCAACCTTCCACAGTCTCATACAAAGATTAACTAACAATCCATCCACTATTTTTTTTTTATGGGTCTAGCACACGTGCTGCAGGGAAGAAGTCCCTAAAGCGCTACAGGAGCGACACGTGTGCGGAAAAAGCGATTCACGTTGTTCTTGAATCGCTGTAAATTGTACTCGGTGGGAAACACAGTCCTGGGCAAATTATTCCAAAGGGATGATGTTCTCCATACAAAAGACTGCTTGAAAAGCGTTGTACGACGAGTAACAACCTGAACCTCATACGGATGTGAAGTATTAGCGTGACGTGTACTTCTAACATACACCGCTCTGGGAGGAATTAAGCGGGCCACATCCTTTGAACACTTTCCATGAAAATACTTGTAGAATAGGCTCAAGTTGCCAAACGTTCTTCGATGTTCCAGCGAATCAAGGCCGTCGGTCAGTTCCGGGTTTCCAGTTAGACGAAACTGCTCTTCTCTGAACAGGATCTAAAAAATGCAGTGTATGTTTGGAAGCAGGGCTCCAAACATGGGAGCAGTATTCCATAGTTGGTCGAATTTGAGCTTTGTAAAGAATTAAAAGTTGTTGTGGAGTGCAAAGCTTTCTAGTTCGAAATAATATCCCCAACTTTTGAGAAGCTCTCTTTGCTATGCCTGCAACATGTTCATGCCAGGACATATTTGCTCCCAAATTAACGCCCAACAAATTGAGTGACGATGTTAGAGGAATGGAGCGTTAAATTCCACTTGGTTACTGTCATCCTAAGATAAAATTTCTTCCAGGTCTTTGTTAAGTTGAATGACTTCCTGCTATCTGCGGATATTCGTCTGAGTAGCTGATGTCCGAGCGTTCAAAGTGAATGAAGAGATAAGCGTACTGTCATCTGCAAAGCTGTAGATTGGATTCTCGGTCTTTTCCAGCAGATCGTTAATGTAAATGAGAAAAAGAGTACGAGACAGTATGGAGCCTTGAGGTACACCGGCGTTGATAGTAAAGGTGGTAGAAAGAAATCCGTCGACTGCCACTCGTAAAGAACGCTCTTTGAGGAAACATGAGAGCCAAAACAGAACCTTTCAGACATACCATAAGAGCGTAGCTTAGCCAACAGCCCATCGTGCCAAACACGGTCGAATGCCTTGGATATGTCAAGAGCAACCGCTCGAGATTCTCCAAAGGGTTCAATTGCGTTGTTCCAAACGTGTGTTACATAAGTGAGAAGATCTCCTGTTGATCTGACTTTTTGCCATGACTTTCGATATTATTGAAAGCAGTGCGATTGGTCGGTAGTTATTTGGCAAGGTCTGCTTGCCTTTTTTAGGTATCGGCTGAACTGTGGCACATTTCCAGCAGGAAGGAAATATTCCCTTTCTGTAGGATAAGTTGAAAAGTCTACAGAAAACTGGTGTTAGTTCCCTCGCACAGTTTTTGAGAACTATGGCAGGTATTCCGTCAGCGCCAGAAGCTTTTTTGGTGTTTAGCTTCATTAAAATACGTTTTATGATACGCTGTCTGAAGACAATATCGGGCATCCTTGACTGCACTATGGGAATAGTATGTGGTGTTTTTCCTTGGAAATCGACAGTAGAATGTGAAGCAAAGAGTTCAGCCAACAAGTTCGCTTTCTCAACGGGTGTCGTTGCAATAGAATTATCTATATATACACTTAAACAATTTTACGCACCAGACGTAAGACACGAAAGCATAAAATAGTTTGCTATCAACTATGTTGGTGATATTAGCAACAAAATCAACAATAGCCTTAATAAGTTAGAAAGAAACTCTATGAGTGTTAATAAAAACAATATAGCCCGATATCTAGTTAATAACAAAGAAAGATCTAACAAATATGAAAAATCGGGTATATATGAACTTAACTGTGAAGACTGTGACTCTATCTGTGTGGGACAAACGGGACTGAGCCTATAACAAAGATTAAAAGAACACAGGCACTCTATTTTAAATAAACAAAAATTAACAGGCTTTGCTGAACACAGCATATACAATAATTAATATTTTTAATAACGAAAGGGTGAAGTTGCTATATAGTGTTCAAAAAGGAAAATATGAATTACTTAGAAATTCTCAGCATAAAAAAGCCATTAAAAATAATATAAAAATAACGAACACCCAAACAGAATTTGGTAATATCCCCATATTAGACGCCGTGTTAAGATAGACTACCTGTAATTAACCCAATTTTATTACCTCTTAATTTAAATTTAGTACCAATTAACTATCCAAACGTAATATCTTTCAGAACTTAAATTTAGTCTTATTTTAAACCTATTTGAAAATGGTCGTGAGACCGAAACACGTGTCAGAGTGATCTGAACAAATTCAGTGAGACAGGCATACTGTATTTTATTTCAGAAGTGTCATTATTAGGATAAACATTTTAATATTTACACTACCTAGAACCGACCGCAAACTTCATAAATTTTATAACATGTAGGCTGAAAAGTTTTTGGTCTAACACACAGATGTTGCCCTTTTCAAAAAAATCCATATGACCTTTAGGATTCAAACGATACGTGTCAAAATTTCATAACATTTTGACAATTAGTTTACAAGTTACAGTGTTTTTAGAGGCGCTACTCTTGTTATTTTCAAAACAATGGAAAAAATCGTTCGTGTGTGAACAAGAGGCATGCCTTTGGAAAATCACTCATCATTTACAGGTATGCTGAATTTAAACACTATCGTACAGACGCAAATGATGCTGAACGCCCTGGACGCCCAAATGAGGTGGTTACACCGAAAATATCAAAAGGTATCAAAAAAAGTGTTGGTTATATTTTCCATGAACATTTGGGCATGAGGAAGCTCTGTTCGAAATGGGTATGGCGTTTGTTCACAGTGAACCAAAAACGACAACGTGTTGATGATTCTGAGCGCTGTTTGGACCTGTTTAAGAGTAATAAGAAGGATTTCTTCATGCGAGATGTGATAATGGATCCACCTCTACACGCCGGAATCAAATCAGCAGTCAGCTGAGTGAAAGCAGCCGGTGAAGGCCGCCTGAAGCGACTAAAGACACAACAGTCGGTTGGGAAGGTTTTGGCCTCTGCATTTTGGGATGTGCATGGAATAATTTTCATCGACTATGCTGAGAAGAGAAAAACTATTAATCGCGAATATTATATGAAGTTATTGGTGCGTTTGAAGGCAGAAATCGCAAAGAAATGGCCCCAAATAAACAAGAAAAAAGTACTCTTTCAACAAGATAATGTACCGTGTCACAAGTAAATGATTACCCTGGCAAAATTGCATGAATTGAAATTCGAATTGCTTCCTCATCCACCCTATTCTCCAGATTTGGCCCCCAGCGACTATTATCTATTCGCAGACCTCAAGAAAATGCTCGCGGGAGAGAGATTTGGCTCCAGTGAAGAAGTTATCGCCGAAACTGAGGACTATTTTGAAGGCAAAGACAAATCCTTCTACAAGAAAGGTATAGAAAGGTTAGAAAAGTGTTAGACTGATTGTTAGCTCTTGAAGGAGACTATGTTGATGAACAAAGTAGAATTTTGAAAAAAAAATGTGTTTTAAGTAGCCAGACCAAAAACTTTTCAGCTTACATGTTAGTATTAGGGTTATCGATATTGATTAGGACTGGAAATTATTGAATCGTTATTAAAATTCGTTGTCTGTCTGTATTTTTGAATATAAAATGTATTTTGTTCGCATGATAATTTGTGGTTGTGTGTGAAAGCAACTTCATTCCAACATGATGAGCCTCAGGTGTGCTGATCGGTCTCAACATACGACTCAACATCAAATATGCTTGGACTAGGCGTCCAAAAATATTGATTCGAGTATTTTGAATACCCTAATTTGCACCTCGGTGTCATTAGATTAGACGTGTGTATGTCCGCATGAATGTCATAGATAGGTAATTGAATTAAAATAACCGGTCAAGTGCAAGTTGGACTTGCGCAATTCGTATTCTGGACGTTGATTACTTTTAAAATAACAATTTTTGTTGCTGAAGTATAAAATGATCAGTGACTTCACAACACACATTCCAAATGAGTTTTCATTAAAATTTTTTTCCGATTTTTACTGAAAACTGATGTCCTTGAAATGTTTTTTTTTATATACCAATAAAATACCAAATAAATTATTAAAGGTAATTCACTCGTGATAATTTTCGTAGAATCTACACCCTATAGACAATATTTCAGAATTTTTCAAAATTTTTTGATCAGTACTTTTCGAGATAAGGGGCGATTTTTCGCACTTTTTTAAAAATAATTCAAAGAGAAGTGTGTGCAAGTATTACATTATATTATATTTTTGAGCTCGTGTTTTTACAAGCTTTCATTTGACACCCCACTCGATGACCTAGTAAGTTTTTTTCACTCTCAATTTCACCCCCCAAAACTAACCCCCTTAAGTCAAAATTTAACTTTCAAAACTGCACGGCCTTTATGAGGTCATCAATTCCTATATTAGTTTCAAATGTCAACTTTCTATGTCGAATAGTTTGGGAGAAAATAGGGTGTGACAGACAGGCAGACGGACGGACACCGAAGTGATTTTCCGTACGGAACACTAATAAACATGATCATGATATAATGAGTTTCTTTTGTTATCTTACCTGCAACTAGAGCATAAGCTATTCCTTGGGGTATTTCCGTTAGTCCAACTGTAAATCCAGCTAGAAGATCTTGTAGGAAAATTGAAAAAGTATAGGTCGGTAACCATGTTAAGATCGGCAGTCTATTTTTAACTATTTCTTTACAATTTGCAGGGTGGAAGCCCGATGGTCGGTCGTCATCTAAAAATTGAAGAAATAAACATAAATATATTTAAAAAACCAATCGGTCTTTTCAACTAGGTTTTAGAATCATAGGCTATCTTATTTTTAATACCGAAAAATTGTACACTTATCCTGCGATAATTGGTAAAAACATTCAGCACAGTAGAAATTAAACTACGTCATTATAATGGAAAATACAGGATGAATTACATGAACTTTAAGTTCGTTCATTACACTACCACAAGAGAATTAAAAAGGTTTCTCGGTGCACAGTGTATACGCCTCTGCTCTCCTCCCATGCCGAAAAACTTCTTTAATTCTCTTGTGGTTGTGTCTTTACCTTCGAGCATTTTCTCGAGTACTCACGGTTTCGGTACAACAGACATTATTTTCTTTCATTAAAACTGATTTGAGTGCTTTACGTACTTCTCAGAGGCCTACGAACGGAAGAAACAGTAAAAATAGTTGCTCTAAAATTGGGCTGATGGATTAACGATGCCAATGAACATTACGTCAAGTTGTGGTTTAGTTGGTAAATGCACAGGCATATTATCCCCTGAGATTATGGTTCACCGGCACCGAGAAAACAAGTATTTTCCTGATTATTCATGGTTTCGGTATCCCAAACCCACATTATTTTCTTTCATCATTTTTATAAATGTATTTATATATAACTATATATATATATATATATATATATATATATATATATATATATATATATATATATGTATATATATATATATATATATATATATATATATATATATATATATATATATATATATATATAATATATTATATTATATATTATATATTTTATATATTATATATATATATATATATATATATATATATATATATATATATATATATATATTTATACACTCTAGATCGATGAAAACTTTTGACGATTAAACCACCCCACAAGGCACTCCAATTTCCCATTTAAAATGCATGAGATTCTTCCATTTTTCAAAAAAAAATATAATATGCCGCCAATAGGTCACTAAAAATTTTTCTCGTTGCAGGTATCTGTTCTTTTGATGCTGACCTAATAATATAAGTTCTTATGGGGCAATTTTTTGCTACGGAGGTATAAAATTATCAATGACTTCACAAAACCCACCCCAAAGTAGTTTTTTTCCGTAATTTACTGAAAACTGATAACCTTGAATTTTTGTTTTTTTTTTTTTTATATACCAGATAAATTTTTCGTTCAATCTACACCCTGTGGAGAATACTCCAAAATTTTTTGATCAGTAATTTTCGAGACAAGGGAAGACAGCCATTTTTCATGATTTTTTAAAGAAAAGTGTGAGCAAGTATTCCATTACATATTATTTGAATTCGTGTTTTTACAAGCTTTGATTTGACCTCGATGACCTGGTAAAAAAAAATTTTTTTTCACTTCCGATTTCACCTCCCAAAACTAACCCCTTAATCATTAATTCATATATTAGTACCAAATTTCAACTCTCTATGTCAAATAGTTTCGGAGAAAATTGGGTGTGACAGACAGGCAGGTGGACAGACAGATATCGAAGTGATCTTATAAGTGTTAAGAAGCTACGAAAGTAAAATTATACATTGCCAAAGAGAATAGGTTTTTTTATATTACATATAAATCAATCTTTATTATCGAATTTTTTTATTCTTTGCTATGGAATGTTGTAGTGTAGTATAGCATGTCCCAAAATATAAGATTCCGATTTTTGCCGTTTTAAGTGAGCACTATAAAAATTCTGACCTTTTGTTTATGATAGGTTGCAGAGATGGACTTAAGAATTTTATTCATTAATGCAAACAAATAAAATTATAAGTGTTTTTGGAGATGTTTATTTATAGATGCATGTAAAAACAAATGCATAAAAAGTACAAATATACAGTTTGAATGAATGGAGTTTACAAGAGGGGACATATTGTATAAATAAAAATATATTTTAACTTAAGCCTAATTCGGTTTCACTATCACTGTCATCAGCTGAGGTAATTATCAGTGGTTTTATATTATTTACATAAATACATGAATCTTCAACTTTAACAACGTGCTGAATGTAATTCTTCCAGCTTTCACAAGGTATATCACTTATAACTTTTTTTACTACTTCAACCACTGACACGCTTAATGTAGGAGAAACATTTTGTGCCCTTATTTTTGATTTAACTTGATGTCAAATATGTTCAATTGGATTAAACACACAATAATACGGCGGAAGCCGCAAAACAGTGTGTCCCATTTTCACAAACATATTTCTTTTTCAATTTATAGTCTTTCAAAACTTTCAAAAGATCACTTTTTTTAAAACTAAAGTCAAAATAAATGTCATTTTCTAACATATATTCCTGTATTTCCGATTTGGTATCCGACCATGTTTCGTCAAGATAAATTACTGGCCAATTCTCTGATCGATACTTTTTAATTTCTGGTAAATAAGTATATTCGTAATCTTTGTGACTCCATCACTGCTTGCCTTTTGTTGATTTTTCGGAACGTAATTCCCATTTTTAAGAGAATTTTGTGAAGGGTTGATCGGCCACAATGTATATTGGTCCCGTTCTACACCAGTCTTAATTTTATTTTGTCTAGTGTCGGCACTAACTCCTCTTCATACATAGAATATATTTTTCGCCTGATGACATCTTTTTCACAGTCGTCTACATGATGCATTTGAAAATCTTTCCGTTTTTTTCCTGTTCCTGAGTGATGGTTTTCCTACAATACCCTTAATATAGAAATTGAGGTTTTTGTTAGTTCACTGGTTTCTTGCAAAGTACTTTGTTTATTCAAATTTCTTTTTACCGAACTGTCGTAAACATTTTTCACTATTTGTAATTTTCCCACGAACGCCATAATTAAAATAGAATCGTTACATTGTAAGTTGTAAATAAAACTAAAAATAAAAGTATCTTTCGAATCTTAATGGGTATCAAATACTTAAAGGGCACCAAACCCCAGGTTGCGAGGTAGTAAATATATAGGTAAAAATAGATCCAATATGATTGCAAGTGCAAGTGAGGGCGGTATACAAAGCAGGTACAATAAAAATAGGGTCGTTTATTGCCCCATTGAAAAAATAGAAAGGTAGGATCTTATATCTTGGGATTTACTTTATATAATATTATTTTTGTCGTGACACATGAGATTATGAATTTTTGCTCATGCGTGCGCCTTCTTAACAGGGGTAGAGGAACTTACATACTAATATGACGACCACAATGGAGAATATATTTTTGCGTTATTGCTGTTGTTATTAGAATACTGTTTGAGATTTTTTAGAAAACCAAAAATTTTCAATTCAGCAATAGTGTACATTTTGCATTTATTATAATTAGTTTTTTTTTACGTATAAGTAAAATTGAAATTTGATGTATTGCTACTGCAAACTTGAAGAAAAGATCTTTTTTATATCTGTGATTTCTTATAACCTAAAAAAAATATATAGCATACAGTTAAAATATTAAATAACAAGTCTTTGTTTACAATTAATTTTGTGCAATTAGCAATGATAATTAAATTATTATCTATGATTATAATATATTAGATATCAGTGTATTAAAATATTAAGTATGAGCTCATCATGACAAGAATTATTTCTGCTAAAAGATGGTGGCAACAAGTTACCTACAGAGCAACAAGTTTTGAGGCACCTTTTTTATTTTACAAAATTTTTAAAGAAAACTGTAGTGGATAGTATTCCTAAGGTAATAAGGGAAGTTACTAAATTTTGGAAAAGTGCCGATATTTCTACGCGAGAAATCCAAAACTGCCATAAAAAATTAGAATTTTTGTTTCATTCAAAATATTGGCCGATGAATTACAGCGGGGAGGGGGGTTTGGGTACCCCATAAGGACTTATATTATTAGGCCAGCATCAAAAGAACAAATATCTGCAAAGTGAAAAATTTTTAACAATCTAATGGAGGAGATATAAATTTTTTTAAAAAATGGGAAAATTCCATGCATTTTAAATGAGAAATTGGGGTGCCTTGTGAGGTGATTTAAACATCAAAAATCTTTAATTTCATTCATAACTGCAATCTAAGTTCTAACACAAATACTTTCGATCTAGAGTGTAAGACTAGGGAAACAATTAGTTTGAGAAATAAGGGACACCTTTATATATATATATATATATATATATATATATATATATATATATATATATATATATATATACATAAATATATATATACAGGATGTTTCAAAAATCAACGTATTCCCTTCGAGGGCTGTTAGGCCCGCTCATAACCCATCAAAAATATGTAAATATGACCTTAATGAAAAATCGTTAGATTTTGAGATATTGACACTTCCAATTTCGTCAATATCTACACTTTAGATCAGTTTATCGAGTGCCATAACTACAAATTTCCGTATTCTAAGATTCTAATTATTCTTACTTAATCCTGAATAACGCTACTGTTGATCATAGTTCAAAGCAAAACTAATTGTGCTAAGCCTGTGGGAAAAAAGGCGACCATGAGTAAAAACAATTTAATGAGCTAATTTTGACTCTTCAAATATATTTTTTTTTCGCTCAGATCATATTTATATATTCTGGTGAGTTATGAGCTGGCCTATCAGTCCCCGAGGGGAATATATATATATATATATATATATATATATATATATATATATATATATATATATATATATATATATATATAAATACTGATTGGTCGGTAATTCTAAATATCAGATTTATCGCAGTGTTTGTATATAGGTGTAGTATAGCTTTTTTCCCAATGGTCTGGGAAAACAGCAAAACTGAATGATAAAGAAAATAATTTTCATAGGACTTTAACAAGTGAGCATCTGCAAAAATGCAACAGAAGAAACGCCATTCGGCTATGAACCTTTATTTGTTAAGATATTTCTTACGAGAAGACAGAGAGAGCATTATGTTAGAAAAAGACGCGAAATAATTTGATTTTCACAGTATAATGAATATAGCAACGTAGCTTCTTGCTTGCTTCCCTCCGCACGCAATTACGTTTTATTTATAATATCCTTGATACTTATAAATGATATACTATAAAAATTATGTATCATTAATTAAAACGATACTTTGGATTAATATTTAAAAAATATGCGTGCGAGGCACGTGTTTATTCTAGTATCTTTTAAAAGAAAGTCTGATCAGTGCAATGCATATATGTGATGCAAAATTTGAAGAAATACCCGCGTCCGCGCGCGCACTCTTCTTCAAGTTACATTGCCATTGCGAAAATTCACACACATAAAATACATCAAAAAGTAATATTCTTGCAACAACTAGGAGGTAAACTGGCTTTATATTTTAACAAACGAAAGCAAAGAAATCTTTTTATGTACATGTGACTTTTTACTTTTTCATGCACATACGACAACAAAAATTATAAAAAAACGTATGCTTCTGATCGAAGAAAAAGTATAGATTCCTATCTTTTACGTGTTAAATATCTGAAACTTTGACACTTAATTATAAAACAGTGAATGCATGATGCTAAAATCTATTATTTCTCAAAATTTCAAGCAAAATTACTTTTAACAGTTACTCGTAAGAAAAACTTTAATGTTCTCTCATAAAGCAAATGATAGCGGTAACCATGCGATAGGCTTCGGGGCTAATATGTCATATTTAGTTTTAAAATTTCATTAGGAATTTGTAATGTATAAGTCCGACAAGTACCAAATATTAATTAGTAATAAAAAAAGTCATTTACACTGTTGAATTCACGTTTATAGATTAAAAATTTGAAATCTAGAAAAACCCATTGTTTATTATGGTGACAGATTGTCAGGCGTCGCGTCGATTAATAGTACAAAAATGCTCCCATAGCGAAGTGAGTACTCTTTTATCTGTATCACATTATTGAAATAACTACTTAACCATCTGACAACTTAATCAGATTTTCATAAATTAAAACAAAATACTTCAATAGTTATTTACTTGGCAAGTCTGGAGAATGATATTATATTGCAGGCGGATGTTAGCTAGACCGAGTGGAGTCCTCTCCACACTACCATTTCCGACAATAATCGGTACAAAAAGTATGTTTTATTTTTTTTATTGTATTACCAAATTAGTACGGGATTACCGAGGATGATTTTTATATAAAATAATAAGAAAGTAATCACCATCGGTGTCTAACAAGTCTTAAAAAGTTATCTCAGAATATAAACAAAAACATATGCAAGTCGGCTTGATAACCTCCTCCCTTTTGAAGTCGGTTACAAAATCTATTGATATTACGATTTAATTAACAGCTATCTTTAAAAAAAATGATTAAGCATATTTTAAGAAATTAACAATTAATATTTCTACAGTATATGATGCTCAATACATAAAAATGTTTATCTATCTATGCCTGTTGCCACGACAAGTCCCGAAAGAAATGAGATGACGTAATAAAATTGATACGGTCTGTTAAGTAAAGACGTGACCGCGCTTATTCTTGAAAAAATGTGTTTCGAGAAAATTTGTTGCCATCAATGTTTTCTTTGGTGGCGCAATTTCCTTAGTAAGTTGTCCAATCGCTTCCTGCATTAATAATCGTCTGGTATCTTTGACGCAAGCTGTCCACGAGATTTTCTGCATACTCGCGCGGCAATGAACTCCAAATCGTTCGAATCTCGCGAGACAACTGAGTCAAAGTCCTCAGAGCTTTTCGTCTGAGCTTTCTCTTTACAAGGGACCAAACGTTTTCAATAGGGTTGGCGTCTGGCGATTGTGAGGGCTACCCTAGTATTTTATCGTGGGCCCAAGCGAGCCGCTTCGCTACGTGAGTTTCGCCCAGCATAGGTTTCTTCAACGTGCTTCGAAGTTTGACAATAGTCTCATGGGATATATTCAAATCCGATTTTCTTAATTTTTGCCGCTCCTTGACGCGGCGTCAATTTCGGGTCCCCCGAAAACAAAGACACGAAGCGTTTTTGGACTTTCGGAGTGACTTTACCAACCGAGCCCTGTTTTGGCAAGTCGTCGACATTTTTCGTCTCGTTAAAACGATTTACTCACTTCTTCACAAACAACCCCGACTTTTTAATATATTTAGCGGCCGTGGAATGTATCATTTTAGGCTCCTTTGGATGAGAATAAAGAAAGGCTGCCTCGAACCGACGCGCAAACAAGTAACTCATTCGACGAAAGTTCGGAACCGACTGATATTTTTACTAAAATGCGTCGTAGACAAAGGTTTCCTCTACCGATTTTTTGTTGAATCGTTAGAATCGAATCAAAAATGAATTATCGCGGCACGTTCTTACTTGAAAGACTGTATGTATCCTACTTAATATAAAAAAGGAATCTACTATTTATTAAAGATATTGATTTAGAAGAAGAAGATACAATGCTTAGAGGTACATAATAGTTATGGGATTTTATAGTTAATAGGTTGTCAAAAAAGTATCGGGCTTTATTTTAGTTAGATGTCTATAAAATCGCCTATCTATAGTACGTGGGTTGCTATTTATATTTCTGGCCTAATAATGAAAAAACAAATATTTATGATCGAAATGGGTTTTTTACTGTTTTTCAATATATTCTCCATGAAGATCAATACACTTTTGCATGCGTTTGTACCAATTTTCGAAGCACTTTTTACACTCCGATTGATGTAACTCCAAAACATGCGTTATGAATGCATCAACCGCTTCTTCGGGTGTCGAAAATCGTTGACCACGTAATTTGTTTTTTCGTGTGCGGGATTAAAAAAAAATCATTGGGTGCCAAATCAGGGCTGTACGACGGATGACCTATCAATTCGATGTTTTGGCCGGTCAAAATTTCCATTGTTTGAGCCGATGTTTCAGAGCTCGCATTGTCATAATGAAGAATAATTCGCCTCTTGTTCGACTTTTACCGAATTTCTCCGAAGACTTCTGGCAAAAAAATGGTCGTGTACCATTCAGAATTGACCGTCCTACGTTGCTCTAACGCCACTGTCGCCACGTGTCCGGTAATGCCGAAGAAACATTTGCTTCGATGTGCTTCTTTCGCGAACAACTTTTGTTGGATTTGGCTCGCCTTGGAAGACCCATACAGTCGATTGCTATTTTGTTTCGGGCTCATATGCATAGATCCATGATTCGTCACCTGTGTAGATGTTATACACAGCCTTTGATGCACCTTGATCGTATTTTTTCAACATTTCCTTGCACCAATCGACACGAGCCTTCTTTTGAGCGTTTATCAGATTATGCGGGATCCAACGCGAACAAATCTTTTTTACGGCCAAATGATCATGCAATACCTTTATAATGCTTGTCTCAATCTCACAGCATGTCACATGACGATCTTGTTTTATCAGTTCACGCACAGCATCGATGTTTTCTGGCACAACAACCGATTTTGGACGACCTTCATGGAATTCGTCCTGGAGCCCACGTCGGCCAGATTGAATTCGTTATACCAGTTTTTTACAGTAGTATAGGATGGTGCTTCAATGTCGTATAAAGAATTAAGTTCATCGATGCACTCTTGTCTTGATAATCCACGTCGAAAGTTATGAAAAATAATCGCACGAAAAATGTTCACGAGTTAATTTCATTTTCTGCCCGAGATGAATTTTTCAAGTTACTGTAAACAACACAAATTGCGCTCAAATGACAAAATGTTTGTTCAAACGTTATGTTCAACAATGTCAAGTTTCTAATGGAAACATCAGATGGCACCTGGCAACACTTACTGTTGCCACGGCCAGAAATATAAATAGCAATCCACGTAATACTAATAGGACCTGGTCATACTATCGCGCGTTTGAAAGGTAATATGGCAGAGAATAAATAAAAAAAGTTGTCATATTTGTTCAGTCAATCCCAAGTCTTGAAAATGAAAAATTTCTGAAAAAAAAAATGGCTAATTTGGCCATTTTACGGCAATAGAGGGAGAAATGTTGCGCAGGCTCGTCAAAAATTGTGTACTGTTTACGATCAAGATATGTTATCAAAAACAATAGTCCAGAGATAGTTTGTTCACTTTCGTTTTGCAAATTTCGGTGTCAAAGATGTATCTCGCTTTGGTCGTCTATTTACTGGAAAAGTCGATGAAATTTTGATAAAAGTTGAGCAAGGCCGGCACATTAGCAGCAATGATATCTTTAAGGATCTAAACACGCATTACCAAACAGTTTTATCCCAATTAGAGAGTGTTAGATACAAAAAGATCGATATTTGAGTGCCATATGATTTCACGGCGAAAATTTTAGTTCAGTCAATTTTTGAAATCTTTCATTAGGAGAGATACAAATTGAATCACGTACGAGAATAATCCGTGAAAAAGATCGTGGTAGAAACTTGGTGAAGCTACGCAAGTGGTAGTAAAGTCAGGATTAACGCGAAGAAAGGTGATGCCGGATGTTTGGTGAGATTGGAAGGGAATCATTTATAATAAAGTGTATATTCTAGTCAAAAGATTGATTGTGATCTCTAGTGTCAAAAATTAACTAGATTGTAGCAAACAACTGAGAGAAAGCGGTCGAAATTAATCGACAGAAAAGGCATCGTCTTCCATTATAACAACACCAGACTAGACATATTTTTGATGACTCGGCAAAAATTTAGAAGGCTTGGCTGGAGAATTCTGATACATTCACCATACAGCCCAGAATTTGTACCAGACTACCATTTGTTTTTGTCCCTGCAGAAATCTCTTAGTTATGTAAAGTCGACTTCAGAAGAGGCTTGTGAAAATCATTTGGTTCAGTTTTTCATCCAGAAATCCTAGGAATTGAGGGTGACGCCACAACAATTCTACCAGAAAAATGGCAAAAGGCCGTTCATCAAAATGGCACAATCATTAAGATCGTGTTTGACAGGTGGCAATGCCCTGTAAGGATCCCTTTCCTGTTTAATTGTTCTAGAGACCTGGTATAGTCAGAGTAAGATTACCTCATGAGACTCTTGGATTGTCTTATTCTTGGTTTTTCCCAAACTTGTTGTTCTGTAGATCTATGATCGATGCACTGCTCATATTGTAAGGGATTCCCAAAAAGGGTTCAGGTCCTGTGTGGCTAGCTAGAGCTTCTTTGTTAGCAAGTCTGTTGGTTATTTCAATTTTCCAGTAGCCAAGAACCCAAACGAGAAACAAATTGTTTCAAAGCCATCAGGGCAGCTCCGCTGTCCAAACAAATATACATGGTACTCCGAGTTATGTTTCTTTTTACAATTTCACAGCCACACAACATGATGGTGTAGTCTTGGAAAATCGGTGGACATAGCTTTGTTCCTAGTCCCTATGTGGACAGTATGCGGCTGCTCCCGCGCCTTCACTGTTTAGATCTATCTGTATATTAGCAAGGTGGTCTGTTTGGAAGGGCAGTTACGTTAGTTCAGTCGTCCGTTTTTCTTATTGAAATCTTTAGGAGTTTACTGTTAAGTATCGTTTGGGTAGCGTCCATCCTTATTTGCGGTAGAGGGCTATCCTTCTTTATTCTGGCCCATATGCTGCGATGTCCTAAGGCTTCCACTTTCAGACACCCTTGATCAAGAAGTCGTCAACTGATGTTTTTGCAGTAAACAATACCACTTAATTTAGTTTACTTAAAATAATATAACATAATCTATAATTTTAATGTTTACTTTAGTATTCAAATAATCGTTAAATTGAAATATTAAATGATTAAAATATGCATTTACTTTTTATGTGTTCATCAAAATTTAAATACGGATGGCGACTGTTTTTTGAGACAGCGAAGAAATTATGCTTATGAAATATATGGGAAAAGGGTCTAATAATTAATGGATCCAAAACATGAATGAATAAACGTCCGAATTCATGGAGAAGAAAAACTTTGCTGTTGCATGGGTCCACAAAGCTTGCATGGTTCAAGTCATTATGGAAAGCTGTAGATTCATATTGTTACTATATTCGCCCTATAGCCCTGGTTTCGCCATCTGTAACTTATTTTTATTCAAACATTTAAGGCAAGAATACATTGAAAGCCACGTCAACGTCATTTTTTAAGGCGCAAACAATTTTTTTTTGGATGGAATGAAACCATTCAAGAAACGCTGGACTAAGTATATTAGTGTAGACCAGGCACGCGTGCCATCTCTGGCACGCCAAGCAATTTTGAATGGCACGCGTACCTATTCAAAGTTTACACATTAATTCTGTAATCTGTGACATGTTTCGAAATTAAGTAAATAATCAATGACAGTATTACTTTAACGATACAAACAAAAACGATATATTATATAGGTCACTAAGTATTATTACCAAAAACTACAGAATATATATTTTCTAATTTATAATTTTACTGTTTGGCTTTAATTTCGGCAAGTATTAAAGATGGCAAGCCTCAAAATATAAGCCTAGGCAAAAACACAAATAAACGTCCTCAATTCAGATCAGAAGAGCCGCTATAAGGCGGTTTTTGTTTGACTTGACTTCAATCGTTCCGACGCGCGCCGCAACTCTTTTTATATTGCCGAACTTTAGTTTTTGTTAGATTTAACTTCTAGGCGGCCCTTTGATTGCAATGGGCGCGTTGTAGATAATAATTTTTGTTCTAAGAAATTTAATAAACGTAATTATTGGAATTTTCTGGAAGTATTATTTTTCTATATATAGCAAGCGGCTACACGTTACGTTTATTATATTTAGTATAGCAGTAACATCCGTTCCAGTCAATAGTCGTCGAAAAGTTTAAAAATTAAAATTACGTTGAGTTATGGCCGCGAAGAAACAGAAGATAGACGTTCGATCATTTCAAACTTCATGGACAACAGATTACGGTTTTGTACAGCAAAACGATCGGGCCATTTGTGTCCTATGTCGGGAAAGCGTAGTTTTCCGGACATCTAGTGTTCAACGACATTTCCAGATAAAACATGAATCGTCATTTAAAGATAACGCTGATAAAAGGGAGGCAATACAAAGAGCAAGTAAACAATACAAGAAACAGTCAACATTCTTTAGCAAAGTTTTCCAAGGAAAAAATCAGGTAACTGAATGCAGTTTAAAAATTGCACAATCGTTGGCACAAAAGGGTAGGCCGTTCACTGACGGAGAATTTATGAAGCAAACGTTTTTGAGTACTGGCGAGATTTTATTGGACGACTTGCCCAATAAGGATACAATATTGGCCAGGATTAGGGATATACCGGCATCAGCGCGGACCATCGAGAGACGAATTACCGAATTGACACAAAATGTCCAAAAACAGCAGAGATACGCTATCAAACGGAGTTTTGTATTTAGTGTAGCATTGGATGAAAGTGTCGATATTAATGACATTGCCCGTCTGGCAATCGTTGCGCGATACTTCGATGATGGCAGTGTGTATGAAGAGCTGATTTGTCTGCTCCCATTGCAGGGAACTAAAAGAGGAGAGGATATATTTTTAGAATTTGTTAAACATTTTGAAAAGCGGAACACTGATTTAAATAAAAAATTTTGCGTAACGACAGATGGCGCTCCTGCTATGATTGGGAGACATAAAGGATTTGTTTCCCTTCTTATTGAACGCATGGGTCGATCAGCTTTGAATTTTCATTGCATAATTCACCAAGAGAGTTTGTGCGCTAAAATCTCCGCTGGAAGTTTAAAATCCGTGATGGATAGGGTGGTTAAAATAGTTAACTACATTGTCGGTCGTTCTTCACTGATCCATAGACAATTTAAGGCGTTTCTGCAGGAATTAGAAAGTGCATATTTAGATATACCATTGCACAATAATGTGCGCTGGCTCAGCCGTGGTAAAGTGCTCTCTAGATTTGTGCAATGTCTGGGCGAAATTAAATCGTTCTTGTTGGAAAAAAATCAAGTGGATGCTTATCCTGAACTAGAAGATAAGAACTGGATCTGTATGTTAATGTTTCTTACTGATGTTACAAACCATCTCAGTGAACTCAACTTAAAGTTACAAGGTTCAGGCAAAACACTTCTGGATTTATACGAATCCTTGAAATCATTCAAATTAAAAATAGATTTATTTAACAGCGATATTACTACAAACACATAAATATTTTCCAAGTTTAAAAACTTATATATCCAGTGTCGACGATGGTGCACTAATAGACGAAATTCTTAAATATATGACTAACTTAAAAGAGGAGTTTGTCGAGAGGGGTCAGGATTTTGATATACATGGTCCTATGTTCGCTTTTTTAATCAAACCAGCAGTTGCTTTGACATATCTCTTTTCTCATGGATGGACATTAATGATTTTGATCTTCAATACATTGAATTTAAAAGCTCTGAGTTATGGAACACGAAATTTGTAGAGTTAAGAAGGTTATTAGAAGGTGACTGCCAGGACCATTCAAACGAGATACTCAATTGTTGGACGAGTTTACGAGAGAAATTTATTTGTCTTAAGAAAGTAGCGTTTGCCGTGCTTACAGCTTTCGGATCATCTTATATCTGTGAACAACTTTTTTCCCATATGAGAGTGATTTTAAACCCATACCGAAGTAGGCTGACAACAGACAACTCGGAAGCATGTGTGACACTGAAAATAACCAGACATGAACCGGATATAAGAAAACTCGCTAAAGAACTTCAAGCACAGGGTTCACACTAGGTCCTAGGACTAGTATAATAAAATTATTTGTTAAATGTTAACATTTTTTTGTAATTAAACCTTCTAAAAGCAATATTTTAAGTTAATTTTTGTTAATTTTAGTTGTATTAAGTCCCTATGTCGGCACGCAAAAAGTTGTATGGATGAAAACTGGCACCCCTTAGTTAAAAGGTTGCCGACCCCTGGTGTAGACCATAGGTTCCCAACGGGGGCGGTACCGGTTGACAAATGGGGGGGGGGGGGGGGGGGCATTAAGACAATTAAGGAGGGCGGCCGTGGCCTACCTACCTATTTAGGAAATTAATATAATAAAATACTTTGAAAATATCTACTGTTTTCATGAATAAATATTTTATCTAGCTATTTAAAATTTTTATCTTATTGTTATTGAGTAAATAACCATTAAAAAAATTTAATTTAGCATTAGATACACGTATACCTATTCGAATTAATAGTGTCAGTGAGAAGTCTTTGCAAGTTGGTAAGCAAAGACGCGATTCATGCAATCAACCATGTTTCGACAAAAATATAGGAGCTTGTAATAACTTGTTTACAAAGCAAGAGCACCGACATCGCAAACAAGCAAAAGCATACAAGTTGAGGCGTGCACGAAATCAAATCTATAAAAGGCCGGGATCGCTGTCTAATTATTTTTGTGTGCTTTGCCAATAATCCATATTCGTGTGTGAAAATGATAAAAGTCATTATAGCCATTACTTACTACAACTATCTATAAATCTGTTGAAAAGTTAATTTATTTAAACCGTGGAAAATTTTGTATTCCAAAATGCCTGAATCTAAGAAGAAATACCGGCAGTACAGTATTGAGTATTTGAAATATGGATTACCTGTTTGTTTAATTTGCGAAAAAGTTTTTTCAAATGAAGTCATGAAGTCTTCTATGCTACAAGAGCATTTCAAGAAATTGAATACTGATAAAAAAGACAAAGATTTATTCTATTTTCAAGGACTGGAAAAGAAAATTTAAAACAGCGAACTATATCAAATCTTTTTGCGTTGTTTTTAAACAAGAAGATGATAGACTACGAGCGTCATATAATATTTCATTGTTAATCGGCAAAGCGGAAAAACCACACACAATTGACGAGGAATTAATCTTGTCGGTAGTTAAAGAGGTAATAAAAAAACTGTTTTTCATCATAAGACACCGTCAGATATCATCAGAAAAATTCCTCTGAGTAATAATTCGGTGCAAACAGGAATAGATGAAATGGCTAAAGTCGTTGAAATATCATTACGCGATTACTTAAATTCAACTCAATGAATCAACTCTACCAAATAACGAAGCACTACTTTTATTTTTTTTTATTTTTATTTTTTATGGGTCTAGCACACGTGCTGCAGGGAAGTCCCTAAAGCGCTACAGGAGCGACACGTGTGCGAAAAAAACGATTCACGTTGTTCTTGAATCGCTGTAAATTGTACTCGGTAGGAAACACGGTCCTGGGTAAGCCATTCCAAAGGGATGATGTTCTTCATATAAGAGACTGCTTGAAAAGCGTTGTACGAGGAGTAACAAGCTGAACCTCATACGGATGTGAAGTATCATCGCGACGTGTACTTCTAACATGCACCGCTCTGGGAGGAATTAAGCGGGCTACATCCTTCGAACACTCTCCATGAAAATACTTGTAGAATAAACTCAAGTCGCCAACCGTTCTTCGATGTTCCAACGAATCAAGGCCGCCGGTCAGTTCTGGGTCTCCAATCAGACGAACAGCCCTTCTTTGAACAGAATCCAACAAATGCAGTATATGTTTGGGAGCGGAGCCCCAAACATGGGAGCAGTATTCCATAGTTGGTTGAATTTGAGCTTTGTAAAGAATTAACAGTTGTGGAGTGTAAATCTTTCGGGTTCGAAATAATATTCCCAACTTTTGAGAAGCTCTCCTTGCTATGCCTGCAACATGTTTATGCCAGGACATATTTGCTCCCAAATTAACGTTCAACAAATTGAGTGACGGTGCTAGGGGAATGGAGTGCCTCGACATAACTATGTCAGGTTCAGCAACGTTAATTTTTTTAGAAAAAACTGCCGCCTGGGTTTTTGTAGCGTTAAATTCTGCTTGGTTACTGTCACCCCAAGATAGAATTTCTGCCAGGTCTTTTTTAAGTTGAATGACTTTCTGCTGTCTGCGGATATTCGCCTAAGCAGCCGATGTCCGAGCGTTCAAAATAAATGAAGAGATAATCGTACTGTCATCTGCAAAGTTGTAGATTGGATTCCCGGTCTTTTCCAGCAGATCGTTAATGTAAATGAGAAAGAGAGTAGGAGCAGTATGGAGCCTTGGGGCACACCGGCGTTAACAGTAAAGGTGTTAAAAAGAAATCCGTTGACTGCGACTCGTAAAGAACACTCTCTGAGGAAACATGAGAGCCACAAATAGAACTTTTCAGACATACCATAAGAGCGTAGCTTAGCCAACAGTCCATCGTGCCAAACACGACCGAATGCCTTGGATATGTCAAAAGCAACCGTTCGAGATTCTCCGAAGTGTTCAATTGCGTTGTTCCAAACATGTGTTACATAAGTCAGAAGATCTCCTGTTGATCTATGTTTACGAAAGCCATATTGGTGATCGCTAATAATGTTGAATCCTTCAAGGTATTTTAGAAGATGCTGATTGACAGCCTTTTCCTATTATTGAAAGCAGTGCGACTGATCGGTAGTTGTATGGCAAGATCTTCTTGCCTTTTTTAGATATTGGCTGAATTGTGGCACATTTCCAGCAGAAAGGAAATATTCTCTTTCTGTAGGATAGGTTGAAAAGTCTACAGAAAACTGGTGTTAGTTTCCTTGCACAGTTTTTGAGTACTATGGCAGGTATTCCGTCAGCGCCATAAGCTTTTTTGGTGTCTAGCTTCATTAAAGTACGCTTTACGATACGCTGTCTGAAGACAACATCGGGCATCCTTGACTGCACTATGGGAATAGTAGGTGGTGTTTTTCCTTGGAAATCGGCAGTAGAATATAAAGCAAACAGTTCGGCCAGCAAGTTTGCTTTCTCAACAGGTGTTGTTGCAATAAAACTATCTGGCCGTGTGAGTGGTGGTATGGTGGATTTGGTGAAATTTTGACTAACTGCCTTAGCGACTGACCAAAAGGACCTGGAATTGTTGGGACAAGCGAGAAGTTTGTTTCTAATCATAAGTTCAATTCATAAAAGAAGAAAAAATTTGACAAGAGTTATTATTTGCTAAAAATTTGGAATCCGATACAAGAGGAGAATCGATATTTAATTCCATGAACAACAAGTTTTTTCAAGAGAAAGAAATTTCTATTCGTAATATTTTGTCAGTTGCTACTGATGGTGCTCCAGCAATGACGGGGCATCATAAGGATTTCAGAGCACACTTGAAACAAGCAGTACTAAGAGTACTCACTGTATATTGTGTTACTCATCGTCAGCATTACGTGGCAAAAAATTTGAATGAACACCTGCATACGTTATTAGAGCAGTCAATAAGATTAGAGGCAATTCATTATTTGGCCAACTTTGTAGTGAAAATGATGAAGACTACAATCGCTTGCTGTTGCACACAGAAGTTCATTGGCTCTCAAAAGTTATTTGTCTGAATCGTTTTTTCAATCCATTTGAGTCAGTACTGGACTAACCTGAAAACAGAGACGAAAAACTGCGCGAAAACCACATTCATCCAAAAATGACATCGCTTATTTGATAGACCTGTTTAAAATATTTAATGAAGTCAATTTACAATGTCAAGTTGATGAGTTGAATTTAATTAAAACAAAAAATGTCGTAGCTGCTTTTTGTGGGAAAACTTCTTCTGTTCAAACGAAATCTAGGTAGCAGTGAATACAGCCACTTTTCCATATTATCAGCAGTTTCTGCAAAACAGGAAGATTTCCTTATTTACTGCCAACACTTGGACGTTCTTCATGTGATTTTACGGGGCGATTTCAGGATATTTTAAACATGAATATACCGAGTTGGGTTTTAGATCCGTTAGCAAATGCAGATACAGCAGAATCATCAAATTTAGAAGAGGAACTCTTAGAAATCACAACTAACGAAGAACTAAAAGTAAAATTTAGAAATGGATACCAAGAGTTCTGGCTTCAAAAATTAATATTAGTTTTCTACCCTGGATTGTGGGCAAGAGTACAAAAATTTTTAATTGCTTCTCCTTCATCGTATTTGGCCGAGCTTGGGTTCAGTGCAGTAGCTAATTTATTGTCTAAGAAAAGTAACAGACTGCACATCACTGAACGTGGCGATTTGCGACTGATATTAATGAAATTGGAACCCGACATTAATAACAAACTGTTAAAACTCCACTAGCCTCAACCATTTCATTAATTTTTTTATTTCTTATTGATTTTGTGTTTATTTTTTTTTTATTTTTAATAAGTTTGATGGTCGTTGTAATTAATCTCTACTTTGTTATTCTTAATAGACAGATAGACAGATAAAATAGGTATAGATAATAGGCAACAATATTTTAATATTATGGAAGAGGGGACGCGTTGGAATTTTTTTTCTTTTAAAGGGGGCGGTGGTCCAGAAAAGGGTGGGAATCTTTGGTGTAGACTATAGTTATATAGATATTTTTTTAAACTCTGAGGGAGAGAAAGAGAGAGAGAAAAAACTTTGAAAAAACCCCCATATTTTAGTGATAATTAAATACAAAGGGTCTAGGCGGTTAAGATGGTGAAAAATGCTCCCAGCGCTTTTGAAAAACAAAAAATATCCTCGTGTAGAACATAAAAAAATATGACTTTCCTGAAATTTTCAGCCCTCTAGACCTTCCCATAACCTCAAAAATCTATAAAACGTGATTTTCGGTTTTTTTGGCGATATCTCCGGTTCTATTCATCGTAGAAACCTCTTTTTTTTTCAAATTGTAGGATTTTTTATTGCCTACAACATACTATTTTTTTCAAAAAAATTTTGGAGCGAAATTAAAATTGTTTTGAGCGTTTTAAATTTTTAAAATTAAATTAAAAAAAAACTAGGACTTATATATAGGATATATATAAACATATATATATATATATATATATATATATATATATATATATATATATATATATATATATATATATTTTATGTCAAACTATGCCTGCGAATTTTTTCAGATTTTTAGAGGTGGGGGAAAATGGTTACAAACGCGAAAAACCGCTTTTTTTGGTCGTTTTTCCGCATTTTTACCTACTTTTGGGGCACAGAATTTCGTTGTAGATCCTCAGTTGCTTCAAAATTATAGATACATATATTATAGGATTTTTTATTGCCTACAACATGCTATTTTTTAAAAAAAATTTGGGCGCGAAATTCAAATTGTTTGGAGCGTTTTAAATTTTTAAAATTGAATTAAAAAAAAACTAGGATTTACTCAGGCCTAAAAAAATATATATATATATATATATATATATTGTGTATTTTATATCGAATTATGCCTGCGAATTTTTTCAGATTTTTAGAGGTGGGGGAAAATGGTTACAAACGCGAAAAACCGCTTTTTTGGTCGTTTTTTTTTTTTCCGCATTTTTACCTAGTTTTGGGGCACAGAATTTCGTTGTAGATCCTCAGTTGCTTCAAAATTATAGATACATATATTATAGGATTTTTTATTGCCTACAACATGCTATTTTTTAAAAAAAATTTTTGGCGCGAAATTCAAATTGTTTGGAGCGTTTTAAATTTTTAAAATTGAATTAAAAAAAAAACTAGGATTTACTCAGGCCTATATATATATATATATATATATATATATATATATATATATATATATATATATATATATATATATATATATATATATATTGTGTATTTTATATCAAACTATGCCTGTGAATTTTTTCAGATTTTTAGAGGAGGGGGAAAATGGTTACAAACGCGAAAAAAACCGCTTTTTTCGTCGTTTTTCCGCATTTTTACCTACTTTTGGGGCACAGAATTTCGTTGTAGGTCCTCAGTTGCTTCAAAATTATAGATACATATATTATAGGATTTTTTATTGCCTACAAACATGCTATTTTTTAAAAAAAATTTTGGCGCGAAATTCAAATTGTTTGGAGCGTTTTAAATTTTTAAAATTGAATTAAAAAAAACTAGGATTTACTCAGGCCTATATATATATATATATATATATATATATATATATATATATATATATATATATATATATATATATTGTGTATTTTATATCAAACTATGCCTGTGAATTTTTTCAGATTTTTAGAGGAGGGGGAAAATGGTTACAAACGCGAAAAACCGCTTTTTTCGTCGTTTTTCCGCATTTTTACCTACTTTTGGGGCAGAGAATTTCGTTGTAGATCCTCAGTTGCTTCAAAATTATGTATATATATATATATATATATATATATATATATATATATATATATATGTATATATATATATATATATATATATATATATATATATATATATATATATATATATATATATATATATATTATCGAAATACTATTGAATCATAATATAAAGACCATATTGCGTCATTTTTTCCTTTAAAATCACGATTAAGACAAGATTAAGGCAAGATTAACATATTTTTTTAAGTTATTTTTTTGGTTTTGAGTAATTATACTTCATAATTCATCCAAATATATAATTTTATAGAAATTAAAACATTTCTGTTTATAAAAACATCGTATAGAAAAAAGATTTTCTATATTTAATTGAATTAGCGTTAAAATCCATATTCAACAAATTAAATACACATGTAAGTGTAATTTTTACTTAATATTATTAATATAAAGTAAAAAAATATTTATATTATAAAGTAAAAATCGCACTTACATGTGTATTTAATTTGTTGAATATGGATTTTTACTAAGTTAACGCTAATTCAATTAAATATAGAAAATCTTTTTTCTATATGATGTTTTATAAACAGAAATGTTTTAATTTCTATAAAGTTATATATTTGGATGAATTATGAAGTATGACTAATTACTCAAAACAAAAAAAATAACTTAAAAATGTGTTAATCTTACCTTAATCTTGTCTTAAACTTGCCTTAATCTTGTCTTAATCGTGATTTTAAAGGGAAAACTGGCGCAATATGGTCTTTATATTACATAAAATGATTCAATAGTATTTTGATTATATATATATATATATATATATATATATATATATATATATATATATATATATGTATATATATATATATATATTTATATATATATATATATATATATATATATTTATATATATATTTATATATATATATATATATATATATATATATATATATATATATATATAT
Organism: Pachyrhynchus sulphureomaculatus; assembly: GCA_019049505.1. Lineage (NCBI taxonomy): Eukaryota > Metazoa > Arthropoda > Insecta > Coleoptera > Curculionidae > Pachyrhynchus > Pachyrhynchus sulphureomaculatus. The sequence continues at coordinate 147,206,264 of CM032455.1, read as the reverse complement.
ATATATATATATATATAAAGGGTGATTCATTTAGAGGTACTTTTTGTGATGGGGATTTAATTGCAGATTGCGCATGCATCGTGTCAACTGAAGTGGCATTCCTCTTCAGTAGTATTTGACAATTCATAATGGAAAGACTTAGCCCGGCACAGCGTCTACAAATTGTTCAACTTTATTACGAAAATGGGCGTTCTACGAGGAATGTGTATCGGGCGCTTAGAGCAACTTATGGTCCACATAATCGGTCTACCGAACGCACAATTCGCTCTACCATCAATAAGTTTGAGACCCAATTTTCATTATTGGATAATGCTCGACCGAATAGACCACATCCAGCACGTAGTGAAGAAAATATAGGGGCGGTAGCCGAGAGTGTACGCGAAGACCGTGAAGTGTCGATTCGTCGCCGTTCTCAACAGCTTGGCCTGTCATATTCAACAACTTGGCGTATTTTACGTAAGGATCTTTCTTTAAAAGCATACAAAATTCAACTAGTGCAACAACTGAAGCCGACCGACCTTCCGAATCGTTTCCGTTTTAGTCGTTGGGCTCTTGACAAGCTTGCAGAAGATCCACTGTTTTCGAGAAAAATTTTGTTCACCGATGAGGCCCATTTTTGGCTTAATGGGTTCGTGAATAAACAAAATGCCCGTATTTGGGGTGATGAACAACCTGAAGAGGTTCAAGAGCTGCCATTAAATCCAGAAAAAACAACTGTTTGGTGTGGTTTATGGGCCGGTGGAATAATCGGTCGATATTTCTTCAAAACAGAGGCCGGCCGGAATGTTACTGTGAATGGTGACCGTTATCGCGCCATGATAACAGACTATTTGATGCCAGAAATTGAAGCCCGTGGTCTCGACGAAATTTGGTTCCAACAAGATGGCGCCACTTGCCATACAGCCCGTGAAACCATGGCTTTACTGCAAGAGCAATTCGGCGAACAGATCATTTCACGCTTTGGACCAGTGAATTGGCCGGCTAGATCATGTGACATCACACCTTTTGACTTTTTCCTTTGGGGCTATGTAAAGTCCAAAGTCTACATGGATAAGCCAGCTACAATTGAGGCATTGGAGGCCAATATTACTCGAGTCATTGGCCAAATACCACTCGAAATACTCACACGCGTCATTGAAAATTGGAACTTCAGAATGGACGTTGTTAACCGTAGTCGCGGACAACATTTGAAAGAAATTATCTTTAAGAAATAATTGTAAAGAATGGTTCTTTTATATGATAATAAAGATTATAAAATAAAATTGTTTTTATTCATTTTTATTTATTTAAAAAAAAGTACCTCTAAATGAATCACACAATATACACAATAAATATTTTTTTTCGGCCTGAGTAAGTCCTTTTTTTTTTAATGTAGACAATTTGAATTTCGCGCCAAAATTTTTTTTTAAAAATAGCATGTTGTAGGCAATAAAAAATCCTACAATTTGAAAAAAAAAAAGAGGTTTCTACGATGAATAGAACCGGAGATATCGCCAAAAAACCGAAAATCACGTTTTATAGATTTTTGAGGTTATAGGAAGGTCTAGAGGGCTGAAAATTTCAGGAAAGTCATATTTTTTTATGTTCTACATGAGAATATTTTTTGTTTTTTCAAAAGCGCTGGGGGCATTTTTCACCATCTTAACCGCCTAGATCCTTTGTTTTTGTTGTATTTATTTGATCCCACTCAAGTCAGCAGGGAATATGGACTCGAAATAAACAAGACCAAAACCAAAGTTATGCTCATCGACAGACCTACCAATAATCAACCACAGAGGTGAGTCGTAGCTGGGAGCGAAGTCGTCGAGAGCTTCGAATACCTAAGCGCGTTAACTACCAACACTAGAGGATCCTCGAATGAGATCAAAAGGGGGATAGCGATGGCCAAGACAGAGACCAAAATATGGACAAAAATCTGGAAGGATCGCATAACGAATGCAACCAAACTAAAACTCGTTAATGCCCTCATATTTCCCATTGCAATGTATGCAGCCGAAACCTGGACACTAAAGCACATTATATAAACAGTATTACTCTTAGCTCGCAACTTCGAAGACAATAAATTGCTTGCTTAAATAATTTATTGACTAATATGAATTATGTGTCAATATTGCCGAAACAAGAATGATGGTAATTAATTGACATGACAATATCCTATCAATATCAATGGAGAACGCGTCACAAAATTCAGATACTCTTAAAGAAAAGTGAGATTGCGATCGAGAACAGAAGGAGAGCGAAAAAGACTTCATTTTCTTCTTCAGCGCGACAAGTACAGTAGAAAATCAGTTTCTAAGATTTACAAAAGAAAAAGATACTACTTACTGCTAGGTGGTGCTTATAAGGACAATTTGTTTCAATGAAAAATAACATTGTTGTTCGTATCCATGAGGAAAATTGAGAAAATTACGGCGATTTTGGTCACATCGTCAGAAGAAGGGAGAAACTGGTAGTCGAAGGAAAAGTCAGCGGTTGAAGATCAAGACGCACATCTCCTACAAGATGGATAGACAAACTGCAGCCCCTTGTTGGAAAAACTTTACATGAGGCAGGCCAAATTGCCCTAGACCATCTGGAAGGATTAAGTACGAAAAGCCAGTTCATGAGTAGTCATCACGCCCTGCCAAGGGCAATAATACAGAGGAGGAGGCGGATTTGAGCCCATAGTTATTGGCAGTTTTAGAAATATTAAGCAGATCTTCATTTATCAAGGATACATAATTTTTTCGATCATTTTAATTCTCTGGATAGTAAATTTGAGTATCGTCAGCAGAGGTTCAAAGATCTTCATATTTGATTAAGAAAGATGAATAATGGACTAAGAACGATCTTTGAGGATAACAACTATTAATAGATAACTTGAAATATCGACTACATATTCGTTTAAAATTTAGGTAATTTGTTTGCCGTTAAATACATAAATAGCAAACCACTAAGACATTTTTGACGCTGAAGCCAACATAGTTAATTTAATACCACACTTTACTTAATAATAAATTACCAGCACCAGTTTGCACAATAAAAACGAAAATAATATTTTAGCTTACCTCTGATGATAATTGAATCTTTTCTTATTGGTACCTGAAGATGTGACTCTGCTGAGAAATAAACGTAATAGATTATTATATTAGTTGCTCGAATTTTTTAAACTTCAAACATATTAAAAAAATTACTTTACCTTTTATCGACCGCCTTCTCAACATTGTTACCTAATTTGCAAGTAAATAATAAAAAATAATAACATCATTTTCAGTTACTATACGCTCTAGTAAACAAGAGATCAAAATTTATCTTCCTCTTGTCAAAAAACACTCCACACCCTTTATCTTGAAAAATTTACGATCCGGTATCAGTACAAGTAGTTTAATTGTTTAAGGGAATAAAGACGTCATTAAATGTATTTTTGCTAAAAAAAAATTAGGGGATGTGTCCCAAATAACAGACGCCAACTAATAAAAGAGGGTGGAATTCTTTCGGAGCTACGCTTGGGAGGATAGTATTCGTTATAAATTTGTATAAAATCAAAGCTTTTTTCTTTACTTTAGAAGAAAGAAAAAGAAAAAAAAAGCGGAAGTGAAGATACTCGTAACAGCCAGGAACTATTAACAGAAGGTGAAAAAATAAGAATGGTACAAACATTCATATATTTAGGACAAAAAATCGAAATTTAAAGGCTGACTTGGATAGAAGAGTCTCGTTAGCTTGGTCTGCGTTCGAAATGTTACAATCTACATTTCGATCAATATGTACTGCCGGTATTAACATATGGCACTGAAACGTGGGCTTTAAATAAAAGTATAATAAATAAACCCCAGGTAATCCAAAGAGCATTATAGATGAGAATGCTAAATATTAGACTCCAAAATCGCATTTCTAACATCGAGATACTATGCAGATCAAAAGTGACAGATGTAATACAACGAATATGTATATTAAGGTTGAATTGGATGGGGCATATCGCAAGGATGAACACGCTGTGTAGTTGAATGAAGGCCTAAAGAACATAAAAGATGTAGAGGTAGACCACAGACAAGCTGGACGGATGACACGATTGGATACAAAAAGGAAATGGAGTTCATTGGAGACAACTTTAGTAGGCTTACATCTGACTATGGATGAAATAAGCTAATAATGAAAGTTTTTTTAAGTAATTCTTTTTTGACCCCTCGGTCATTCATTTTTAAATTGGATATTAGTTTTTAAAGTCCCACTGTATAACAAAGTTTTTTTTGTGAAACATATTCACCCTTTGTTCATCGATTTTTAGTTTATCGTGTTAGGAAAGGCCTAAGAGTTCAGAGTACCAATATAAAAGGTTTTCTTTTTAGAAACTAGATGTCTCTTATTTCTCACTGTACCTACTTATGTTTGTTTCTCTGACTTGTAGTGTCAAATAAAGTTGCCAAAATAATGAATTCCATTGAAAAAAACAAAAGAACAAATTCTTGAGAGTCAACAATGGCTGCTTTGCTTTATTCTTGTAAATATTTTAGTTTACTTTGAGATCTCATAGTGTACACAATATTAATAATCTGTTAGTGTTACTCATTTCCATTAAAGGTTAAGTGTATTGTTATATAAAAATGCAAAAAAAAGTGTGAATAGGATTCTGAAAAATATATGAAAGTATAGTATCTTTATGAAAGTGGAAAAAAATAATATATTATAGTACGGTGAGATATACCATAAACCATTTTAAAAAGGTAAAAAAACTGAAATAAGTGTGGTCGAAAACGCATTGCAAATACGAGAGAAGACTGGCAGTTGATACATGATTCTTTGAAAAATTGTATAAAGTCGTCTTTTGAGCCATGTGCTGATTTTATGAAGACATTGGAAAGAAAATTTCTGCTCGAACAGTAAGAAGAAGGATTCAAAAAGTTTTTCAAAAGCTCAAAGGCTGTAACGCTAGAAAAAACTCTGTATGTCGGAAAAGGATAAGAAGATACGCTTGGCATGTGCCAAAAAATATAAATCTTTCCGTGAAATGGATTGGTCTATGGTAATATCGTGTGGTTGGACGAGTCTAATTTCGGTGGTGATATCTACACCGGATAACAGAGGAGTACACCTGCACTATTATGGTGTGGGGTCATGTCAGCAAGTGACGTGGGCGAAATAGTAGTTTGCGAGGGTTGAATGAATTCACAAAGGTATACAGAACTTCTAAATCCTGCACTAGAACCATCGTTTTGTAAATTCTATTATGATACAAACTTGGAGTGTGCGTTTCCAGTCAGATAACGCCTCCTGTCACAAAACGGCAGCGAAAATGAAGTGGTTCTGGGAGAATAGGGTAGAGCTTTTGGATACACCCCATGGTTATCAGATCTCAACCCTATAGAACATGTGAAGTCGACCCTCAAGTGGAGAATGAAGAAATATTCAATTACATGCAAATTTTTATCGGTTATGACGAACCCGGTTAAAACAAACTTTCGGATAAAGCAAACCAAATTTGGATGTTTTGTGTCCGTTTATAATGAACTTGCCACTCCCTGCGCTCGATGCCGCGCCACTTGATCTAGGTAAAACTTGCTGGAAACCTCTATTCTACTTGTTTCCGCCGCGCCGTTAGTTCGAGCAGTATTATTTTCGATTTACTTGTGTTATGCAGTTCTAATGCATATTTGAACAAAGTAGCAAAGTGAATGTTTAAGTTTTTATTTTAAAATGAGTACACAAAAACGTAAAGCGTTTACTTTAAAAGACAAACACGATATTATAAGGAAAATAGAAAATGGAGTTAAACAAAGTGATATTTGCAAACAGTTGAATTTAACTAAATCTACGGTTTCTACCATATGGAAGAAGAGTTCAAGAAATCTTATTAATCTATGATAAAAGAAACTTAAGCTGTAAAAAAGTAAGAAAATCTACCCATGACCAAGTCGTTAAAGAACTCCTTAAATGGTTTAGTCAAAAACGACATGAACATGTTTCTATTACCGGCTATACTTTACAAGAGAAAGTTAGCGAATTGGGAAGGAAAATAGAGAACACCGAGTTTAACTGTTCTAGAAGTTGGATTGAACGATTTAAACAGTGACATAATATTAGTGGGGGTAAGATAGGAGAAACTGCAGGAGTGAATATGACTGTTGTTGATCAGTGGTTGGCCAATATATGGCCGGAAATTCGAGAAAGTTATGAACATGTGAACATTTTTAATGCTGATGAAATGGGCTTGTTTTACAAGATGACGCTTGATAAGACATTAAAGTTTGTCGGAGAGAATTATGCTGGTGGAAAATTATTAAAAGTAAGGATTACTGTGTTGGTAACTGCAAATATGTCTGGAACAGAGAAAAGAAAATTGTTGGTGACAGGAAAGTCCGCCAATCCCAGGTGTTTTAAAAACAAATATTTACCAGTAAAGTATAAATCAAACAGTAAACTCTGGATGATATCAGAAATTTTTAAAAACGAACTGATCGAATGGGACAAAGAATTAAAATTCACAAACAGAAAAATATTACTTTTGATTGACAACTGTCCAGAGCACACTAAAGTTGATCTACAGCGAATAAAATTGGTTTTTATGCCTCCAAACACAAGTGCAAAGCTCCAGCCCATGGATCAAGGTGTGATACATTCTTTAAAATGTCATTATAGAAAGATTTTGCTTGTAAAAATGTTAGAGACGATCGATAAAGGTACTACTCAGTATATATCACCACTACACCAAACACTTTATTTTTGCACTCGACGTTCGTTTCGCTAACCATGTTAGCTTCATCAGGAGCGATGATGATGAGTCAATCATCGCTCCTGATGAAGCTAACATGGTTTGCGAAATGCGCGTCGAGTACAAAAATAAAGCGTTTGGTGTAGTGCTGATATATACTGAGTAGTGTCATTGTGCCAAAGATTCCATATTCCCAACTTAGATCGACAAAGATAACATTTTTTCTGTAACTTTCTTGGACTCTATAAACTTTATCCACACGGCTTGGCAAAGAGTCAGTAGAGAAACCATTGCAAACTGTTTTAAGCATGACGGATTTTTAAGGAAGGAATGTAGATATGACTCAGATGAAGAGCTACCGTTGACTCAGTGGATTGAAAAACATCGAGAAGATCCTACTGATTGTCTAGAATTTGTTTACGATGCTGACATTCAACAAAGTACAGTGGAAATCGAGATTAAAAAGATGTTTAATCACTTTAATTTTGAAGAATATGTATGTGCTGATAATGAATTAATGACGAGAAAAATATTAACTGATGACTAGAGACCGGATTGTATGCATTTGCTTATTTTCATATGCATTTGCATATTTAGACCATTCTCACCGATTATTGCATATTTTACCCAAAATCTAGTAATGATGCATATTTTCCCTATATTTACAATATTTCTCGGTATTACTAGGCAATCGAATTGCTCAGGGTATTGTTAATGTCGCTGTCTGGAACCGATCTTATCGCCGGGACATTACCTGCAATAGTCTAAACATTGATCGATTAGGTTATAGTGCCAAGGGAATACCCAAAATTACGACGGTATTTTATTCCTTTGTTTCTTGGTCGGGATATTAAGTGATAAGTAGTTAGTTTCTAAGAATATTTGTTTGAGCGTGGATCAAATAAACAATTGCCTCGAAGACGAATTTTTATTTTAAAACAAGATATCAGTTTTAACATTATTGTTGACGTGCTTGCATCAGTGTAGTCTTTTTGCAATTTTTAAAGTGTTGTGTTAAAGTTTAACGTGTACCATGCCACCCGCAAAAAAATATAAAATCCGTCAAATAAACTCCACATTGCCAGATGTATTCCCGCGTAGAGTTAAAGAAAAGTTTGAAAACATTTTGTGCAATAACCCAGGCTTTGAATCTTTGTGTCAAATTGATAGTTTTATTAATGGGACGGGTGAACTTTTGCCAGAAACAATAAGTGCTAACATAGCACTCAAATTCAAATACTGCCCAGTTAACTCAGTGGATGTGGAACGGTTTTTTTCCACTTATAAAAATATTTTAAGTGATCGAAGACACAATCTTACTACCCAACATTTGGAACAATACCTTATTGTTTACGTGTACAAGAATACTGCATATTTTGACCCCTTTCATGTATATTTTAAGCATTTTTCATGCATATTTGTATGCATATTTCAAGATTTTTATGTTGCATATAATCCGGTCTCTACTGATGACCAAATTGTGACATCAGTGACTTCTGGAAAGATTTTAAGCGATAATGACGACAAAGACAAGCTTGGAGAAGGAGATAATATTTATGTTCCATCCATTTCAGAAGTGACTAAGAAAATGACTGAAACTCGCAATTTTTTGGAATCTCGTGAAGTTCTTGAACATATAGGGAGTAGTTTTTGTGACCTTGACAATTATATAAACACCATTTCTTCTTCAAATAAAATTGTACAAACGAAAATTACGGATTTTATTGTATGAACTATGTATTTTAATGTTTTCGTTTATATTCGTGTATGTACCAATATACATAATAATAACTTTAGTGTGACTTGTTTTATTTTTCTTTGAACGTTTTCTTTTAATTTAATAATTATTATTATTTATTGTTCTAAGCATTAGCTAATCTAATCTAAATAAAAAATAGTGAAAAATAATATTAGATTTTGTTTACCGTTTGTAACGAACTTTGGATATAGCGAACCATTTTTAGTGATTTTTGGAGTTCGTTATAAATGGACTTCACTGTATATATGTACGATATTATTGCCGTGTTCCTTCGAATCTCCTGAAATAGATAAAAATCTTGGCGTCATTTTTGATCAATTTTTAAATTTTGATGATTACATTAAAACGTACATTTAGGTGTTTTTTTTAGTGGAGTAAAATCTAACATATCCATATCCCTTAAATTAATAGTTCAATTCAGATAGATGAGTCAAATCAAGTGTCGGCCATGGGAATTTTTTAAAAACGAGATAGAGGACATAATTTTCGATCCACATTTGTTACAAATACATCTTAAATTCAAGTAGAAATTGTTTTATAATGTACTTTTTGATCAATACTTAAATTCTGTTGAATACCTAAATAATATCGTAAAAACGCATAATTTAATTTTATATAATTATTTAAATACTGTAGCAAAAGTTAAAATTATATATTTTATTATTTTAAGTGGACTATATCACTGGCATAATATTTATCACACAAATACGTATGTACTGATAAACAAAAAATGCAAATTTAAATTAATAATTGCGTCAGATTTTCGACAGGGATCAAAAAAATATGATCATATGTTACGAATCAACATAACTAGATAAAACTAAAGAATATATGGGAAAGCCACATATTGTTTGTGTGTAATTTTATAACACGGTAACGGCCGTAGTACCTTGCTTATGGTGCAGAAAGTGGAGGGTTCAATCCAGCGGGTCGGTATACTTTATTTATTAATTTATTTAAGTATATTTGGTCTGGCCACGTACATAGGTAGTAGTTGTTCGCAGAAATGCAATAACATCCGTGGCAGCACTACTGCGTTGTGTAAAAGGTGCTGTGAAATACAAAAATGTATGTATGTTTCAGCACTTGGGCAATGTTGACGAGTATTACGACATCCTCGCCGATATCCTTACGATATGAAAAAAGGGTAAAATCCGTACTCAGGCGGGGAGGTGAACGATAAAAAAAGCACTATTTATTGCGATTCTAGGTGGTATTTAAAAATGCATAAATATGCGCCCACATTTAAATACTTTGAAAAATAACTACAAGAACTATCCACGTGAGGCTGGGTGAGAAGGTTGCTTGGTTGGAAGGGGGTAGACAAATGTGTCTGTTTGTGCACTACAGCCTCTTGGCTTCTTGGTAACATGAGCGTCGTCTCTTTAAGAAAGTTTATTAGCTTCCTTCCAAGCCCTTCATGTGGTAATTTATAGAACGTGCATAGAGGTTTCGTCCCCTTCACCACCTAGGCCGTGGGACCACTGTTGATACCCATTTTCTGCGAATGGTTTCTCAGGTCGCTTTTTTCGCATATGCGTCACCCCAGTAGCGCTTTAGAGATATCGTTGCAGCACGTGTGCTGCGACCACAAAAAAACCGGTTAAGTGCAAGTTGGACTAACGAAATTAATGTTCCGTACCGTGATTGCCTTAAAAATATTTTTTTAAAGAGGTATAAAACGATCAGTGACTTCAAAAAGCACACGCCAAATGAGTTTTCAATAAAATGAGAACTTCCTTCCATGTACGAGGCTGGTTTGAAAAGTCCGTGCAAAAATAAAAACTACTTATGTGTTTGGGGTAAACCTTTTTTATTTTTCGACATAGTCTCCTTTTAGGCTTATACACTTCGTCCAACGATGTTCTAGTTTGTTGATCCCTTCCGAATCATAGGATTTGTCCAAGTCTGCAAAATATCCATTAGTGTCTGCAATCACCTCCTCGTTTGAATAAAATCTTTGTCCCGCCAGCCATTTCTTCAAATTGGGGAACAAATAGTAGTCCGGGGGAGCCAAGTCTGGAGAATAGGGGGGATGTGAAACGAGTTGGAATCCTATTTTCATTAATTTTGCGACCACAACTGCTGAGGTGTGTGCTGGTGCGTTGTCGTGATGGAAAAGGACTTTCTTGTGGGCCAATCGCGGGCGTTTTTCTTGCAGCTCGGTTTTCAAACGGTCCAATAACGATGAATAATATTCACCTGTAATAGTTTTACCCTTTTCCAGATAGTCGATGAGGATTATCCCTTGCGAATCCCAAAAGACAGTCGCCATGACCTTATCGGCCGAAGGAACGGTCTTCGCCTTTTTTGGTGCAGATTTGCCCTTGGTAACCCATTATTTAGATTTAGATTGTTGTTTGGTCTCAGGAGTATAGTAATGTATCCATGTTTCATCCACAGTGACGAAACGACGCTTAAAGTCCTCCGGATTCTTCTGGAACAGCCGCAAACCATCCTTGCAACACTTCACACGATTCCGTTTTTGGTCAAGCGTGAGCAATCGCGGCACCCATCTTGCGGATAGCTTTCTCATGTCCAAATGTTTATGCAAAATATTATGTACCCGTTCAGTCGAGATGCCCACAGCACTAGCAATCTCACGCACCTTAACTCTTCTGTCATCCATCACCATATCATGGATTTGATCAATGATTTCTGGAGTCGTAACCTCCACAGGCCGTCCAGAACGTTCAGCGTCACTTGTGCCCATATGGCCAGTCCGAAAATTTTGAAACCACTTATAAACTGTTCTAATCGAAGGTGCAGAGTCACCATAATGTTTATCAAGCTTCTCTTTAGTCTCCTGAGGCGTTTTGCCTTTCATAAAGTAATGTTTAATCACCACACGAAATTCTTTTTCGTCCATTTCTTGAAAATCACTCGACTTCCTTGATTCACACGAATGCCAAACACAAAGAAATAGACCAATATGGCTGAAACTTGGTGTGCGTTCATTCAAGAAATGCTACTAACTAAACATGACCTCGATACGCGCCGGTGGTGCCATCTCTCGGACTTTGCACGGACTTTTCAAACCAGCCTCGTATATATCTTAAGATCCAGTATATATTTTCACGTTTTTTCTTGCTCACTAATGTATAATAGTGATCTTAGTTATCTAATAGCTCAATCTAGAATCTAGTAATAAAAGTGTAAAATAAATATTTACTACCTAAATATTTGTTTAATTATAAAGAAATAAAATAAAATTCTTTAGTCTTGGTGCCTATCCGTTGTTCATCCTTGTGTATACTGAAAAGTATATTAGAGAAAACCTCCACCATATTGTCAAAGCAACTAGTTCTTTTAAACCAGGTAAATTACCAAAGGTAATGCCCTCGTGATAATTTTCTTTCAATCTACACTTTATGGAAAATATTCCAAAATTTTTTGACCATTACTTTTCAAAATAGGGAAGAGGACTATTTTTGAACATTTTTTAAAAGTAATATGAAGAAAAGTTTGCGCGAGAATATATATTATTGAACTCGTATTTTTACAAACTTTCATTTGGCACCCCGCTCGATGACCTTAGATTTTTTTTTGTCACGTCCCCTTACAAGTTAGCCCCTTAAGTCAAAATTTAACTTTCAAAACTACAAGATTGGATCATCAACTTCTGTATATGTGCCAAATTTTAACTTTCTATGTCGCATAGGGTCGGAGAAAATCGGGTATGACACATGGACACTGAAGTGATGAAACTTCTCACAAGCAAAGCTAGTGGTAATACTTTCCTGCGTCTATTTATTTATCTAAATAAATATTTCGACTTACCCGTTTTTCTCTCCATTCAATTAGAATTAGTTCCTCCAAATTAGTTGGTTCCGAATCTGGCATGATGATCCTATTTAATAGTGCTTCTCCAGTTATATATCTTCCATTTATTTACCCAAACAAACGTTTCGACTTACCTTCTTTCCTTATTTGCATGCTTTCACGATGGAATGAAATAAGCAACTCCTTTTTATTTAGTCTAATAAATATTTCAGCTTAGTTATTTCCAAATTTATCATGACGGTCCGATTTACTATTGCTTCCCCAGTTAATAGTTCTATCTATTTAGTCAAACAAATGATTGGACTTACCCTTCTTTTGTCCATTTAATTCGATTAGTTCGTCAATTTTAGTTCTTTCCAAATCTGCCATAATGATTTTTTACACAAATTTAATTCTAATTAAAATAAGATCTAACACTTAGAAATACCTATTTTAAAATGCTGAGAAGTTGTATTTTGATACTAATATACGTTTGCAATTAACAGTGCCTTGCTGACTGCCAGAACTTACTGACAAAAATTAAATCAATAATTATTATGTATGTATATATATTTTTTTTTAATGGATGACTTTCAAAATATCCTAATTTAAACTTATTGTTATCAGAAGAGTTACGATAACTACTTCTTCATTAAGAAATTTTTCACGCAAACTTCAACATAAAGGATCAGGGTCGGTCAATAAAAAAGATAAGCCAAAATATTTTATAGAAATACGATACATATTTAGGTAAACTTACATATTTACATCCCGTTTTTACGTAAAATTATTAAATAATAAAATTTTAATATTCCCTACATAAGTTTATTGCTCAAGGTGAAAATAATAAAAAAATACTTAATCGCGTTAAGATGTTATTTTCTATTTTTGACTATGAAAAATAAGGGAATGACTATTTATGCTCATAAAAGTAAGAAAATAACAAAATGTTTTTATAATAGAGAGATTCTGCAACGCTTAATAGAGAGATTTTGCAACATTAATTTTTCACATTCCGTTATTCTTATCGTTATCTCAAGCATGCGCAGTATTAACGTGAAGGAATTGCAAGGTTAGATTAGCATTCATCTTTTATAAACTTAAGGGATTTTTTTTCATTCATTTCATGATTAGTATTTGATCGGTCAACACAAGTGTCTAAATTAAAATTGTGTCTAGCAGGTTTCTATCTTTCTCTTCAATATTTCCAAGGTAATATGAATGTGCGAAAAATATTATTTCATTTAGAATCAGCACTATATACACTATAATGCTATTGTGCCAAAGACTGCAAAATACCAACATGATCTGAACACTAATTAACCATTGTCAGTGTTATTTGCAATAAAAGATTATCATTTCAATTTTGCTGTATTTTCTTAGTTGTTTGTACACCTAAATAGGAAAAAAAAGGCCCTACCATAATAGCGATAAGAATAACGAAGTTTAAATAACCTCTCTTATAAGTTCTTAAATAACGGAAATCTTTATCCTTAATAAAGCATTCTTTAACTTTGTTTCGATACTGCGCAAGCTTCAAATAACGATAACAGCGGAGTCCTTATTTCTTCTTCCCTTGACTACTGCGCAAGCTCCAAACGGTGGGCGCATGCTTCAAATAAAGATAAAGATATATACCAATATAAGCGTTGCAAAATCTCTCTATTTTGTCAGGCCATTGTCTTAATTTTTATTTGAAGCATGCGCTCACCGGTTGGAGCTTGCGCAGTAGTAAAGGAAGAAATTAAATATAAGGACTCGGCTATTCTTGTTATTTCGAGCATGCGCCCACCGTGTGGAGCTTGCGCAGTATTGAAATAAAAAAAGATAAACCTTTATTAAGGATAACTATTTTCCTTATTTAGGAATTATAAGAGAGGTTATTTGGAGTTCGTTATTCTTATCGGTATTATGGTAGGGTGTGTTTTTTTCCCTACTTAGGTATATAAACCACTAAGAAAATCCAGTAAAATTGAAATTATAATCTTTTATTGCAAATAAGAGACACTTAATTAGTGTTGAGAATATGTTTGGATTTTGCAGTCTTTGGCACAATGGCATTACAGTGTGTGTAATGCTAATTTCCAATGAAATTTTATTTATCACATATTTGTATTAACTTGGAAATATTGAAGGAAGTGATAGAAACCTGCTAGACACAACTTTAGTTTAGAAACTTGTTGACCCATCAAATACTAATAACCGGTTTGCTTACCCATAAAATGAATTTAAAAACTCCCCTAAGTTTATAGAAGAACCTAACCCTGCAATTCCTTTGCGTTAATACTGCGCATGCTTGAGATAACGATAAGGACAAAGGCATGTGAAAAATAAGCGATGCAAAATTTCTCTTAATAAAAACGTATGTTACAATTTGTATTTGTCACTACTACACCAAACATTTTATTTTTGCACTCTACGCGAGTTTCGCTAATCACGTTAGTTAGTATTAGGAGCGCTGATGGATTAAAGATAGGAGTAAAAAACCGGCCAAGTACCAGTCAGAATGTCGCAATTAGTTTCCCGTACAGTCACTGCTTTTAAAATAAAATAACACTCTTACCTAGGCTAAGTTAATTAGGTCCCATGTATATATCTTATGATCCAATATGTACTTTTACGTTTTTTCTTAGTTAATAATGTATAATAGTTATAGCGTCTTAGCTTCCTAGTAGCCAATAAATCAGTCTAGCTCAATCTAGAATCTAGTAATAAAAGTGTAAAACAAATATTTACTACTTAAATATAAAATAAAATTATATCTCTCTACAGGAGTCGTCACTCGGTAACAGTAGTGTACTGAAAAGTATATTTTACAAAAACCTTTATTACATCTTCAAGCAACATAGTTTTCATAGCTTTTTTTGCCAGATATATGGTAAAACATATATAGAATATAAAAAACGAAATGTAATCGTGATAATTGTCACTTTCTACACTTTATGAAGAATATTCCAGAAATTTTTCAAAATTTTTTGATCAGTACTTTTCGGGATTTTTGACAATATTTTTAAAATAATACAAAGAAAAGTGTGCACAAAAAATGTTTTTTTCCCTTCCGATTTCACCCCCCAAAACTAACCCTTTAAGTCAAAATTTAACTTTCAAAACTACGTGGCTCTAATTGGGCCATTAATTCCTACATCTGAGCCAAATTTCAACTTTCTATGTCAAATAGTTTCAGAGAAAATCGGATGTCACTGACAGACGAACACCGAAGTGATCCCATAAGTATTCCGTACGGAACCCTAAAAACTATTCTATATATTGAAATTATGATTTACTCGAGTAACAAATAAGCCTAAATCTACTTCCATGCCATATAATGCAAAACTTAACACAGGATTTAGTAAGGCATCTAATAATATCGGTCTTTATTTTTCTAGATAAGAACATGGAATGAGCTCGAAGAACTTAATAATTTATACTTTAACGGTCTTCACCAAACCGTGAACCAGTTTTCTACGTCTGATGCCGATCTTAACCCGAATCCCTAGTACTACAGTGTTTGTAAATTTCTGGAAAATGGGCACAGAAACAAGAGCCAAAGAGTATAGTCCGATAATAAATACAAAAAGTTTAAAATACTCAATAGCAGAGTATTTTATTTTAGTCGGAGACTATATTCGATACATGGAAACTTTCATATGCAGACACACAATTTTAATGGAAATAAATATGGCAACGCTGCCAATGCGTATACCGAATGTTCTATAGAATGACGTTTAGATAGGTTATTTAGGTTATTTATTATACTTTATGTATGTTTACTCTTTAGACCGTATTACTTACATTTAAAATAAAAAATGCCGTTTGATTATAATCATTTGCGACATAAAAGTAAATTTGTAAAGAAAAGCTCGGCAATAAATGCAAAACAAATATATCAGCAATGAATGACGCGAAAAAAGTAAAAAATTGAAGAGCCTAATCTGTATAGTGGTCGACGGATCGTTGAGTTAGTTGAGTTGGGAAAAAATTTAAAGTGTCGTCTGTGTAAAAAAGTCCTTTCACTAGAAAAGATACCTCATGAGAAATGTTTAGGTCGTAATTACAAATTATGTATCGTATAAAGAGTGCGTTATGAAAAAACTAATATTGCCATCTTTAATGCCTTTAAAAAAAGCTGCATCTGAATGCATAACCTTGGAAGATCTAAAAAGTTCTTATGATAAATTGTTTTTTTTTAATTTGTTTTTTATGGGTCTAGCACACGTGCTGCAGGGAAGTCCCTAAAGCGCTCCAGGAGCGGCATGTTTTCTACAGGAATAGTGCAATTATTACCTAGTCGAAAAGACAATGGCAAACCACGTGTAATCAAAGATACGCGAGTATTAAATAAAATAATTAATTACTTTACAAATAGTTCATAATACTTTATTTATTTATCATTAGTATCATTAATTATTTATTCAGTGTTACGGAGAAGATTTATAAAACCGTTTTTAGTGTTCCGTACGGAACACTTATAAGATCACTTCGGTGTCTGTCCGTCTGTCACACCCGATTTTCTCCGAAACTATTTGTCATAGAAAGTTGAAATTTGGTAGTAATATGGGAATTGATGGCCTCATCAGAGCCATGTAGTTTTGAAAATTAAATTTTGACTTAAGGAGTTAGTTTTGGGGGGTGAAATCGAAAGTGAAAAAAAAATTTTTTTACTAGGTAATCGAGTGTGGTGTCAAATGAAAGCTTGTGAAAACACGAGTAAAATATATATATATATATATAAATATATATATATATATATATATATATATATATATATATATATATAATGTAATACTTGCGCGCACTTTTCTTTGTATTATTTTTAAAAAAATCGCGAAAAATCGCGAAAAATCGCTGTCCACTCGCCTTATCTCGGAAAGTACTTATCAAAAAATTTTGAAAAAAATTCTGGAATATTCTTCACGGGGTATAGATTGAACAAAAATTATCACGAGTGCATTACCTGTAATAATTTATCTGGTATATAAAAAAAACAGAAATTTCAAGGTCATCAATTTTCAGTAAAGATTGGAAATAAACTTTGTTGAAAACTTATTTGGGGTGTCTTTTGTGAAGTCACTGATCATTTTATATCACCGTAACATAAATTTTGACTTAAGGGATTCGTTTTGAGGGTGAAATCGGAAGTGAAAAAAAAATTTTTTTACTAGGTCATCGAGTGTGGTGTCAAATGAAAGCTTGTGAAAACACGAGTAAAATATATATATATATATATATATATATATATATATATATATATATATATATATATATATATATAATGTAATACTTACGCACACTTTTCTTCGTATTACTTTTAAAAAATCGTGAAAAATCGCTGTCCCCTACCTTATCTCGAAAAGTACTGATCAAAAAATTTTGAAAAAATTCTGGAATATTCTCCACGGGGTATAGATTGAACGAAAATTATCATTACCTTTAATAATTTATCTGGTATATAAAAAAAAACAAAATTTCAAGGTCACCAGTTTTCAGTAAAGATTGGAAACAAACTTTGTTGAAAACTCTGTGTTTTGTGAAGTCACTGATCATTTTATACCACCCTAACAAAATTTTTTATTTTAAAAACAATCAACGTACGGAACATTAATTGTGCAAATTCAACTTGCACTTGACCGGTTTTTTTAATATATATTTAATACTGTTATTAATTGATATGTAACAAGGTTGATAAATAAATATAAGATTAACTTAAAATATTGAAAAATTATTGAACCTACAAACATAGTTTTGTTAAATATAAATCTAAAGAAAAAAATTAAATATCAAGATACAAATTCAAATTTTTAATTAATACATGTAATATTTTTATTTGATGAATATAGATTAAGCTGATAAATATATTGTGTTTATTCAATAAGTTATTTAACCTACAAATGAATTTCTGTTTAAAAATTAACCACCTTAAATTCTGTTTGAATGCTAGCGCGTAAAATATGACGACATACAGCGTTGATAAATTGTGATATTTGTCCCTCATTACCCGGTTATTCTTTTAAACAAATATCAACAACAACAAAATATTTATATCTTTTTAACAAATCGATAAAAAAAAATATTTCAAAATTTTTCAAATTTTTTTTTTAATAAATATTGATTTTTTTAAAAATTCGTAAGTAGTAAAAGTTATTAAGACATACACGAAACTATGTCTTTTTTATACTTTATTAGCCTGTTACATGTTAATTATGTGCACTTTAATTATCTTCACAATTGGCCAAATTTTTTTTTTTTAATTAAATGAAAAACATTTAGATTAACATCATATTTCAATTTCATCAAATTCTTAAGAAAAGTGGATTTACGAGTGAACTACCTTAATTGTAGTTGATATTGATTTCCTAGTTACGTACACCGTACCAAAATAACACGGAATTTTATAGGTACCTTCAACCTGTAAAGAAATTGCGTCTTTTGGTGATCTCAAGCATTTTCCAGTTTGGCTATTTTGTTTGTTGCACCGGGCATGTTAGGTAAAACTGCAATATCCTGGATCCTTATCCATATTAGTTTATTCGAAAAAAATTTTTTAATGACTGGCAAACATGCGTTTGAAGTATGTGATGTGGCTCCTTCGCGCCGAAAGTAGGTTTTTCAATCCAGACGCCAACATTGCTGCTCAAGCCACCACATTGGAAACATACCTTTTCACTTCCAGCCTGTTGGGTTTACGCAATATGCCAAACAGTGGACTAGTTATATTTTACGAATAAAGTAATTTCTTTTCGGCGTACCTGTAACCGCTTACCTGTTTTAATATTGTACTTGCCTCTGTCAATCGATTCCTGCGACTTTATTCGTTTATAACTTACCTTTGATCTTCATTATTTTTAACTGGTAAGATTACTTACTGTTTTCAATTAAAGGCGATACCGTAGTTACACTCGCTTCTTCGGTTTCTTCAAGGTTTACTATTACATCTTCCATATTTTAAACTAAAATTGATTGTTTAATTTTATTATAGATTTTATATGTAAGAAACTAAATTCATATTATTTTTGAATTCTAAACTTCAAAAATAATTTTAAAGAAAAATAAATTGGAAATAATGAAAAACCAAGAATATTCAAATACATACGGTATATACACAACCACCCTTCTAACTCCCTACCTCATCCCTTTCACCCGATATATCTTTCACTATAAGTAAATTTATGCTAACAATTTATCCAATATCTGATTGAAAACCAGGAAAAATTTTAAAAATACATTTGAAAGTGTCCATCCTTAAACGTCTGGCCCCGATTTATGGAAAATTGTTGGATATTTATTTTTTTTTATGTAGAATGGTATAGTGCATGTCAAGGGGTATGTATACTGGCGTATTTGACATTTGTAGTCAAAACGACGCTGGACGCCGCGACGCAAAACAACGTTTTTTTTTCCATCGACATATTGTTTTTTTCTAATTTATTTTCCAAAAAAGTTAAGCAAAAAATCCCTCTGAAATATTATTTTTTTGGTTAAAAGTATTTAGGGAGAAGCATGAAGAAATTCTCGGGAAGCCGTTAGACTGTACGGAGAACGTTATCCTGATAGGTATATCCCGGATTACACTGTTTTGTCGATTTGAACGAAATTTGAGGAGTAATATGGATGCATTTTCTGGGCAAAAAGGTATTTCTAAGCCAAAAACTATTTTAACAATATTTTCAAATTCAACCCGGCAATCAAGCAAGCAATTGAATGTTTCTTATCGGAGTATTCAGAAATCTCTTAAAGCGAACAAATACCATGACTATAAAATGCATAATCTTCAGTTGTTAACACAATTTGATTCGGAACGACGACTGAGTTTTGTAGCAGAAATGGTGATTAAATATGTCAAAGAACGTTATTTTCTGAATCATATATTATGGGCATATGAAAGTCATTTTAGCAGCAACGGTAAACCTAACAGAAAAAAATATCATTACTGGGCTAACGAGAAGCCTTACAACGGTAATCAAATTCAGAAACAAGGCCATTATGGCGTTAATGTATGGTGTGGGATAATTGAGAAACATTTGGTTGGACCATATTTTTTCAGGGAACACCAACTGGAAATAGATACCTTAATTTCTTGGTTAATAATCTACCAGTTTTTACTACCAAATGTCAAATACGTCAGTATGCTCTTTGACATGTACTATACCATTCTACATTAAAAAAAATATATCCAAGAATTATCCCTAAATCGTGGCCGGGAGTCTAAAAATGATCACCCTGTACTTAATTTAATGATCTTCACCCTTCACATAATGTAAAGTTTCGATTCATTGCCTCAAATACCTATAACATGATAAATACGAAGTCATCTTTTTTAACTTCCTGTTCCACCCCTTTAGCCCCTGTGTTTTATAACAAATAATTATGCTAAAATTTGTCCATTATTCCCACATAAATTCTCATAATACTATTGAAACTATACAATATTTAATGACTCACACCTCTTTCACCCTCTTCGTCTATTAAAATCGGAAGTAATAAAGTAAAAAATAACTTTCCAGATTTCTCGATTCGAAGAACCCTGAAAAGGACATACAATGCGATATTTATGAAGTAACTCAAACCTTTATATATTCATTTATTTCATATAAACAATATGCTTAAAATGTGTTCATTACATCGACTAAAAAACCTGGAAAATTTTTAAAATACTATTGAAACTACGAGGGAGGATCAAATATGAACGAGGCTTTCTGTACTGAGCGCTTAGTTCCGTGGGGAGCAATATTGGTTGGGTTTGTTAGGAGTGGGGAGAACGATCGGTTAGCCTCACTCGCGAGGTGCATTCAGTAGTACAGGTCATGATGTCGAAGCAAGACGTGCACCCTTCGATTCCGCAATGCGTCATTATTAAGTTTCTCACTGAAACCGTCCGAAATTTTGCGGAGATTGACGGCACAGTTCGGAGATTAAACACTGTTAAGGCCTCGTGTGTTTGCCTGGCCTAAGGAGTTCATGGGAGGGCGTGAAGAGGTCGAAAATGAGAACCATGATCGTCGTCCACCGACGAGAATTGGCGAGAAGAATCTTCACACCCTTCGTGACCTTACTGAGGGCGATCGATGTTTGGCCGTTTTTGAAATGTCTTCTGAAATCGGAATAAGTTATGGGAGCACTCAAGCCATAATCACAAAGGACCTAGGATTCCGTAAAGTGTCTGCCCAATGAGCGCCTCGTCTTTTGACTGCAGAACAGAAATTGGCACGTTTGCAGATCTGTGATCACCCTCACTACAGTCCTGACCTATCGCCCTGAGATTTTCATCTTGGGCCACTCAAAGAAGCGCCGGGAGGTCAACGATTTGATGACGACAACGCGGTGGAGGATTTCGTGTGCAATTGGTTACCGACACAGCCTCCTTCCTTTTACGACGACGGTATCAAAAAGCTTCCGATACGCTGGGAAAAGTGCATTTCCAAAGCATGCATTTGCATTATGTTGCAAATGATATGTATGTACTTGGTTTATTTGTTATAGTAAATAAAAAATTGAAGAAAATAAATCTCGTTTATATTTGATCCGCCATAGTATACAATATTTAGCATACGAGTTTCGGTGAGTTTTATATGTTAAAAAAAGCTTATATATTTTTCACGTTCGTAGTATTATTTATTTGGAAAAAATGCAGAAACATGGGAATAGATTTATTGACAGGGACGCCTTGTGCTTCAAGGATTATTTTTACAACCTCTTTCCCTTAACTCACTGTATGTTAAAGAGGTCGATTTTTTTAAAAAAATATCTTTAGGGGTTCCATTTTACAATAAAAGAGAAGCTTTTTATACTAAGCAGAATTTGGCAGGATTAAAAATACAGAAAATTAATCCGACTAAATACTGGTTGCTCTGCCCGTTCGTAATTAAGAAAAACACGATTTACCACACTTCAAACAAAAGAGCGCAGCGAAGATGTACGCTGTGTTCTTCTGTTTAACTCTGTTCTCTCAATTATAAACGGCAAAATTCAGCAGTGAAGCTTGGTAATGAATGATATCCATTATTTGTTAAACTGAGAAAAAAAAAATGTTGGGATGAAAAGTATGTTAAAACGAACCTCGAGCGATTCTCCTCTTTTATTTTTTAGATCATAATGATTAATTTGTATATTGTTCGACAAAATTTTGCTCTGGTTTTAAGTCGATTTTATCCATGAAACCACCCTCACCAACTTGAAAACATATCGGGTCAAATCATAGAGATATTAGAATAGAAGAGAGAAAGTATATAGCCCTCTGTAAGCTAAAGCGTATAGTCGTTAAAAAGAGAAGGAAATAATATGAGTTAATTTCTTTTACTCTGTGTTTGAGCGCTAAATTCCGGTGCCGGCGATGTCAAAAAGCATTATGTTCGACGATATATTTCGTTTCGGTTTGTTTATTTAAGTAGTTTTTGGATTAATTCCATAAAATATTTACAAAATGGTTAGAATTTGCATTCTATGCAAAAGGACTCAACTCCTATTTATCCTTTAAGTTTTCATCTGTAAGTATTTATATTAAATTTATAAGAATATACAAGCTGTATCAAGTTTTCAGATTTTTAGAAATCTCTTCGTTTTTTTACTCAACCAGAAAAAACTCTATAAATCTAACTAGATATTTAATTTTTAAATGTTTTAGAATCTTTCATATACTCAGATAAAATAAGTGAGTTTTGGTTGGGATATACATATCGTATGCTTTAATATAATATAATATAATAGTATGCGTTAATATAATATAATTGTATGCATTAATATAATTTGTTACTTTTATTCGTATGTCAGAGTTTCTATGTTTCATGAGCCAAGTTATACTGTATATTAAGCAAAGTTTTTTTTAAAAAATGTTATTAATATACATTAATTTATTCATCTTTTAAAATCGTTCCCTACTCATTTCTATTTAAACATTACCCGTGCGAGAATGTTACTCGTATTTTACTCAAGAGCGAGCGAAGAACAAAGGATTTTCCTCGTTCTTCGTTGGCTTCGGACGAAATACGAATACATTCTGGCACGGTTACGCACATTAACTTAGTGTTGTGGGCGTGTGCCGAGGAAAAGAGACAGAATGATTCATATTATTTCTTTCTCTTTCTATGATCACCACGCTTCTCGCGAGAACTTTCCTCCTCTATGTGCTCCTCTCTTCTAATATCTCTATGGTTCAAATGTGGTTAATACCTCTAATCCGAGGTTAATACTGTTCAGTGCCATTGGTGTTAACTATGACGTCCCGTACGACGTTAAATGTCCCGTAAGAATACGTTCGTTGTTAGTAGTTCTTGTTCTATTATTCTGTTTCGTAATTAAGCAGAACTACTACTTTACAATAATGTAAACAAAAAAGGCCAGAGGTTTTTACAGCGATATACACAAAATTATTCCTGTGAAATTGAACATGTTTTTTGTGTTCTTTTGTTTACAGTCTCGCGAAAGGATGCCTCCCTAAGTTACAAACGGGAATTGTGTTGTAAACATAGCTGTAGTTTTTGTGAAATTGCAGAATTTATTTTTATATTTTGGCATTTGGGCATATGCAAGGTTTTTTATTATAATTTAAAAGTATTTTTCGAAACTATAAAAAACTAAAACCGGTACATTTTACGACTACAGACTATTAATTTTGCCAAATTAAAATTGATTGAAACAAGATCATTGGACGATCCATCCCTGAATAAAAAAACGATACTAATTAATCATTACTCGATTATGCAACCCACTACAACAATTTTTGACATCTCACTTCACGTTGTCTTATTTTCTTGCATAACCTTAAAAAATTTGTAATTTTGTTGAATTATTTAGTCAGGATCCACAGAAACGATGCAATGTGCTAGCAGAACAGTCATTAGGTCTACATTCAGACAATGGAGAAATCTTCATACAAGGTAAAATGCTTTTTTATTAAAAACGAAGTATTAACGAGAGTCTTTTTAGTATTCCGGCATTCCGATCTGCCGAAGCTGAAGCGGCTCCAGTGGAGAAGCTCGAAATCCCACCCCCTAGTGGTGTAGATAAACGAGTTTCCCCAAAAATTGACAAATTAGCAATTGAAATCTCACAACTTAACCTAATTGAAGTTTCCGAGTTAACTAGTCTTTTAAAAAAGAGGTTAAACCTCCCAGATGCACCCGTATTTCCAGTAGGGGGCTTCGGGGGGCAGCTGCAGCTGGTCCACCACCAGAAGAAGAAGAAGCTACTCCACAAAAAGTAAAAACTGTCTTTACGGTAAAACTTATGAAGTTTGACGATAAACAAAAAGTAGCATTAATCAAAGAAATGAAAAACCTTATGGAGGGAATGAATTTAGTGCAAGCAAAGAAGTTTGTTGAGGGGGCACCCACTATTGTTAAGGCTGATGTATCAAAAGATGATGCTGAAAAGTTGAAGGAAGCGATAGAAAAAGTGGGTGGTGTTGTTGAGGTAGAATAAAGTAACTTTTGTTTTTTTTTTCAACTAGAATTAAGATTTATAGGTATTAATTTCATCATCAATAAAATATTTAGGTTTTTTTAAAACATTTTTTTGTACCAACAAATATTTCCTAACCCAAATGTCCTCTTTTGAACAAATAAATGTTTCTATATTAAATACTTACAGTTTCTCTTTTGAATATTGGGAATATAAAATTATTTCAATTCCTTTAACTTCTCAAATCAGTATTAGGGATTCAGTTTTGCATAGTTTACACATTCGACTGTTAGTTTAAAACTTAGGCTTAGATCTGCAAAGTAAAATAATATGAATAATTATTTTATTTCGTTCTAATTTGTTCTTTGTTGTCAGAATCTAATGTATTTTATCTCAGCTGTTGTTTATATAATGTGATAAAAGTAAAATAAAAGTTTTACTTTGTAAATGTTTGGTGAATGCGCAGGGACACTAAAAATTGAGGACAAGAAATTGGATAGGAATAAATTAAATAAAAAAAAGCTAAATACCAACCAAATAATGAGGTAAGTGAAGGTAAGAGATCTATGTCCTAGTTTTTTGTTTAATATTTGTTTTTTTTTCTATCTATAGACTGGTCGGTGTACAGAAAAGGGGTATCCACAATGGTCCCATGATATGCCAACTATGTGGTAAAGAAGGAAGAAACCTCTAAGCAACTTCCTATATAAATGAGCAGTTTAAACTTGAAACAGACACAAACTGCTCGAAAAGTTACATCATGGTAATAAATTATTACATGAGAGATTTGGAAGGAAGCTAATAAATCTTCTTAAAGGAGAGCACAATAAGGCAAGAGGCTGCAGTGCTAAAGAGGCCTACCCCGCCTACAACCATGAATACACTACTATCTTTAATAAAAAGATCTTGAACATATTTTTCAGTTACTGCAAATGATTAAAAGATGGATAAAGGATCAATTGGAAAATAGTTTCCTTTTTTAAAGTATATTGGCAAGTTTCAACTTTGTAACATTTGTGCAAAATAAAGAGCACTATCCTATAAGCAGTAGTGTAGCCAGAAGCAAGAGGAGGGGTGAGTAGGGATACAAAAGCTGTTTTCTTTAAGGGAAAAAAAAAAAACACAAGTGGCAGATGTGCTTATGAAGAAGCTGGCACCAATGACCAAACAGGGGGGAGATGAAGCCCCTTGATGAAAATGAAACCCCCTCGCATTAGAACTATAAAAGCTCGAACCCTTCCCAACACAATAACCAAAAATGCACGATCACCTGGAGGTGAAAAATTTTGGTAAAATTTCAGTGCCTGTGCTTTTTAGAAAAATGTTTTTTTTTTTTTAAATATGCCTAAAAAGGCCTAATCTTGAAAGATTTCAAGAACAAATCGGAGGGGAGGCCGTTGTTGCTAACCCGACCTAACTTAAACTAACTTCGATCTCCAGTCACTAATATAGCACGTACATCATTTGTTCATATTAAGGTAGGGCATTTTTTTTTTTCACTTAATATATTTTGTAATTACTGATCATTTATAGTTCCGGTTAATTCAAGTTAGCAAAATCGGCCTCCCCCAATTTTTTCTCGTAAGTTTTTCAAAATTAGGCCATTTTAAGCCTGTTTCAAGAAAAAAAAAAACCTCCCTTTTTCTGAAAAGCCCACGTACCGAAATTTTATCAAAATATTTTACAAAAAAACGATTCTTTCGTACGGAACTTTACCAACTTATTACGCCCAATTTAAAAAAAAAACAGTATTTACACATTCATTTTGAAAGACCTGGTTCATAGAAGTAAGATAAAATGGATATATGGAATACCTACTATAATACGAGGATAAAATATATATTGTCTAAATTTTAATCACTACTTTACTACCACTTACACAACTTTCTTTCTATTTCTTTTACCCAAATTGTAGGTATTGTTCATTCATATTCAGATAGAAGAAATGCAATAGTTGGCCTAATATTTATTAAACAAAGGCATTTATTCTTATAAATGAAAAACTAAACATCTATTCTGTGAACCGGTAACCTAAAAGTATGGTGTTAATGAGCAGGTAGGCAAACAAGTTTCGTCAAGGTTTACATAAGGGCTTGTTCAGATTGTCGAAGTGTTTCTAATTCCATTGTATATGGCATTACTGGATTGTTGGTAAAGTTGAAGAAATAGAAATATATATTTAATGATGATTAAACAGTCTTCTTGTTGATTCGGTTGATCATTTTGTCATTGTTTAAGTCATATTCTTAGAAACAGGTGCATTATGAGAATAACATATTGTCTAAATTATTACTTTACTACCACTTGTAGAACTTTCTTTCAATTTCTTTTACCCAAATTGTTTTGTTCATTCATAATAGACATAACCGGTCAAGTGCAAGTTGAACTTGCGCAATTAGTGTTCCGTACGTTGATTGCTTTTAAAATAAAAAAATTTATTACGGAGGTATAAAAAAATCAGTGACTCCACAAAACACCCCCAAATAAGTTTTCAACAAAGGTTGTTTCCATTCCTTACTGAAAACTGATGACCTTGATATTTTAGTTTTTTCATATACCAGATAAATTATCAAAGGTAATGCACTCGTGAAAATTTTCATTCAATCTACACCCCGTCGAGAATATTCCAGAATTTTTTCAAAATTTTTTTGTACAGTACTCAGTCGAGATTTTTTAAAAATAATACAGAGAAAAGTGTGCGCAAGTATTATATTATATATATATTTTTTACTCGTGTTTTCACAAGCTTTTACTTGACACTACACTCGATAACCTAGTAAAAAATTTTTTTTTCAGTTCCGATTTCACCCTCCAAAACCCCTTAAGTCAAAATTTAACTTTCAAAACTACACGGCTCTGGTGAGGCGATCAATTCCTATATTATATTATTAAAAAAGGCATCTACTCTCATATGCGAAAAATTAAACCATATTCTATGAACAAGTAACCTAAAAAATATGGTTTTAATGAACAGGTGGGCAAACAAGTCTCATCAAGGTTGAAATAAGGGCTTATTCAAATTATCGAAGTATTCGTAATTCCACCATGTTTTAAATGGCGTTATTGGATGGTTGTTAAAGTTGAAGCACATGAAGATGAATATATATAAAAAATTGTATTATTTAGTAGAAATATGTAATATATATATATATATATATATATATATATATATATATATATATATATATATATATATATATATATATATATATTTTAAACAATTTTTTCTTTAACCCTCTTTTTATATTTATATGGTAATGATTTTTTCTTGGCTTTAAGGTTATGTGAATTAAAACTTCAATTTACATGTATGTGTACGTTTTGATCAACCTAGTGATCTTTTTCAAAACATTTAATTTCATTAATACAACCAGTAACAATGTCCATATGTATCGAGTACCCTAAAAAATCCTACCATGATTACCTATGCAATAACAATGTTATAATTTGGCTTACCTTAGGATGTAGACTTGGAAAGATTTTTATATTCTTGTTAACATTTCAAGAGTCATATACACAACACACTTTTTACATTTTAAAACTCTGCACACATTTAAAAATTATTAAAACGGTGTTACTTTATCTTTATACTTCAAAGAACTGAAAAATATATTCGATTTAGATTGTTAATTTCTTTTTTGTCGTTTATGGCATTTTGGTTTTTGTGGATAAGGATGGATTCTAAGATTTCTTTTTTTTTAGTATGATTTTCGGAACTTAAGATTTTTGTGCTTTCGTAATTAAATGTGTGTTTTTTTTCTTTTCATGTTTATTTAATGAAGTTACGTTATTTTTATCGTACTTGTGGCCTTTTATACGGTTTTCCAAATATTGACTAGTTTGTCAAATGTATATTCCACTACAATCATTACATGGGATTTCGTAAACAATGTTACTTTTTTTTGTTTTTTGGTGTTGGTGCTTTTTAATTTTGAAAAGTTGTTACCAAGGAGGTTATAGGCTTTATGAGCGATGTTGAAATTGTATCTTTTGAAAAGTTTTTTCAATTTGATGTGAGAATTCATTTAGATATGGTAAAACAATATATTTTTTAGTGTCTTTTTGTTTGTGGATTACTGTTTCGGTAGAATTGTAAAATTTGTGAATGCGCTTTTTAAAATCTTTTTGATTAGAGATAACGGGTATTTGTTTAAAATTAAAGCGTTTTTGGCTTTGTTTATTGCATCTTCTCGATTTTTAATTAAGTTTTAATTCACATAACCTTAAAGCCAAGAAAAAAATCATTACCATATATATATATATATATATATATATATATATATATATATATATATAAACATATATATATATATATATATATATATATATATATATATGTATATATATATATATATATGTATATATGTATATATATATATATATATATATATATATATACATATATATATATATATATATATATATATATATATATATATATATATATATATATATATATATATATATATATATATATATATATATATATATATATATGTATATATGTATATATATATATATATATATATATATATATATATATATATATATATATATATATACATATATATATATATATATATATATATATATATATATATATATATATATATATATATATATATATAGATATATATACACATATATATAAAAATATATATATATATATATATATATATATATATATATATATATACATATATATATGTATATATATATATATATATATATATATATATATATATATATATATATATATATATATATATATATATATATATATATATATATATATATATATATATATATATATATATATATATACATATACACATATATATATATATATATATATATATATATATATATATATATATATATATATATATATACATACATACATACATACATACATATATATATATATATATATATATATATATATATATATATATATATATATATATATATATATATATATATATCTATAATATATATAAAATGCAACGTCTATCTGTCTGTCTGTCTGTCCGTTAGTGCGCTTATCACAAACATATGTTCTCTGGCCAGGTTATAGGCTATATTTTATTACGATAGGTAGCATAGGGAATGAGCAGTGACGATAATAGTGAATGAAGTCGGAAAAAAGTTTGCCGTTAGCGCGTTCCCCCTTGCAGTATACAGCCTAAACCATTAAATTTGGAACAATATTATGTAGCAGAGAATATCTATAATCTATATATATATATAAAATGCAATGTCTCTCTGTCTGTCTGTCCATTAGTGCGTTTATCAGGCGAGAATCACTTATCCGATTTACGTGTCTTTTTTTAAATTCATACATATATTCTTTGGTCAGGTTATATAGTAATAATACTAATCTATATCTATAATATATGTAAAATGCAACGCCTCTCTGTCTGTCCGTTAGTGCGCTTATCCCTCGAGAACCACTTACGTGATTTTTTAAATTCATACATATGTTCTCTGAAGAGGTTATATAATAATAATAATAATCTATATAATATATATAAAATGCAACGTCTCTCTGTCTGTCTGTCCATTAATGTGCTTATCATTCGAGAACCACTCATCGGATTTACGTGATTTTTTTTAATTCTTAATTTAATATATGTCAAAAAAAATCTATAATATATATAAAACGTAACATCTCTCTGCCTGTCTGTCTATCCATTACTGCGCTTAGCACTCAAGAACCACTTATCCAATTTACGTGTTTTTTTTTATAAAATACTAAGGGAATAAACAGAGACAAAATGCTAATATGTAGGAAAAAAGATGGAAGTTTAGCAGTAAGCTTCGCAGAAAGACTGAATAGATGGGCGGAATACTTTAAAGAAACATTAAATGGAGATGAAAATGAGGAGTTGAATGAGAAATAGGAAGCAAAATTAACTGAAGGGCAGGAGGCGACAAATAAACCCTGCAAAGAAGAAATAAGAGAGATACTCGGAACCCAAAAAAAAAATAAGGCCCCGGGTGAAAATTTTAGAACTGATAAAAGCTGGAGGAGTAGATCTGGAAAATGAAATATGCCGGTTGGTGCAAGAAATATGGGAAACAGAAAAGATGCCAGTGAGCTGGAGAGAGTCGTTCATTTGTCCAATATACAAAAAAGGAGAAAAAAAATTATATGTGCTAATTATAGACCAATAGCCTTACTGGATGTCGTGTACAAAATAGTAGTGTTGACTATCAAAAACAGACTAGCAGAGAAAGCCGAGTCTATTCTGTGGGAGTACCAGTGTGGATTCAGGAAAAATAGATCGGTTACAGACCAGATATTTTCGATTAAGCAAATCCAAGATAATACCTTAGAACAAAATTTGGCACTACACTTGGTAGCATATGACTCTGTAAATAGAGAAGGACTCTACAAGATAATGGAAGAACTAAAAATTCCAAGTAAATTGATTCGCATGGTGAGAATGACCCTGAATTACACAGAAAATAGAGTGTTAGTTGAGGTCAAAGTATCAGACAAGTTTAAGGTGAAGAGAGGATTAAGACAGGGGAAACCAGTGTCGACATGTCTATTTAATTTGGTACTAGAGAAGATAATCCGGGAGTCAGAAATAAAAACAAATGGAACGATATACCAACAAACCTGCCAATGCTTGGCCTATGCGGATGATGTAGCAGTGATTGCAAGAGCAAAAGAGAACCTCAAAAAAGCCATAAGTAGGATAGAAGAAAGGAGAAGGATGAGAGGACTAAAGATAAATGAGGAAAAAAACAAAATACATGGAAATTACAAAGAAGAAGGATATTAAAAACAACAAAAGTTTAGATATAATAAACAACTTAGGAAAAAGATATATGTTTGAAAAAGTAGACAAATGTAATTATCTGGGAGTAACAATAACATAGAGTGGACAAGAAAGGACGGAGATACAAGAAAGAATAGCGAAAGGATAGAGATGTTTGGGGGCAATGAATCCAATATTGAAATTAAAGAATGTATCAAGAAAAGCAAAAGAAAGAATATATACGACAGTTGTCAGACCCACGGTGACATATAGATGCGAAACGTGGAAATTGAATGCAAGAGAAAAGGAGACGTTGGAGGTGTGGGAAAGAAATGCTTTGAGAAAAATCTACGGAGGAAGGAAAGAAGAGGGACTGTGGAGAAGAAGAACAAACTACGAATTAAAATGTCTATATACGAAACCCCTTATAAGCCAAATCATAATAAGCCAGCGATTAGGATGGTTGGGACACGTGGCAAGGATGAAGGAAGACAGACAGGCAAAGCAAGCCCTAATAAGAGAGGAGTGGTTGGAAGAAGAGGCAAGGGTAGACCTCGATCTACATGGATTCAGGCAGTAAAGCAAGATCCGGAGTTGATGGGAATCCCGCACTGGGAAAAGCTAACAGGAGACAAAAAGAAGTAGAGACCAGTATGCAACCAAGCCATGGGCCCCTAAGGCCCCTTGAGCTATATAATAATATAAACATAACGAATAAGCAGTGACGATGAAGGTGAATCAAGTTCACGCGAGCGGAGCCGCGGGCACGGCTAGTATATATATATATATATATATATATATATATATATATATATATATATATATATATATAATGGGTGCTTCGGTTAATAATGTCGATTATGCTAAGAGCTGGCGTTATTAATACACTTGTTGGTATTGCCTAGTGAAATCTATGGCGTTTTGCCAGTTCGTTATTAATTGTCATTGTGTGAAAAAACATAGTACTTCATAGCTTTGAATATGTCGTGTTTTGTACCAGAAAAAAGATGGTTTGCGGAAAAGTTTAACAACCTTCTTTCATTTGAAGAAATCGTTTGCTGACAGTTATCGAACATGCTCCAGGAAGTCCCGGTCCATGTCCTACCGGCCGATTAGCTGAAGTAAAGTTAGGATAGACAATTACTTTCTTATTTTTGGAGTTATATGCAGAAACATCAACTCTGCAAAAATAATAATCATTTGAATGATTTTCTTGCTCTCTCTATACCATGGGTACTGGAATACTTTGTGAGGAGCTCAACATTTTTCTTGATTACCGATTTCCACGCCAAAATATGCAAGGTATATTTTTTTACAAATACAGTAATGTTTTTTTTGATGTTTTTTAACTACAAATTCACCACATATATAACAAAAAGTGTTGGGAGAGTTTTTACAACCACGATTAGCCATACTTTGAGTGTGAATTAAAGCACATGGGTTGAACACTGAAATGCGAGGTTATATTAACTGGAATGAAACAAACAGCTGTGACATTTACCGGAACTGCCAACCTAATACCATTTGATTTTACTGCCAACCTTATAAAATTCTGATTTTGTTGCCAACCTAATAACATTCGAATGATAAAAAATAAACTTTTCACATTTTCATTATTAAAATGTGAAAAATTGGTGGGTGATACGACTTTTTTTATTATTATTTTCGGACTCAGCACAGCAAAAAACATAGGAATCACGTAAAATTATTAAAAAAGTTTTTTCATCGTTAGCCTGTGTTATTTTCTCCTTGCTTAAGTCATATTCTTAAAAACAGGTCTTCTGTACCACTGATTATGTTCATACAAAAATAAGTTATTTGCTTTGTACGTCGGTGTTAACGAGTGAAAATATATGCCAGTAGGTCGTACGAAAATGAAAATATTTTAAATTGTTATTTTTGAGCGGTACCTCTTTTATCAATAAAACATTTAAAATCGCAGGTCTGCTGACACGAGACGTTACGAAAATCACTAAAACAACTACGTAACATGTTTGCCAGCCTGAAAATAACTTGTATAATGAAATAACTTCTCAGGCATCGGTCGCCAATGACGTTATAATTGAAATATTTTATTTATACGGGGTGTGACGATATTTCAATTAAATTTCACATTCCTGTCAAGGACGGTTTAATACACCTATAAATCACGAATTACAGTGGCTCTTACACAAGGCATCCTATAAATAATAATAATAATAATATATATATATATATATATATATATATATATATATATATATATATATATATATATATATATATTACCATTAAATACAATAAAGTGTACATTGGTTCATCAAATATAGTATAATAATTATAATTATAAATATAATAAAAATAAAAATAGTGTAGAATTGCCATAAATCATACACACCATAAATATATAGACATACAAAGAAATTGTACAAAGTCGGACAAAACAATGTTAAGCTTAATATTTAAAAGCAGCAAAAATACAAAAATAATTAAAATTGGAATTTAGGTGTACCTTGGTTAAAGACAAGATAATGTAGGTAGGTTCAGGTTCATGACAGCAATACCTAGGAAGAAATCTCATAATCAGCACACTCGTAGAGATCATCTGGCCCCGTAGAAATCCCCTATCGAGTAGAAGGCATTTTCCAGTAAGAAGGACTTTAGCCGAGATATAAATCTTGGACCACGCATATTTCGCAGTTCTGCAGGCATTCCATTATGAAGGCTGATGTAACTATAAAGGGGAGAGCATTTGAAGAAAGTTGATCTATGAATGGGGACCCTTAAGACACTATTACTCCTGGTGTTATATGGATTTGTTGCTCCCAGCATCTCAAAAAGGTGTCTATTATTGTTTACAAGAGTTAAGCACCTTAATATGTAAAGACATGGAAAACTTAGGATTCGTTGTTTTATAAACATATCTCTGCAGCATTCACGAAAATTTAAATTAAAAATCAAACGAATTATTTTCTTTTGGTTCACAAATATACGGTTACTCTTCACACCAGCAGCACCCCAGGATACAACATTGTTAGATATGTGACTAAAAGCTGATGAATAATATACAGCCAAGAAACCGTCACTATCAAGGGTACTTCTTAAGCTTAAAATTGCAAAGTAAGCTGAGTTTAATTTGGCACATATGTGATCTATATGGTGCCTAAAAGAAAACCTATGATCCACAAACGTACCGAGGAACTTGGAAGTTTCATTTTTAAATTTTTATTATAAAGAAGAAACAACTTGATAAACATTTGTTGTATATCAAATTAAAGTCCTTTCCTCAAAATAATGCCAACTAAATGGAGACAATTACGAGTCAGCGGTCTCCACAAAAATCAATCGGTATCAAATCGGAACCAATACGTAGGCTGAAAAGTCTAGCTACTTAAAACACATTTTTTTGCAAAATTCTACTTTATTCGTCCACATAGTCTCCTTCAAGAGCGATACAATCTGTCCAAAGCTTTTCTAACATTTCTGTACCGGCTGGGGGCTAAATCTGGAGAATACGGTGGATGAGGAAGCAATTCGAACTTCAATTCATGTAATTTTGCCATCGTAACCATTGACTTGTGACACGGTGCATTGTTTTAATGAAAGAACACTTTTTTCGTGTTCATTTGGGGTCGGTTCTTTGCGATTTCTGCCTTCAAACGCACTAATAATTTTATATAATATTCGCTATTGATGGTTTTTTCTTTTCTCAGCATAGTCGATGAAAATTATTCTCATTCCAAAATACAGAGGCCAAAACCTTCCCCGTCGACTGTTGTGTCTTTGGTCGCTTCGGGCGGCTTTCGCCGGCTGCTGTCCACTCAGTTGACTCCCGATTTGATTCCGGTGTGTAGTGGTGCATCCATGTTTCATCTATTGTCATGTATCGCTTGAAAAAAATCCTTTTTATGGCGCTTAAATAGGTCCAAACAGCGCTCAGAATCATAAGACGTTATTATTTTTGGTCCACTGTGAGCAAATATACCCATTTCTCATGCCGAAATGTTCATGCAAAATATGACTAACATGTTCTTTTGATATCTTTGGTGTGTCTGCTATCTCATGCCATTTCACTTTATGGTCATCCAAAAACAATTTTGTGGATTTTTTTCGAATGTTTTCCGGTGTAACCACCTTATTTGGGTATCTAGAGCGTTCAGCATCATTTGTGTCTGTACGACCGCATTTAAATTCAGCATACCAGTAAATGATGAGTGATTTTCTAGGGGCAGAGTGCCCATTACATTTATCAAGTCATTGCTTTGTTTTGAAAATATCAAAAGTAGCGTCACTAAAACCACTGTAACTGGTAATCGTCGAAATGTCATGAAATTTTGACACTTTTCAGCCTACGTGTTATGTTGTGTTAGACATATGTTACCTTTTTTGAAATTCAGTTTATTGGATGAGTGGCAAAGATGTGTTTGAAGTGTATGATATCGCCCGTTTTGCTTAAAGCAGGTTCTCTCGTTATAATCATCAAAAGTAAAAGCAAATGTGAAGAGGTTTTCAATCACGTTCACATATCGGTCCCAAATATCAGTTGTGCTGCTTCTGTCATTCTCAAACATATATGGACCAATTACACAGCCCCACAAAAAAAAAAGTGGGGTATACTTTTGATGCGATATATCAGATCCGTAGTATTTTTGCCCGCTGATCACGAATCTGACGTCAGAATATCGCCATCACATCTCAATTTTTTTCTAACCTCAAAAAATAGGTAAAAATTAGTAAAAATTAAGAAAAATATACTCCTAAAAAAATTGATTCAAGCTTTTTCATGAATCCAAAGATGTATTAATATGTATTCGGACACGCTAAGCTAATATTCATCGGTTAGATTGAGCCATACAGTTCTGTTTTCTTTCTCACCTCAATAAATCAGACAGATATAGTGCTTCTCGAATGCAAAAACGAATTCAAATTAAAATTCAACCGATCCTTACCAAATTTGGTACACGTGGATTTTTTGGGTCGCTGATCACGAATCTGAGGTTGGATTTGCAAAATTCAAGATGGCAGATGTTTTCGCGCCATTTTGAACGCCGAGAAAATTCATCGGTCGATTTTTATTCTTCTACCTGCATCCAGGGCACCTCCACGTGGTGACGGTGGGCAACGGTGTTACTCCACTAGCCGGCAGAGTCCCTGAATAACGGCTTAGATGCCGTCATGGCAGTTAGAAAAAAGAGAATTACGATGCAGGGACTCGGAAACCCAGTATCGGCGGTTGGTCAGGGTGGGAAAGCGGGCCCGCAGCCGTCGTCATCCAGCGACCGTAGCTCTTCATGTGTGGGTGACTTGGCTCATGTAGAGTATAATGCTACAAGAAAACGGTCTCACGGTACAAGGACTTTTCATAAGTGCGATAAAAACAGTGATTCATTTTGTTATATTTGCTGTCAACACGTATTGAGTAAAATGGGGTTACCGATAACGGATAAGATTAAAACCTTATATAAGGATTGTTTTAACATTGAAATACAGCACCAGGATACAGATTGGGTTCCCCACATCATTTGCAGTTCTTACAAAATAATGTTGTACATAAATAAGAAGGCGATTAAATATTCCAGACCAGCAATATGGAATAGACCATACAGTGAAAATGATTGCTACTTTTGTATGAATGTTGTATCTAGGCATAACCGAAAAAATAAAAGCACTATTACTTATAACGATGTTTCGACAGTAACAAGACCAACTAAACTAATTCCGCCTCCTGAACCACTTGATGCTGATGTTATGGAAACAAATGATTTCACCTTATCAGTTCATGCCGAAAACATTGAGACTGTCGAAAAAGATTCAAACACTGTTACTAATGAATGTTCTAGTGACAACCTATCATATACTAGTGACACAGATAAAGAATTTCTACCATACAACCGTAAACCAGAACCAATACTCGTATCACAGTCAGAACTTAGTGATCTAGTCAGAGATTTAGGCTTATCCAAAGATGGTTCAGAGCATCTTGCTTCCTTTTTAAAGAAAAGACATTTACTTAAGCCAGAAGCTACGATTTCTTATTATAGAAACAGAGATGAAGAATTTCGAAAATATTTCACAATGGACGAGGAATTGTCACTTTCATATTGTACCGATGTAAAAGGTCTAATGGATGAATTTCAAAATAACTCATACGATCCTGAAGAATGGAGACTGTTCATTGATTCTTCTAAACGGAGGCAGTTTTGCTGCATAATACCAACGTTTACGCCCCCATTTCGATTGCTCATTCCACAGTTATGGAAGAGCAATATGAAAAAATGAAGCAGCTTTTGATAAAAATAAAATATGCTGATCATAACTGGAAAATTTGTGGAGATCTGAAAATTGCAAACAATATTGCTTGGCCAACAGTCAGGGTTTACACTTTATCCCTGTTATAAATGTCTGTGAAATAGCAGAGACAGGGAACGTCATTATAAGAAAAAAAATTGGCCAACAAGAGAATCGTTCACTCCTGGTGAAAATAATGTATTGTTTCCACCATTGGTAGATCCAGGAAAAGTTCTTATTCCCCCGCTTCACATTAAGCTTGGACTTATGAAGCAATTCACGAGAGCATTAGATACAAACGGCCCATGTTTCAAATATTTGCATAAAAAATTTCCGAAATTTTCTGAAGCTAAAATTAAGGCAGGCGTATTTGACGGGCCACAAATAAGAAAATTGTTTCAAGATTCATTATTTGTTACTAAAATGAATAAAGTTGAAAAAGCTGCTTGGCTTAGTTTTAAAGAAGTCGCAACAAACTTTTTGGGAAATAATAAAAGTCCTAAGTACAAAGAAATAGACGAGAAAATGGTAAAAAATTTTCAAACATTAGGTTGCTTAATGAATCTAAAATTACATTTCCTGGACTCCCACATCGCTGATTTCCCTGATAATCTTGGTGACTACAGGTCTACTATTTGAGAGTATATGGTTTAAAAGTCCTGGTTTTGAGTTTATTGGGTCTCATTTTTAAAGTTACAGGGTTATTGAGGTCTATTTTTTGAGGTTACAGGGTGTGGGAGTCTAAGGTTTCAGGGTTTAGGGTTTAAGAGTATCAGGTTTGAGGATTCCCCAACTGTATACCAAATTTGGTAGGAGTCGGTTGGTTTTCAAAAATTTTGTCCGCCATCTTGGATCCGCCATTTTGATTTTGCAAATCCGACCTCAGATTCATGATCAGCAACCCAAAAAACTCCCGTGTACCAAATTTGGTAAGAATCGGTTAAATTTTAATTTGAATTCGTTTTTGCATTCGAGAAGTACTATATCTGTCTGATTTATTGAGGTTAGAAAGAAAACAGAACTGTATGGCTTAATCCAACCGATGAATATTAGCTTAGCGTGTCCGAATACATATTAATACATCTTTGGATTCATGAAAAAGCTTGAATCAATTTTTTAGGAGTATATTTTTCTTAATTTTTACTAATTTTTACCTATTTTTTGAGGTTAGAAAAAAATTGAGATGTGATGGCGATATTCTGACGTCAGATTGGTGATCAGCGGGCAAAAATACTACGGATCTGATATATCGCATCAAAAAAGTATACCCCACTTTTTTTTTTTGTGGGGCTGTGTAATTCTACGTGCTGTCCACTTTAGAAAAATGGTCGTTGACACTCTGGCCCGTTGCTTTTGCGCAAATTCGAACTTGTTTATGTGAGTTGTTAAAGGACAAAGCCCTAGCTAAACAGTGTATTTCTGCGATAGATTGCTACAGAATCCAGAAACTGAAACTTAGTTTTCTCAGTTAAATTTTAGTTAACTATCTTTACCGATTTTTAGTGTTCCGTACGGGACACTTATAAGATCACGTCGGTGTCTGTCCATTTGTCTGTCTGTCACACCTGAACTATTTGACACATGAAGTTAAAATTTACCAATAATATAGGAATTGATGGCCTCATCAGAGCCGTGTAGTTTTGAAAGTTAAATTTTGACTTAAGAGGTTAGTTTTGGGGGGTGAAATCGGAAGTGAAAAAAAAAAATTCCAGGTTATCGAGTGGGGTGTCATTTGAAAGCTTGTAAAAACACGAGTTCAAAAATATATATAATGTAATACGCACACTTTTCTTTGTGTTGTTTTTAAAAAATTGCGAATAATTGCGAAAAATCGCTGTCCCCCCTTATCTCGAAAAGTACTGATCAAAAATTTTTGAAAAAATTCTAGAATATTCTCCGCAGGGTGTAGATTGAATGAAAATTATCACGAGTACATTACCTTTAATAACACAGGCCATCGAAAAAAAAATATTTGTAAAAACTTTTTAAACCAATACATCTAAGTATTATGAATTTTTGGGTGCTGAAACCACATCTGGTATCAGTTTTTTTGTATCACCCACACAATATGACATCGATTAAATTTCAAAATAGGGAAAATTTGATATATATAAAAAATAAAAACTTAAACCGTACTTTTATTTGATTAGGCTACAATTTTTACTCACAATAACATATTTCACTTCAATATTTTAGGTGTTTATTTTTTTGTATTTCCTTTCCCTTTTCCGAGTATCAGGCCCAATGAAAACCCCTTCTTTCAGTTTGGCTTCTGATAAATGAGGAAATTTTGACACAAATATTTAAAACATTCACCATCTTTAGGTAAGGCTTTCACAAATTGTTTCATTAAGCCTAACTTGATGTGTAGTGGTGGTAGAAGAATCTTTTTTTGGTCTACTAAAATTTTATGCAAAATGTTCTTCTCGCCATGTGATAAGAACAAGTTTTTCTTACGGGCCATTGTTTTTTGGACCAATGTTGATCCCTTGCTCTGCTGTCCCACTCACATATAAAATATGGAAACTTTGTAGATCCCTTTTGTTGACCAAGGATCATGGAGATAACTTTTAAATCTCCACATAGCATCCAATCGTGAGCTGGATCGTTAATTTTCTAGAAAATCATGTTCAGATTTTCGTAAGTTTCCTTCTTATGGACTGAATGAGCTACAGGCAGTGAAGCATAAATATTTCCGTTGTGTTACAGAACACCTTTTAGTTTTTGATGAGTCTATAAAAAACCTCCAATCTTTCTTCTTGTACTCAATGTCAAATTCGTTCATTAGACTACCAATATCATGGCAGTAAACCAAACCCTCTTCCTGCTTGAAAAAACTGAGCAAACTGTTGATCTCTTGTTCTTTAATGGTAAATAGATGTTGCAGATTCCAATAAATGTTTTTTCTTTCAGCCTAGAACCAAGCAATTATGCTTTTTCCTTAGTCAACCCAAATCTCACTAAATTATTTGACTCAGCTTGTGCAAACAACTGTGGTTTTAAGTTTTCTAGAGAACATTGAAACTCATCATCATCCGGTCGACTTTTATTAAATTCGGGACTGGACTGTAAAACGTCATCAATAGACTGAGGTGGCTCAAGGACAGAAAGTCCCGGTCCATGTCTTACCGGCCGATTAGCTGAAGTTAAGTTAGGATAGACAATTACTTTTTTATTTTTGGAGTTATATCCAGAAACATCAACGTTGCAAAAATAACGATGATTTGAATGATTTTCTTGCTCTCTCCATACCATGGATACTGCAAATCTAAAAGTCTTTTCTTTCTTATTTCTTTTCCTAAGATCCTCGACACAACATAACATACTTTGTGAGGAGCCCAACATTTTTCTTGATTACCGATTTCTACACCAAAATATGCAAAGTATACGTTTTTTACAAAGTCAGTAATGTTTCTTTGATGTTTTTTAACTACAAACTCATCACATATATAACAAAAAGTGTTGGGAGAGTTTTTACGACCACGATTAGCCATACTTTGAGTGTGAATTGAAGCCAATGGGTTAAACACTGCAATGCGAGATGATATTAACTTGAAGAAAACAAACAGCTGTGACATTTATCGGTACTGCCAACTTAATAACATTTGATTTTACTGTCAACCTTATAAAATTCTGATTTTATTGCCAACCTAATAACATTCGAGTGATAAAACATAAACTTTTCATATTTTAAATATTAAAATGTGAAAAATTGGTGGGTAATACGACTTTGTTATTATTTTCGGACTCGGCACACACACCAAAAAACATACGAATCAGGTAAAATTATTAAAAGAGTTTTTCATCGTTAGCCGGTATAATTTATCTGGTATATCAAAAAAAAAAACAAAAGTTTCAAGATCATCAGTTTTCATTAAAAATCGGTAAAAAACTTTCTTGCAAACTCAATTGGGGTGTGTTTTGTAAAGTCATTGATCATTTTATACCTCCGTAACAAAATTTTTTATTTAATTTGCAATTTGCCGGTTTTTTAATATAAAATATCAGGTAGGAAATGCGGATATGTATAATTATAACAAATTTAAATATAATGATAACTCTACCCTCCACGCCTCTGACAACAATAATTAATTATTTTATCGACCCACATGACATCGCACACATACAAAAGTGAAATTTGTAGGCCGGTAATGGTAAGTATTTCTGCGGTGTACGAAGTTATTAATATTCATTTTTTTAATATATTTTTCAACAGAACTTTTTTTCCGCAATTATGCGATAGTAATTATTATTTTATGAAGGAATTTTAAAAATTTGTTATTTATATGAAGTACATAAGTTATTCGCAGTACTAGGAAGTTACGGTCATAATTTCCGATCTTTCTTTTTATGGTATCAGTTACGAAATATTTTAACATATTAAATTAAATAATTAACCAAGTAAAAAAAATCAGTTAAGTTAATTACGACCATCGATGCATATTATTTGAAACCTTTGGGAAGTTTTTTGTATTGATCATTCAGCGACTGCCTGGGCCAACTAGGGGTTAAGGGGTTACATACACCTGGGCGCTGTTAAAACTACGTATATTAAGTGAATAAAAGGTGATTCATTAGTCTTGAGACTAATTTTTGGCGTTTGAGTAAATGCTGAACGGTTGACAGACAGCAATGTTTACGTTGAAGGTGTAACGGTACCTCTACTCTGATTTCACAATCTGCGCATTTGATTATTTGCATTGGAAATGTCATACAAGCTGGATTTATAGAAGTGCATTACTTCCTTGTTTGGACAACTATTCACTAAGCAAATTCTTGAAGCGTTCGAAGATAAGCCAATATCTCTCGCCACCATATTTCGTGTTTTGCGTATTTGCTGTTTAGGCAAAGAACTAGAAAATAAAAAAAAAATCCGATTGGCCATCTGTTCTTATTAGAAGAACGAAAAATCTTCTGTCAGGTGCAATCAACTGTGCATCGAATTTTGAAGACAAATAATGTGCAATTTCGAGAACGTAAAAAGGCACCGAAATACACCGCAAGACAGCTCAACAAAATATCAAAATGTTGCCGTGCACTTCATGTTAAGCATTTCACGCATGGGAAATTCATCGTTATGGGTGATGAAAAATACTCTACATTTTCAAACAGTTCTCTCAGTGCAAACGATTTCTTTTACTCTGACGATTATCAAGCAGCACCAGACGACATCAAATACGCCGTCAAAATGAAATTTGAACCGAAAGTGTTCATGTAGATGGTCATTTCATCGAAAGATATTTCACCTCCATATTTCTAACCGAGCAGTGCCGTTACAATCAATTTTGATGTATATATCAATAAATGCTTGACTAAATTGAAGCAGTTTATCAAAGAAAATCATGCGCGCTACTAAAGAATCTTCTGGCTATGCACGTTGTCATACAAAAAGAACAAGAATGGCTCAAAAGTCAAAAAAAATCGAATTTGTACCGCAGAATGACAATCTAACAAATGTTATACGGGCATTACCACTTGAAAGATACTGGACAATACTTTCACGTACAGTTTATGAAAATGGTTGTGAAGCACAGAATCACCGGCACTTGATTGGCAAAATAAAGAGGAAGTTGAAAGAAATTAACGTTTCGGTTGTCCGACGTCTGATGGATGGAGTCCCAAGGAAGCTGCCTAAAATCGAGGATGTTGGTCCATTAGTTGCAATGTTAACGTGCTATTTGATAGATTTTGAATAAATTTATACGATATAAGCAACTGCATTTGTAATATTTTTCCTGGTTTAACTTATACGCGCGCTTGAAATTAGTCTAAAGACTAATGAATTATCCTTTTTTTTTAAATATTTTTTAAATGTTATCATTATTTTTTGTCAGGATAAATGGATCACTGATGAAAACAATGGCACCACCTTGTTTGCAGGATAACTTCACAAAAAATAATCAATGTGCAAAATGAAAAATTTATTGTATATCAAACCTTAGTATGTGATTTTGGACCAAAAAATTTATGTTTAATTATATATAAAAAAGTATCTATTAGAAAAATCAAAAAAAAACCTCTCGACATATGGTGAGGTATAGAAAGGGATTCGATTCATATATTTATTTATAAAAATAGATTAAAACTTGATAACATTTTAATTATGGTTGAACGTTTGGCGAGAGAACTTCTTAAATCAAGAAAGGCTGTTAAATAAAAAGGAGGACATTGAGGACAAGTCCAGGTCGTCAAGTAACGCAATATCAAGTTGCAAGTTTATTTGCAGAATCTCACAAAGAGCTGGTATCATTGGCATCATTATGAACGGATTTCAAGCGGCTGGAGTTTGACCTATGGACATAAAACATCTTTCCCGAACATTTGTTTAAAGCAGCTGAAAATATAACAAACAAATAAAAACAAACAAACTCAAGTAATGAAAGCACATGGATCTTACAAGACTCTTTTATTATTAATAATATAATAATCATAAAGCTACATTTAAATAGTGAACCGTATATTTTGAGATTTAACGCGATAACCTTAAAAAAAAAATTAAAAATCTTTATGTCCAATACTACACAAAATACGGTACAAAAAACTATGGAGATTACATTAAGTCCTTACAAAAATATGTTGG
The DNA here is from genome assembly GCA_019049505.1 of Pachyrhynchus sulphureomaculatus. Taxonomy (NCBI): domain Eukaryota; kingdom Metazoa; phylum Arthropoda; class Insecta; order Coleoptera; family Curculionidae; genus Pachyrhynchus; species Pachyrhynchus sulphureomaculatus. The sequence goes on along the minus strand of CM032455.1, from coordinate 147,162,045 downwards.
AATATCAATAAACAAAAGACGTAAATACAAGAGCCTCCCCTACAGCAGAAGCTGCAGGGAATAAACAACTTTTTTGTCGTCGTCTGATAAAAAAAATCTTTCTAGTCTAGAATAAATAAAGGGGAACATCTATCCCAACATTAATTTTATTATCTTTTTTACCAAGAAGTAAATAAAATTTTAGTGAATTATCTGTTAAAATGTGTACTTCTTAGAATATTAAAATATTTTAACTTTATTATTGAGATCCGCTATTTTTAGTGTTCCGTATGGGACACTTATAAGATCACTTCGGTGTTTGTCTGTCCGTCTGTCACACCCGATTTTACCCGAACCTATTTGACATAGAAAGTTGAAATTTGGGACTAATATAGGAATTGATGGCCTCATCAGAGCCATGTAGTTTTGAAAGTTAAATTTTGACTTAAGCGGTTATTTTTAGGGGGTGAAATCGGAAGTGGAAAAAAAAATACCAGGGTGTCAAAAGAAAGCATGTGACGAGTTCAAAAATATATATGTATATAATATAATACTTGCGCACAATTCTCTTTGTATTATTTTTAAAAAAGTGCGAAAAATCGCTGTCCCCCCCTTAACTCGGTCAAAAAACTGGTCAAAAAATTTTGAGAAAATTCTGGAATATTCTCTACAGGGTGTAGATTGAAGGAAATGATCACAAGTGCATGCATTAACTTTAATAATTTGTCTGGTATATAAAAAAAACAAAAATTTCAAGGTCATCACTTTTCACTAAAGATCGGAAAAAAAGTAAAGACTTATTTGGCTTGTTTTTGCGAAGGCACTGATCATTTTATACCTCCGTAACAAAATTTTTTATTTTAAAAGCAATCAACGTCAGGAACACTAATTGCGCGTCCAAACTAAAAACATAATTTCAAATCGATTTTTCTCTGAACTTCTCTGAATGGTAAACTATTTATTTATGTACCTTATTGGTTGGTTAGTTATATTTTTGTTTAATTCATTTACAAGTTATTAAGATTTAAAAAGAAAGTTAAAAAATATTAAAAATTGACTGAGTAATATTACAGACAGCGTCTGAAAACAGGGAGCGGTCCCAATCCGAGGCCAGATCACATTTAATGCTATAACTTTGTAATGGAGTAGAATTTTCTTAAAAAATTTTTTTGAATAATTCTTAGTAGTATAGAGAATAAAAAAATCCGTAAAAAAACGAATTTTTAAAAAATTTGAGGTGTATGTAACCCCTTAATTGCAGTAAGATACAATAAATTGTATCTATGGTTTACGAAAGCCTGAGATTTAAAGGCAACCCTACCCTCCGTTGTGGGCTGTTTAAGGCCACAGACTGACAAAATAATTGTTATTAACAAAAATCTCTATCATTTACTAAAAAAATACGTATTTCAGCAGTGATCACTATTCTCTGATCTGTTAATCTATTTCGGTACGCGTTTCGTCGTTCCACGGGTCATCAACCGTGCTGAATCGACGGCTGAAAGAACAGTGGTCACTGCTGAAATATGGACTTCGTTCATTTTTAGTAGCGAATATAGATCAAAGGTTTTTTGTTTATGACTATCAAAATTTTATAGAGTCTATTGAAGAAAATCTCAGTCATGTCTTCCTATCATTTCAAATTAACAGTTGTGTGGCCTGTCTCTCATCTTTAAGAGGGAAAATACCCTTAGACAAGTAAAAATGAGTGAATTTTTACAGTTTTTTTTAAAAAGAAAAATATATTTAAAATTTCTCAAACTTAAAGGATCATTTACTCATATATTGAAGTACAAAAAAAAAAATTAAAAAAATGTCTCAAAATTGCTGCTATAGAATACGACCATTGTTTTTGCTTTCGGAGGGACTTCTTTCACGGCGTACAAGATAGCGCTTGTTACTTTGATCTGAAACACAAAAATATATTTTTTTCTATTCCTTATAAATGCGGCTTTTATATGATATTAAAGAAAATGAAAAAAATTGAAAATTGAAAAAAATGATAGATATTTTTACAAAAAATTTGTTTGGACCCTGAACGTACGATTGTACCTGGGCTCGTTCCGAAACTGAGCAGAGGTGTTTTACTTTAGCGGGCTATAACTTTACCAAGAATTCGAATTTTGCTTTGAAACTTTAAGAACATGTTTTTGAGATGTTCTACAAGCATTTTATGAAATAATCTCAAAACACATTTTTTGAAAGTTATAAAGGCATTTCTCTCCCTTTAAAGAAGTTCATATCGATGATTCCTGATAACCGTAACTTCAGGAGAATATAACGGTTTTTGTTTCTTTAATTATGAATTTGTTAGACTTTAATAACGGCGTCTGACGGAGCCGATAACATAAAAATGCGCCCCATTTGAAATAAGAAGATACATGTTAAAAAAAAAAACGTTCAAACATTTGCTGATTTGAACGAAGTTTAGCCTCTAAGCGGAGTTAGTTGACTTCAATTCTTGTTCCCGCTATATCTTGTAGGGGGTGCAGGCAAAAATAATTACAAATAATGCGCTGTAATGAACTTCTGGGCTTATTTACAACATTTGATTGGATGCGAACTGACATATGCACACGTTTGCATCGCTTCTTAATGTCCTTTGTCACTCTGCTTGAACTTACTAAAAAGTCACTTGGCTAGAGTTTTATTGAAAGCCGAACAAATTTCTTAAAAATTCGGCACCCAATTTTTAATCATTTGAACACTCGGAGCTTCATTTACGCTCTGCGCGCTTACCGTGCCCCGTTGCCTTCGCGCAATAAGTCGAACAAGTCTGAACTTATTGAAGAGAGAGAAAATATATTACGAGAATTATAAAAGTAACTTCCCATTGTGGCACCTTAAAGATTTACCTGTAATCTGTATTTTATATTAAAGGTAAGGTATCCTTCGAAGCGTAATTACTCTACCAAATTGAGATTTAACATTTAAACCTAACATATAATAACCAAAATTATTGAGTGACGTAACTTAACAAAAAATGTTTATATTTGCGAGATAACCTTAATCTTTTTAAACTACTTAATATTTGACATTGTGCCATTCTTTTCATTAATTAAAATCCCAAAGATTTTCCATTGAAATTTTTTAATACTATACAGGGTATTGAATAAGTTCGTCTTTTTAAAGTTAAATGATTTTTTTAATTTACTGTATAGAGGCTTAATGCAAAAACTCCACCTAGTTATTTTCCAGTCCGACACAAGGCAGAACAAATACAGTTTTCTTAAAATGGCTAAATCTGTGCCCCTATAAGTGAGTCGGTCAATTAAGAAACTTGTAGACGGTAAAAGAAATTCCTTTTTTTTGAGGCTATTGTTAGCATCCCTTCAAACAATACTTTATGGAAAGAGATTTATTTCTAAATCGTGTTGCATACGCTTAAAGACTATGTTCGTATGGAATCATCCAAAAGGTCGAGACATATGTTAGCAAGTGGGTGTGTCTCTTGGTTAAAAAATGTTGATGATCTACCAGAACGTGGTTTGAGAGGAAAAGTGTCGAACGATCACGAAAAAATGATTATTATACTCTGTTTGTACTGATAGTAAAGAAAATGCCAGTGGACGGCGGTCCTATAACAGAGGCGTGCTATCTCATCCCAGGTATTTTTAATGTAACAATGCTCTTTTGAAATGAAGTTTTATTGTTGATTAAATCATTTTATTTACATACCTTTCTGTTGCCCTAACTATAAATATATATATTTAGAGTAGCATGTCCAAGTGTCAAGCCAGTTAGTGACAAACAACAAAATGTCTTCTCCAGTGGCAGCTAACCCATAATGAAAAGCGTAGGGTGAAAAATGTCTTTGACGACGTTAAAAACAATCAAAATTGTGATTTAAATGTGGACGATTGTGTGACAAAATCTTTCTTAATGACCGGAGCTTACAGAATTTTAAGACAAGAAAGGAGGGGGTATAGACTCTTCAAAAAGAGACCAACCAGAAAAGAACTTCATCTGACAGAAAGCATAAAACAAGCAGTAAGGCGTATTGTTCATGACTTTTTTATGGCAAAAAGAATTCCAACTTGGATATGATCCTGCAGGCTGCGACAAACGACCCAGAAAAACGGTAAATGAGTAGAGTAAAGCTATGGAGTGTTTTAAAAAGGTACGAATTTTTATTGGAAAAAGTGTGAAAGAAAATCTTTATTGATAGAAAGTGGAGAAATTACACTGGAGAAGAGACTATTTAAGGAAAGTTAGAAAAGCTCGCTCTGAGGGAAAAAGGATATATTACTTAGATAAAGCGTGGATAAATGAAGGTTCACAGTCAAGCAATTTTGGCAAAATGAGAATATCAAAAATGCTCGCCAAGCTTTCGATGAAGGTCTCTCTAGTGGTCTTAAACCGCCATCTGGTAAGGTACGTACGTTAATTATTACGCATATTGGTCGCGAAAGTGGTTTTGTATACGGAGGTCCTTTAACATTCGTATCCAAGAAAAGAGGAGATTAACACGAAGCTATGAATTTCGATGTATTTAAAGATGGTTCTGTTACTGTAATGGATAACGTAAGCTATCATTCTAAAATATTAGAATGAGTTCCAACCTTGGGTTGGTTGAAAAAGCTTAAAGTTCTCACAAATAAAGACAAGTTTCATCATCGACGAAATGGCAAAAAAAAGTAATATTACTGTTTATCACCTGCCACCATATCGTTGTGAGTTCAATCCGATAGAACTTATTGGGGCACAGGTTAAAGGACAAGTCGCTAGGAACAATATGACCTGTAACAAATTAACAAACGTACAAAACCATTTTCAGAATGCCGTATCTAATGTTTCCACAGAAAACTGGTGAAAATAAGTCGAGCATGTTTTGAGGGTGGAAGATAAAAATGTGAACTGTGGACATGGCAGTGGATGCCATTGTTGAACCTTTAATTACACATATAAATTCAGATGAGTCGGAAAATGATAGTTTTTCAAGCCTGGCAGAGGTAGAAGATTGTTGTTTGACTTCCTGATTTGTATATTTTTTAATTAATAATATTTTATTATAAAATGTTATTTTTTTCTAATAGATGTTTAAACATAATAAAACTGTTTCATTCATACTATTCGCAAATAATTCGTATTCGCCCAGGCGCACCACCACTGGCCAGAACTATTTCAGACTATTTAGCCCCAAATATATATATTCAAACATAAGAGATTGCGAATATTAGACCAGATAGTATTCCTGCTGCATTACAGGTTAGTTCAGGTCAGTATGTAGGTAAAAATCTGGGGTCCCCTCCTACTGCTTGATGCTGATTTGCATAATTCTACATGATTCATTGCTATCATTTTCAAATAAATAGAGTATAACATGTTTTCCAGAAAATCCTCAATTAACTTTGCGACAAGTGTGAAACAATTCGCACTCATCTCCGGTGTGAAGTGGTGGAGCACAATCAATAAACCATTGCTGAGCGAAAAAACATAGGGAGAAGCGACAACACTGTGCAGAAGAAAGATTTAAACTGGAGAAACGTAATTTTTTTCAATGAATATTCATTTTGGGGTTATGTTATCACCTCACGAGTCTGGTCAATTTCCGCTAACCGATTGTTCAGCGCACCGTGAAACACCTTATGGAGACCTATGTTTGGAGATGTCTTCCGAAAAAGAGTTTTAGAAGACTCTTTATCTTTACCTGTAATTAGAACGCTGAAAAAACGCTCCAGATTTACAAGAAGGCATTAGTACCAAATCGCCAATAAGAAGTGGATTCCTCAAAATGATAATCGGAGTAAAATGTGTAGCCAGAGGAAAGGGAAATCCGGTATTGTCACACTAGATTGGCCATCCCAGTCGCCTGATGCAAACCCAATCGAGAGAACATGTGGTCATATATCAAGCAGAAGCTTCGTAGTAAAAAAGTGTACATAGTGAAGCAGCTGTTGCGGCAAATTCGGGCAATTGGGAAATCTTTGCCCCAAGAATAGACGGAAAATATTGTCGAACGTATGCTCCGAAGATACCAGGCGATTATCGATGCTGATCGGAAATGGATAAATTACTAAATCGTTCGCATTTTAATGACAATCCCTTACTATCAAAAGATGTAAAAAGCTTTTAAATACATTTTTTAATGAACAATACTCCACATGTTCTTACTTGACCGACTTCACGTAGTTTTGGTAGTTATCTAGCTCATTATGTCGTGCGACAATTTGTCTTAAGAAATTTAAACTTTCTACAACTTAACTACGTACAAGTTTTTTGATTTTGTAAACTTAAGAATTAATAGCTAATACCGTAATACTTATTTCATGTTATAAAGTGTTTTTTATTCACTGTTTTCCCCAGTTTATTAAGCCCTGTTAGGACCCTGCCGAGTATTACTCAAAGTTTTTATTCTAAACTGTAGCACTTAGTGACGAAACTTACATCCTGGATTTATTTATAATATGTCGTTTCGATAATTACCATATAATAAACGTAAACATTTTTTGAGAGGAATATGGTGATTATTGGTTTCGTATAAAAAATTGTTTGTGTTTATTATTTTTCTTAGTGAAGAATTATTTTAAAAACAGTAAACTTTAAACGTATGTGTTCTTGTTGTATTAGATGTCTTTTTAAATTGAAAAGCCTAAAATTTTTAAAATTTGTGACAGGGTAAAATACTTTTTGTTTTTAAGCGTGATAATATTTGAATAATCCCAGCTATTGCTCAAATCATAGACAGTTATTATTAGCATGCCTATTTAATGTAACCGTTAGAGCACATGCTGAAAAAACCATAAATCTTCGGGCTGATTTTATCATTATTTTCCTTCAATTTTCCCTATGATATAAAGATTTACTGATTTTCTGGAGAAAAAAAAAGAATTACATTTTTATTTTATATCTAGGTTGTTTTATAAGACCTAATATATGTATGTTCTTTATAAATACAATAAATTTCCGACAAAATAAATTATTTTGCTAATTTTCTTCTAAAGGTTGCTTTCTTTCAAAAGCGAAAAAGAATTGCGAATTGCGAAATGCGCATTTTCTGTTCCTTAACCAGATTAAACTTTTTTGAAAACTTGGTTCGATAATAACAAATTTTACTTTTAGTGATTAGCTTTTGGTATCTACGAGTATATATATTTACGTATATATATATATATATATATATATATATATATATGTATATATATATATATATATATTATATATATATATATATATATATATATATACATATATATATATATATATATATATATATATATATATATATATATATATATATATATATATATATATATATACAGTCCCTGGCCAAATTATTAGACGCACTGCAAGATTTCATGTAAAATATTAATTACCGAGTGATATTGTACCGTTTTATTATTTTAAATTGATTTGTTTTTTATTTTTATATTATCTAATCAATTACCTATTTATTTGACATAAATAAAACAGCATTAATTTAGAAAAGCATAAGTTTATTAAGTTTTAAAGAAAAGTGAAATTAATGTTAGTAAAAGTCAATATTTAGTTGAACCACCTTTAGCCGCTATCAAAGCTTTAATTCTGCGCGGCATGCTATCAATGCAAGATTGTACTGTCTCCTGCATTTGAGGATGATGATTCCACACATGAATAATCTTTTCTAGGAGCTGGGTTTTGTTGGTAGTCACATCTTTAGCCACTTCTCTTTTCATCAGCTCCCACACATTTTCAATGGGGTTCATATCAGGGCTATTACCCGGCCAATCCAACAGAGGGATATTTTTTTCTTCCAAAAAAGCTTTAATAGACCGAGCAGTGTGGCAGGGAGCTCCATCTTGCATGAAAGTGAATGGTTCCCCATTTGGAAACCATTCTCTGAGCTGCGAAATCAACCGATTTTGTAATACTTCTTTGTACTGATCTTGCCTCATTATTCCTTTGACGACGTATAGACGTCCAGTGCCCTTGCCGCTGATGACTGACCAAATCATCACTTTGGTGGGATGTTTAACCGTCGGGACGACACAATCAGGATGAAACTTTTCTCCATAACGACGACGCACATACTGAGCTTTATTCTGCAAAATTTCAAATGTGCTTTCGTCACTGAAGCAGACCTGTCAAAAATAGGAAAAATATATAAACTTCCATGTTTATTTGCTTTATTTAACTGAAAATGATAATAATGTATCAATTATTGATTAAATTGCTGTATCTTACCGATCTCCAGAAGTCCACATCTTTGTCTTGCCATTGTTTGGCTCACTTCAGGCGCTTTGCTTTTATTGCAGCTGTTAACTTGGGCTTCCTGGCGGGGCGACAGGCCTTAAAATTTAATTCTTTCAATTTTCTTCGAACAGTGCGGTCAGAAGCATTTACGCTAGCATCCTGGAGTTGTGATTTTATTACCTTTGTGGTAGCAAATCTGTTTTCTACACAAATTTTCTTCAAACATCTCTCTGACCGTGGAGTGAAAATTGGTTTTATACCGCATCTTTTCTTTCTTTTCGGGCTTAATTCCTTCCCTGACTCAATTTTTTCTTTTTTATGCGTCGTACACTAGCTTCAGAAACCTCCAATCTTCGTGATATTTCTCGGTTTGTAAATGTTTTCGCAATCACAAGGGCCTTCACTTCAGCTTTTTTACGTGGTGAAAGATCGCCTTTTCTACCCATAATGAAAATAGTCCAATTACTTTTTTAAAACACTGCATACAAAATAAACTAATAACTGACTAGTATAAAACTGTTAAACAAACAATCACAGTCCATAAAGCCACAGAAACACGTCCGTACCTGACTCGATTCCGATCGCGACTGATACAGGTTTGTACTTGTTTACGTTCATGTATCACTTTGTCAACACAGTGTTGCCATATGTTAAAAATAAATACAAATATGTAGTCTACAACAATTCTTTTAAATAAAAATCAATAATATTGTAGTTTAAATATACCATTATTGCATAAAAACTCTTAAGAAACATAAAATTACTAAAAAAAATACAGTGCGTCTAATAATTTGGCCAGGGACTGTATATACATATATATATATATATATATATATATATATATATATATATATATATATATATATATATATATATATACATATATACAATGAAGCCTGCTTATATAACAAACCCGTTTATAGCGAATTTCCGATTAAAACGAACTATTTTATAATGCACAAAAAAACTTCCAGAAGACCAACGCAAATTTTTATTGGTTATAATGAACCCGGTTATAATGAACTTCCGGATAAAGCGAACTAAATTTGGATGTTTTGTGTCCGTTTATAACGAACTTGCCACTCCTTGTGCTTGATGTCGCGCGACTTGATCTAGGGAATTCACCAAAACTAGCTGGGACCCCTATTCTACTTGTTTCCGCCGCGTCGCTGGTTCGAGCACTATTATTTTCAATTCACTTGTTGTGTTATGCGGTTCTAATGCATATTTGATCAAAGTAGCAAAGTGAATGTTTAAGTTTTTATTTTAAAATGAGTAAACAAAAATGTAAAGCGTTTACTTTAAAAGTTTAACAAAGTGGTGTTTGCAAACAGTTGAATTTAACTAAATCTACGGTTTCTACCACATGGAAGAAGAGGCAAGAAATCTATTATAAAAGAAACCTTAGTTGTAAAAAAGTAAAAAAATCTACACATGACCAAGTCGATAAAGGACTCCTTAAATGGTTAAGTCAAAAACGATATGAACATGTTCCTATTACCGGCTATACTTTACAAGAGAAAGCTAATGAATTGGGAAAGAAAACAGAGAACACCAAGTTTAACTGTTCTAAAAGTTGGATTGAACGATTTAAAAAGCTTCATAATATTAGTGGGGTTAAGATAGTAGGAGAAACTGCATTTTTAATGCTGATGAAACAGGTTTGTTTTACAAGATGTCGCCTGATAAGACATTAAAGTTTGTCGGAGAGAATTGTGCTGGTGGAAAATTATCAAAAGTAAGGATTACTGTGTTGATAACCGAAAATATGTCTTGAATAGAGAAATTATCAATATATATATATATATATATATATATATATATATATATATATATATATACATACATATATATATATATATATATATATATATATATATATATATATATATATATATATATATATATATATACATATACATATATACATATATACATATATATATATATATATATATATATATATATATATATATATATATATATATATATATATATATATATATAAATACAATCTTAATTGGGGAACTCAGCAAATTTGGGCGTGATAGGAGATCACACAATTTTCATTAAGCCGCCAATATTTCGGTCCTGGATTGGGACCTTCTTCAGGGCAGGACTGAAAAGAAGAACAGAGCGTATTCACTGATAGTGTCTGGGACAACTTTAAATTAATGATGTTAACATTAGGTTGTTATAATAAATAAAATTAGTGTGGAACAAGAATAAGATATTAGTCATAATAAGTTAAAAAACATGAGAAGTGCGCAGAAATTCGTTAGCCCGAATGGCCGTAGGTTATACATAAAAAAATTGTTACATACAAAAGTTGGTCAATCCATAAAATATACAAAATACACATTGAAACACTGTAAATAAAATTCTAAAAAACAAATTTAACACATGGATGTAATCGGGAACCTTGGATGTTGAAAAACATAGTTAATTAATTTACTTTTGACCACCACATATGGCCACCGCCATTTAGGAACAGATGACAAGAACGACAGGAGACAGCTACTCGACAGAGATAAGGCCTTTTAGTCAAGAAAACTCAATTAACCAGAATGCGGGGTCGACACCTGGAAGGAACCGATAGAAAAGGAAGTACAGATATTGGACCCCAAGTAAGAGAGAGGTAGCCAATTGAGCGACCAACAACACCCGGTATGTAATACCGGGAAATTCTTTTCAGTCCTGCCCTGAAGAAGGTCCCAATCCAGGACCGAAATATTGGCGGCTTAATGAAAATTGTGTGATCTCCTATCACGCCCAAATTTGCCGAGTTCCCCAATTAAGATTGTATTTTTAATAATTTTGGTAGATACGGCAACATTTTGCTTTTCTTTTTTATTCTATATATATATATATATATATATATATATATATATATATATATATATATATACATATACATATACATATACATATACATATACATATATATATAAATATATATATATATATATATATATATATATATATATATATATATATATATATATATATATATATATACAGTAATACCCCGCTTAGCGCGACCCCGTTACGCGCGGTTTCACTATAACGCGAATTTCAAATTTCGCGCTCATGTAGTCATTAACTTCTCTATGGTCGCGGGGGGATCCCCGCTTTCTCTGAATATTCTCTTTGAAGAATTGGGAATTCCCTGTCCTTCGACTTTGTTCTATGGGGATTTCCTCGTTCGTTTCGTGTGTTCATTTGTTCCGTAATGTTAGTTCGGTCGGCTGGCAGTTTTGTTTTAATATTTATTGGAGATACATACATACATAATTTAACCCTACGTTAAAAATGCCGCCTGTAAAGAAAAAAGAGCGTAAAAGCGTCACTTTGGAATTGAAGATGAAAGTGTTAAGAAGAATGGAAAATGGAGGCAAAGCAACAATTGTTGGGAGAGATTTTGGACTCTCAGAATCGACTGTGAGAACGATTTATAAAAATCGGGAAAAAATTAAAATCTCCAGCGAAGGTTCAACACCTATAAGTGCAACAAAACTTTCTCGTTCGAATCTTAGAAAGAATGGAGAAATTACTGTCAGTCTGGATCGAAGATTTGAATAAGAAGAACACACCACTAAGTCAAGATCTCATATGCACAAAAGCAAAATCTTTGTATGAGATGCTGAAAACAAAAGAAGGAGAAGGGAGTGGCACTCCGACTTTTGCTGCCAGCAGAGGCTGGTTCCATCGGTTCAAGCAGCGTTCTACCCCCGTAAGGCACCCCCCCACGCACCGCAGCAAACCGGCGAGCGCCCGTGCCTAAGCGAACACGCAGCCAAAGCGCGGGCGGCTCCGCCAACCACAAGGATCATCTATCTTAGAAAGAATGGAGAAAATTACTGTCAGTCCTGGATCGAAGACACCCAAATATTTGAATAAGAAAACACACCACTAAGTCAAGATCTCATATGCACAAAAGCAAAATCTTTGTATAGATGCTGAAAACTCTCCGCAACGCCAACCCCTCCAGTACAGCACAGGTAAGACCGCACGCCACAAAAGCGTTGTTACCCCACCAGGCCGGCAACCGCCGCCACGAACCGCGCGGAGCGCGCCCCTGGGAACCGCCAGGAGCCGCCGGACCCAAAAGACAAAAATCGGACACACGAACTCACCGAGGCCGCCCCGTTCCCCTCAGGTACAGCAGAACCGCCAGACGAGCGCGCCCGCAGACGCCCCCACCGCCAACCGCCGAGCCAGTGCCCAGCACCGCCGCGTGACGAAAAGGGAGCCGGCGCGGGCCTGAACGAGGCCGCACAGGAGCGAAGCCCAGGGCACGAGACCCTCCGCGCGAGAGCCCGGGCGAGAGGAGAACGGCCGCGCGACAACGGCACGGGCACCCGCCGCCGGAGGACAGGCCCCTCCTACGGCCCCCGAACGAGCAGCGCACCACCCCCTCCGCCCTCCTTCTCTCCCTCCACGTGACCCAAGACGAAAAAACAAGGGACACCCCCGCGCAGAGACCCCCCGCACGCGCGAGAGACCCCAGGCCGCCCCACGGCGAAGCCGCGAAAGCACCCGGTCCCACGCCCCCACGCCACGCCGAGCAAGGGGGGCGCCCCCCGCAACCTCAGTAGCCCGCAAGCCAGTACACGCGGCCGGAGAGCCCCACCCCCGAACCCTCGTCCCTTATCCCCTCCCTACCCGGGGGAAAACGAAACCCCTTCGGACGACACGCCGGCAGGGCTCCCGGGTTAACACCCGAACGCCCGGTAGGCGCCCCAACAAAAGGCAAGGCGGGACACGGCCCAATGAGGAAGCGGGTCGAGCAAGGAGGAGAGCCGCCGCCGACCCGGCCCGGGCACCGCGGAACAAAGGGTCAAACACCCGCCGACAGCCCCCGCGTGGTGGACGCACAGATCCGGCCGCAAAAAGGCAATCAACCGGCGCAGAGAGAACACCCCGCGCCGCGCCCGGCCCCACCCCGTTGGCACTCCAGCGACAGCCCCGCCCCGACCACAAAAGACAACACCCCCCCCGACTTTTGCTGCCAGCAGAGGCTGCCCTCTCCCTCCCCCCCCCTCTCTTCCCCCTAACTCCCTCTCCCCCCCTTTCCCCCCTCTCTCTCTCTATTACCTCCTCTAACTCCCCACTTAATCTCCCCTCTCCCCCCCCCCCCTAACTTCCCTCTAACTTCCTCCCTTCCCCTCTCTCCTCCTTCCTCCCCCTAACCTCCCTCCCTCTCTCCCTCCTCCCTCTCCCTCTCTCCCCCCCTCTCCCCCTCTAACTTCTCCCTTCCCCTCTCTTCTCTCCTCCCTCCTCCCTCTAACCCCCTACCCCTCGGTTCCATCGGTTCAAGCAGCGTTCTAATCTTCACAATATCCACATAACAGGCGAGGCGGCCAGCGCGGACATTCAAGCTGCAGCTGAGTTTCCAGACAAGTTTCAAGACTTCGTTAGACGAGAGAAAATTCCTGCTTGTCTCATCTTCAATGTTGATGAGACCGCACTTTACTGGAAAAAAATGCTATCTCGAACATTCATTTCTAAGGAAGAACGTCAAGCCAGTGGTTTCAAAGCTGCGAAAGATCGACTAACACTTCTGCTGGGTGGTAATGCCACTGGTGATTTCAAACTGAAACCTTTACTAGTGTACCATTCAGAAACACCCCGTGCAATGCGAGGCACAGACAAGACAAGTCTACCAGTTGTGTGGCGATCAAACAGAAAGGCGTGGGTTACACGGGAAATTTTTCAAGAATGGTATTCTAATAGTTTTTGCCCATCAGTCAAATCATACTGTGACAGAAATGGGCTTGAACCTAAAGTTATATTACTCTTAGACAATGCCCCAGGACATCCAACCTCACTTGATACGCCCAGAGACTTAAAAGTGTACGTAAAGTTCCTTCCACCAAACACTACGTCAATATTACAACCTATGGACCAGGGAGCAATAGCAAACTTCAAAGCTTATTACCATCGCCGCACTTTTAGCCAACTAATTCATGAAACTGACGGGGAAGGAAGACAGTCTATGCGAGAGTGGTGGAAGTCATACAACATTATGAAGTCTATTCACAACATAGAAGAGGCTTGGAAGGAAGTTAAAATGAGTTGTATGAATGGGGTGTGGCGTAATCTTTGGCCAGATGTAGTGGAAGCACCTAGAAGAATTGTCCAGATGCAGAGACAAGTGCTTGAAGACATTGCTGCAATGATTGAGGGGTCTGAACTTGAAAATGTCACGGTAGAAGATCTCGTAGAACTTGTAGCAACGCACGACGATCCTATTAGCAATGAAGATCTGATCGAGTTACAGAATAATCCTATCTACGATGAGGAAGAACAAGTAGAAGAGAAAGTTTTATCTTCAGGGGAAATACAAAATGCACTTTCAAAAATTTATTCAGGTTTGGACATATTGCAGAGTATAGACAATAATGATGACCGTGTCTTGACCGTGTGTCAAACAATTAAAAACAGTGTTGGGTGTTATGAACGTATTTTACAAGAACGTAAACAAAACGTTACCCAAAAGACAATAGATGTATTTTTCCGTAAAAAATAAGAGTATGTATTGCATAAAGTGTTCTTAGAATTAAAGTGATCGATTAAAATGATTTGTATTTTTTTGTATTAAATTTTGACTATGTTTAATCATAAACCTCGATATACGCGAATTTCAGTTAACGCGATTTTTTTCGGAACGTATCCCTCGCGTAAAGCGGGGTATTACTGTATATATATACATATATATATATATATATATATATATATATATATATATATATATATATATATATATATATATATATATATGTATGAGGGCAACACACTTACCAAGTATATTAATGACGAAATAAATTTTTAATGAAATCATAGATTTACTGAGATTTTGAATTACCAGTAGAAACACCATATCTGTACTGTCCATAAAAAGTAATACCTTTGTTCATTTTTAAAGCATTGTTAAATAAGAAATCTTTAACATAAAGGCACATGCCTCTTTAAACACTCTGTACATTTTCTTTTTTGGACAACAAACACTCCAGCACATCTCATTTTTAAGACGTTCGTTCACACCTTAAAACCTTAACATTTTAAAACGTCGCCTATTAATTTTGCCGTTTGATATTGTTAAATATTTGAACCCTGCGACCTTGCTTTTTCTTCTTCTTCTTTCAAAGTAACATAGGGAACAACGAAAACATCATTTAATTGAATCGACTGAATGAACTTGCTATATTTTATTGCTGAATATGTTGATTTATTTTTGACAATGATAATGATTAGTATTGTGAACATCATTTAAAATCGCAATAGACAATCAATTTTCTTATAGCTATTAAACCGAATAGTAACAGAGAAAAATTAAAATATGTATATTGTGTTTGTAAACTTCGAAAAGGCATTTGACAGTGTAGATTGGTTAAGATAGATATGAAAATTGAAGATATGCAGATGCATAGAAAAAAACAGCTCTAAATTCAGTTCGCAGCATTATTAAATTGTAAGTTATATCTCATAAAAGAAGCTCTATTTTTAAAATTAGATATACAGATTCATTCTGTGTCTCTATAGAGCAGTTTTTAGACCATTATTTGTACAAAAACTAATGTAAGCTTAATCTTTAAATTAAACTCCTTAGCTTTCTCTCATTTTGGTCATGGCCAAGCCAAAGTTGTTTCGTAACGACGCATTTATCGAGGCTTCTCTGGACCTGTTTAACTGACTTGAACTGACATGAGCCGGGTAGTATTATACATCGGAATATAATTCAAACGGGTCAAGTATGGAAAATAAGCCACATGAGGGAGAATTTCTTAACCGAAATCTGAGATGGCTTCCAAGTTCTTTTTATTGCGTAGGACTTGGCTTTATATTACAGCCTGTAAATGGTATTTTTTCTTCAGGTGCATCACTAACACGGCTCGGCTCTTACTGCTAGAGTGCCGATGTCATGGACTGGCCAGGTCGATGCACCTCATAGTGGATCACGCCTATGTGATCCCACTAAATGTACCATTTTGAATGAATGCTCAATTTCGCGATGCTCATTCATATCTGGATAACTCTATGATTTTTCGCCTCTTAGGATTATCATATGATATCCACTTTTCATCGTAACTAACAATTTTGTTAAGAAAGTTATTTTTCTTGAACCTGGAGAGCAAGAAGAGCGCAATATCGAAAGATCGGTCCTTATTCTTGAAAATGAGCTCGTCAGAGACCTATCTGGCTCCTTGCAAATCATCTCTAGCATCTGTAAACAATAAGAAATAGCTTGCTCGGTCACTCCGAGTGTCTTTGCAAGTTTCAATTGAGTTTAGCGAGGATTCTCGCTCAAGATTTATACCAACTCTGACTGTCTCCAATGTATCATGTTATACGTCTTCTTCAGGGATCTTCAAAATTATTGTATTCTTTCGAAATTATGGCATTTTTTCATTATTTTCAAATTTAACAGAAATACTATGTAGAGCGAATTGTACAATTTCTCTCTCACCTCTGATCCTGATTGATAACTCATCATATGTGATATTAATTATGTTAGTTATTTACATACCTCCAAACATTTCTCAACAAGGGCTTAGTACATTATTCGAATACGTGGAAGTACTTCACTTAATGTACAATAAAGAGATTTTGCGATGCTTATTTTCAACATGCCTTTATCGTTACCGTTATTAAAAGCATGCGCAATATAAACGCGGAGGAATTGCACATCAAAAAAATTTCAACTCTTAAAATAAGCATTATTAGGTGTGCTGCAGGGAAATCCCTAAAGCGCTACAGGAACAACACGTGTGCGGAAAAAGCAATTCACGTAGGTCTTGAATCGCTGTAGATTGTACTCGGTGGGAAACACAGTCCTGGCCAAATTATTCCAAAGGGATGAAGTTCTCCATATAAAAGACTGCTTGAAAAGATTTGTACGAGGAGTAACAAGCTGAACCTTATACGCGACGTGTATTCCTAGCATGCACCGCTCTGGGAGGAATTAAGCGGGCTACATCCATCGAACACTTTCCATGGAAATACTTGTAGAATAGACTCAAGTCGTCAACCGTTCTTCGACGTTCCAACGAATTAAGGCTCCCGTCAGTTCCGGGTCTCCAAAATCCAACAAATGCAGTTTATGTTTGGGAGCAGAGTCTCAAACATGGGAGCAGTATTCCACAGTTGGTCGAATTTGAGCTTTGTACAGAATTAACAGTTGTTGTGGAGTGTAAAGCTTTCTGGTTTGAAATAATACTCCCAGCTTTCAAGAAGCTCTCTTTGCTATTCTTGCAACATGTTCATGTCAAGACAGTTGCTCTCCCCAATTAACGCCCAACAATTTAAATGACGATGTTAGAGGAAGGGAGTGCCCCGACATAACTATGTCGGGTTCAGTAACGTTAACTTTTTTATAAAAAACTGCCGCCTGGTTTTTTGAAGCGTTGAATTCCACTTGGTTACTGTCACCCCAAGATAAAATTTCTTCCAGGTCTTTGTTAAGTTGAACGACTTTCTGCTGTCTGCGCATATTCGTCTGAATAGCCGATGTCCGAGCGTTCAAAGTGAATGAAGAGATAAGCGTACTGTCATCTGTAAAGCTGTAGATTGGATTCCTGGTCTTTTCCAGCAGATCGTTTATGTAAATGAGACAGAGAGTAGGAGACAGTATGGAACCCTGGGGCACACCGACGTTGATCGTGCCAAACACTGTCGAGGGCCTTAGATGTATCAAGAGCAACCGCTCGAGACTCTCCAAATTGTTCAGTTACGCTGTTCCAAACATGTGTTACATAAGATCTCCTGTTGATCTATGTTTACGAAAGACATAGTGACGGTATTGTCACGTAAGAAGAAGCGACGACAGAAGGTGGATTAAGAAAATCACAGAGCGGAGTCCAGTTGAAAGAAGGAAGAGGGGAAGACCTAGGCAGTCATGGCGGGATGACGTCGATGAGGCAATGGAAAACAGAGCATTACAGGAAGGAGACTGGGAAGATCGAAGAGAATGGAACGCGAGGCTATGAGAAGGGAGGCAGTGTCAGGTGCCCTTAAATATATATATATATATATATATATATATATATATATATATATATATATATTTATATATATATATAT
Organism: Pachyrhynchus sulphureomaculatus; assembly: GCA_019049505.1. Lineage (NCBI taxonomy): Eukaryota > Metazoa > Arthropoda > Insecta > Coleoptera > Curculionidae > Pachyrhynchus > Pachyrhynchus sulphureomaculatus. Next base: position 147,143,811 of record CM032455.1, on the reverse strand, counting down.
ATATATATATATATATATATATATATATATATATTTATATATATATATATATATATATATATATATATATATATTTATATATATATATATATATATATATATATATATATATATATATATATTTATATATATATATATATATATATATATATATATATATATATATATATATATATATATATATATATATATATATATATATATATATATATATATATATATATATATATATATATATATATATATATATATATATATATATATATATATATATATATATATATATATATATATATATATATATATATATATATATATATATATATATATATATATATATATATATATATATATATATATATATAATAAAAGACTGTTTTTAGTCAATTTCCACTGGTTTATTTATAATAAACGCTTTTCGCTGTCAATGCAGCTTCTTCGGATCTACATTATACACAATGTATAATGTAGATCCGAAGAAGCTGCATCGACAGCGAAACGCGTCATCATAGTTACAAATAAACCAGTGGAAATTGACTAAAAACAGTCTTTTATTATATATTTATATGAATTCCCATCAAATAGAAGCTACAACCATATATATATATATATATATATATATATATATATATATATATATATATATATATATATATATATATATATTCTTCGGATCTACATTATGCACAACTAGCCGTGCCCGTGGCTCCGCTCGCGTGGACTTGATTTACCTTTATCGTCACTGCTTATTCGTTATGTTTATATTATTATATAGCTCGAGAGGCCTTAGAGGCCCATGGCTTGGTTGCAAACTCGTCTCCACTTCTTTTTGTCTCCTGTTAGCTTTTCCCAGTACGGGATTCCCATCAACTCCAGATCTTGCTTTACTGCCTGAATCCAAGTAGATAGAGGTCTACCCTTGCCTCTTCTTCCAACCACTCCTCTTATTAGGGCTTACTTTGCCTGTCTTTCTTCCTTCATGCCACGTGTCTCAACCATCTTAATCGCTGGCTTCTTATGATTTGGCTTATAAAGGGTAACGTATATAGGCATTTTAATTCGTAGTTTGTTCTTTTTCTCCACAGTCCCTCTTTTTTCCTTCCTTCATAGATTCTTCTCAAAGCTTTCCTTTCCCACATCTCCAACGTCTCCTTTTCTCTTGCATTTAGTTTCCACGATTCGTGGGTCTGACAACTGCCGCATGTATGTTTTATTTTGCTTTTCTTTATACATTCTTTGATTTCAATATTGGATTCATTGTCTACTTTTTCAAACATATATCTTTTCCCTAAGTTGTTTATTATATCTAAACTTTTGTTGTTTTTATTATCCTTCTTCTTTGTAATTTCCATGTATTTTGTTTTTTCCTCATTTATCTTTAGTCATCTCATCCTTCCCCTTTCTTCTATCCTACTTATGGCTTTTTTGAGGTTCTCTTTTGCTCTTGCAATTACTGCTACATCATCCGCATAGGCCAAGCATTGGCAGGTTTGTTGTTATATCGTTCCATTTGTTTTTATTTCTGACTCCCGGATAATCTTCTCTAATACCAAATTAAATAGACATGTCGACACGGGATCCCCCTGTCTTAATCCTCTCTTCACCTTAAACTTGTCTGATACTTTGCCCTCAACCAACACTCTATTTTCTGTGTCATTCAGGGTCATTCTCATCATGCGAATCAATTTACTTGGAATTTTTAGTTCTTCTATTATCTTGTAGAGTCTTTCTCTATTTACAGAGTCATATGCTTCTCTGAAATCCACAAAGACCAAGTGTGGTGCCAAATTTTGTTCTAAGGTATTACCTTGGTTTTGCTTAATCGAAAATATCTGGTCTGTAACCGAACTATTTTTCCTCAATCCACACTGGTACTCTCCCAGAATAGACCCGGCTTTCTTTTCTAGTCTGTTTTTGATAGTCACCACTACTATCTTGTACACGACATCCAGTAAGGCTATTGGTATATAATTAGCACATATAATTTTTTCTCCTTTTTTGTATATTGGACAAATGAGCGACTCTCTCCAGCTCACTGGCATCTTTTCTGTTTCCCATATTTCTTGCACCAACCAGCATATTTCATTTTCCAGATCTACTCCTCCAGCTTTTATCATTTCTACTGTTATACAATTTCCACCCGGGGCCTTATTTTTTTTTGGGTTCTGAGTATTTCCCTTATTTTTTCCCTCCTGCCCTTCAGTTAATTTTGCTTCCTATTTCTCATTTAACTCCTCATTTTTATCTCCATTTAATGTTTCTTTAAAGTATTCCGCCCATCTATTCAGCCTTTCTGCTAAATTTCCATCTTTTTTCCTACATATTAGCATTTTGTCTCTGTTTATTCACTTTGTATTTTATAAAAAAAAAACATGTAAATCGGATAAGTGGTTCTTATGTGCTAAGCGCACTAATGGTCAGACAGACAGACAGAGAGACGTTACGTTTTATATATATTATATGTATATTTTTTTATATATATTAGATTAAGAATTAAAAAAAAAACCACGTAAATCGGATTAGTGGTTCTCGAATGATAAGCACACTAACGGACAGACAGACAGAGAGACGTTGCGTTTTATATATATTATATAGATCATTATTATTATTATATAACCTGGTCAGGGAACATATGTATGAATTAAAAAAAACACGTAAATCGGATAAGTGGTTCTCGCGTGATAAACGCACTAATGGACAGGCAGACAGACAGAGAGACATTGCATTTTATGCAAACTTTTTTCCGACTTCACTCACTATTATCGTCACTGCTCATTCCTTATGCTACCTATCGTAATAAAATATACCCTATAACCTGACCAGAGAACATATGTATGTTTTAAAAAAAATGTACGTAAATCGGATAAGTGGTTTTCCAGTGATAAGCGCACTAACGGACAGACAGACAGACAGACAGAGAGACGTTGTATTTTATATATATATTATAGATGTATAATGCAGATCCGAAGAAGCTGCATCGACAGCGAAACGCGTCATCACGATTATAAATAAACCAGTGGAAATTGACTAAAAACAGTCTTTTATTATATATTTATAATAAATTTCCATCGAATAGGAGTTACAACCATCCGAAATATATATATATATATATCTATATATATATATATATATATATATATATATATATATATATATATATATATATATATAGATATATATATATATATATATATATATATATATATATATATATATATATATATATATATATAATATATATATATATATATATATATATGTATATATATATATATATATATATATATATATATATATATATATATATATATATATATATATATATAACGAAAAGGCCAAACTAATTAATTTCAACGGACGGTTTCTCCGAAAAGAAATAAAATATCTGAAAATTTCAAAATGTATTTTGAAGGAGAAGAGTAGTACTTTCAGATACCGCACCTAGTTTGGTGGAGAAAAATTAATTCTTGGTGTAATATAATCCAGAATATAGCTAGAAACCATGTTTTTTCATTTTTAGGTTAGGATATCTCCAAAACCTGATGATGGAGCAATTCTGATGTCGGATTTGAATTCAGTGCACCAAAAACCTTCGAAATAGTGTAGTCTAGTTTGAAAAATGTTGGTCTGTGTTATTATTATTATAACGTGCCAATTATAGAAAATATGTAGTGCGCGGACAAAATGAAATGAAAAAGTCAAATTCAGTATACTTCGGTATTGCGTGCTTGGAACGAAAGCACTGGGTAAATTACCTTACCAATTTTTAATATCTGGGTGTCACGAAATGTTAAGATTCGTTAAAATTTCGAAGTCGAATTTTTAACGAATTCAATACTTTCTCTCTAGTTAGATCGACGGAATACATAACATTACTATTAGGTGTCTATTTTGGCAACTATATCAAACATTGCGATGTATTACGAAAATAACATACGGAAAAAGAAAGTGATGATTAAACTATAGGTAATTTAAACACGTGAAAATAATGTAATAATTTAACTCCAATCGGTGATAATGTTTTTCGTAATGGAATGTTCCTTTTTTAGATATCGTGGAATTTCCTTATTTGTGATTTTTATTAACGATTTAAAGCATGCTTTGTATTATTTATAAAAATGTATTTGCACCTTCTAAAATGGTCTAAATGGGAGTTTCTCTGAACATATGCAATGATACCAGCGCGATCTCTTAAGTTACCTACCTAACCACGAGGGAAACATGCAAAGCATAACACTAAAATTAAGGACGCTGAGCCAGCCCTGACGCCGCCGCCCTGGTCCTTCAGATAAGGACCCTCTATAAATAGTAATCCCTGACACAGAACAGATTAGATCTGGGGGCACGTTAGTGTCACTGACACACTCACCGATCATCAAAATTCTAAGGTACTTCTAGCAGACACATAAACTTCAAATTTTGAATTTAGTTAGTGTTTAGCCTATAAAGCAAGGAAAAACTGAAACATCCCGAAATTTCAGTCCCGTTTTCTAAATTGTACAGTCACTTAAGCCAAAAAAGAGGGTCAACCTCGGAATGAGAGATAATAAGCTGTAAACTTGTATAAAACTTTATTTTGGCATTCTAAAAGTTGTCTCAAAAGTCTCATAAAATGTCGTGTCCGCGTCTTAAGATATTCAAGGTCAAAGGTCGCAAAAATCGGTTTTTCGCAAATATCTCGCTTCCTATGGTTTCAATGATATTTACATTTATTATAAAAATTGTAGAGCATAAAATTCTCTACAAATTTTATTCTAAACATTTTTTTTATACGCCTAACCGTTTTTGAGATAGAACGTGGAGAGCGCGCAGCGCTCAGCATAGCATAATGCAAGGTCAATCGTGAGTCCCGGTAAATAATACGTCTTATAAAGTTAATTAATCACTAAAAAATCCATAATTATGAATAATTTGTATTATTTATTAATTAATATATTATATTTAATAATATTTTTCATTTATCAAATATATTCGTTTAATAATACTTACCTACTTCGTGTAATTAAAAAAGTGAAATACTTTAAGTATATTTTAATTATAAAAAAGTATGAAGATGATGCTTCCATGACAGTAGGGCTAGAAGGGAATATAGTTATTAAAATAGGAGCAAAAGTCATGTTAAGACGAAATATTGACGTGAGTCTTGGCTTAGTCAACGGTTCTATCGGTGTAGTACAAGGAGTAAAGGTTGATCCTGAAAATACAAATAAAATAAAAAAAAAAATACATATTATATTTAATAATGAACATCTTTACGAGCTTGGTCCAGTCAAAACTAAATTTGAAATTATTAGTAGAGCCTATGTTCATTGCGAACAGTTTCCGATATGTATAGCCTATGTTATTATCCTACACAAAATTCAGGGGTCTAAACAGTGCACTAATGGCCATCGGTTCTTCAGTGTTCACATGCGGTCAAGCATACGTGGCCCTTTCGAGAGTGACAAGTCTGGGCGGATTACATCTAATTAATGTCGACTTCGGTAGTATCAATGCTCAGGAGTCCGCAATCGTTGAATATAATCGACTTAGAAGCACTTATCGTCCAGACTTGTCAAAAATTGTTATACCATAGCCTTTGAGAAAAACTAATAGAGACAGGGAGTGGGCTTTAAGAAAATCCATAGCTGACGTACAAGAAATATTACCCGAGAAGAAAAAAAAAAGAGGACTACCTACAAAAAGAAATGAGATCCCATCAAAAACATAAAATGTAAAAAAATGCCAAGTCTCGCAACGCAGTCCTTCCACCACAAAAAGTTGTGAGATCTCATGTAAAACCAAGTCAGTTATTTTAGTTAGTATCTATGGAAGCACCTGTTCAACAACTTTGTCATAAATTGTTATCTATTTAGTTACCTACCAACATTTATAGTGACCGTATCAATATTAGACATCTTTATTTCTATAATAAATATAATTACTTGGCAATCGCACGGCAACATAATCACATAAGAATAATCTACTATTTAAAATACTTTATTCTTAAGTGCACTGTTTAGACTTACTTAGCAATCGAAATAGTAGATTATTTTTATGTGATTATGTTGCCGTGCGATTGCCAAGTCATTATATTTATTATAGAAGTGAAGATGTCTAATATTGATACGGTCACTATAAATGTTGGTAGGTAACTAATTAGATAACAATTTATGACAAAGTTGTTGAACAGGTGCTTCCATAGATACTAACTAAAATAACTGACTTGGTTTTGCATGAGATCTCACAACTTTTGGTGGTGGAAGAACTGCGTTGCGAGACTTGGCATTTTTTTATATTTTATGTTTTTGATGGGATTAAGACTAAATCTACGAAAACAACACAGTGAACATACAAATAGGACATAAAATAGTGAAGAGACTCCAAACATCAAAAGGCCTATTACAAGGATGCTCTACATCCCCAACACTATTCAAAATATACCTCGAACAAACATTAAAAAAATGTAGTGGAATGGGAGTCCCAATACGAAAAGATTACTTATATACTCTAAGTTTCGCAAACGACCAAGTAATCGTAGCGCAAGATGAGGAAGACCTCAGTTATATGGTAAGAAAACTGAAAGAAGAATACACTAAAGCAGGATTAGCAATAAACTTTGATAAAACGGAATATCTAACAACAAAGGAGGGAAACGTGGAGAATATAGAAGTCGATGACGAAACAATAATCAATGGAACCGATAGATTTAAATATTTAGGAATCATCATTTCAAAAAACGCAACATTAGAAGAAGAGATTAAAACTAGATTAGGACAAAAGCGGACATGCATAAGACAATTAAATTTGATCCTGTAGGTCAAACACATTACAAAAAGAAACAAAACACGCATATACAAATCAATAATACAAAGCATAATGACCTACGGGTCAGAAACATGGACGATCAACAAAAGAAATAAATCTAAAATTAACGCGGTAGAGATGGAGTATTGGAGAAGATGTTGTAGAGTGACACGTATGGAGAGAATAACAAATGAAGAAATAAGAAGCAGAATGAACATCAAAGAGAACGCAGTAAACACCTTTGAAGAAAAACGATTAAAATGGTATGGACACATAAGACGGAGCGAAGATAATAGGTGGATAAAGAAAATAACGGAGTGGAGCCCTATAGGGAGAAGAAAAAGAGGAAGACCCAGACGATCGTGGAGAGACGATGTGGACGAGGCTATGGAGGACAGGGGCTAATAGATGGAGACTGGGAAGCTAGAAACGGATGGAATCAAAGGCTCAGAGAAGGAAGACAGCGTCAGCTGTAGAAAATCCTTGATATTTATCTAGTATATACTTTATTTTTTTTTTAGTTTTACCGTAATTTAAAAAAAAATATTTAAAATGAAATGCTTTCAGTTGTATTGGGAATTATGCTTCCAACCTTATTTATGTTTAAATTAACGTTTCTGTATACCACTAAATGTCTTGAAATTGGCTATTAAGGGGTTTCTTGGGGTGATGATTATGAATCTGATGACAGATTTGAAAAATTCAAAATGGCGGATACAATATGACGGCTAGAGAGTACGTAATTCATTTAATTTCTTCGAGTAATTTAGAATTTTTGTATTTTCAGTAACTGTTTTCTTTGTATCTGGATGTTTAAATGAAATATAAATACTTTATACTTAAAGCTTAGACTTTTATCTTTCATTTCCCACCTTTTTTTTTATTTTAAGTTTAAGTTTTGTGATTAATAACACAGCCCAACGATGAAAAAACTTTTTTAATAATTTTTACCTGATTCCTATGTTTTTTGGTGTGCCGAGTCCGAAAATAATAATAAAAAAGTCGTATCGCCCACCAATTTTTCACATTTTAATATTTAAAATGTGAAATGTTTATTTTTTATCATTCGAATGTTATCATTTTGGCAATAAAATTAGAATTTTATAAGGTTGGCAGTAAAATCAAATGGTATTAGGTTGGCAGTTCCGATAAATGTCACAGCTGTTTGTTTTCTTCCAGCTAATATAACCTCGCATTCCAGTGTTTAACCCATGTGCTTTAATTGACACTCAAAGTATGGCTAATCGTGGTTGTAAAAACTCTCCCAACATTTTTTGTGATATATGTGGCGAGTTTGTAGTTAAAAAACATCAAAGAAACATTAATAAGTTTGTAAAAGAAATATACTGTAGAAATCCGTAATCAAGAAAAATGTTGAGCTCCTCACAAAGTATGTTATATTTGTGTCGAGGATCTTGGGAAATGGTATAAGAAAGAAAAGAAAGGTTTTAGATTTGCAGTACCCATGGTATGGAGAGAGCAAGAAAATCATTCAAATGATTGTTATTTTTACAGCGTTGATGTTTCTGGATATAACTCCAAAAATAAGAAAGTAATTGTCCATCCTAACTTTACTTCAGCTAATCGGCCTCAGTCTATTGATGACGTTTTACAGTCCAGTTCCGAATTTAATGAAAATCGATGAATTTCAATGTTCACTAGAAAATTTAAAACCACAGTTGTTTACACAAGCTGAGTTAAATGATTTAGTAAGAGATTTGGGTTTGAGTAAAGTTCTAGGCTGAAAGAAAAACATTTATTGGAATCTGGAACATCTATTGACCATTATAGAACAAGAGATCAAAATTGTAGCCTAATCGAATAAAAGTACGGTTTAAGTTTTTATTGAAATTTAATCGATATCATATTGTGAGAGAACTGTGGGTGATACAAAAAAACTGTTACCAGATACGAACAGAACAACGCAATTGAACACTTTGGAGAATCTCGAGCGGTTGCTCTTGACATATCCAGGGCATTCGACCGTGTTTGGCACGATGGACTGTTGGCTAAGTTACGCTCTTATGATATGTCTGAAAGGTTCTGTTTGTGGCTCTCATGTTTCCTCAGAGAGCGTTCTTTACGAGTGGCGGTCGACGGATTTCTTTCCAACACCCTCACTATCAACGCTGGTGTGCCCCAGGGTTCCATACTGTCTCCTACTCTCTTTCTCATTTACATTAACGATCTGCTGGAAAAGACCGGGAATCCAATCTATAGCTTTGCAGATGACAGTACGCTTGTCTCTTCATTCACCTTGAATGCTCGGACATCGGCTGCCCAAGCGAATATCCGCAGACAGCAGGAGGTCGTTCAACTTAACAAAGACCTGGAAGAAATTCTATCTTGGGGTGACAGTAACCAAGTGGAATTTAACGCTACAAAAACCCAAGCGGCAGTTTTTTCTAAAAAAGTTAACGTTGCTGAACCCGACATAGTTATGTCGGGGCACTCCATACCCCTAGCATCGTCGCTCAATTTGTTGGGCGTTAGTTTGGGAGCAAATATGTCCTGGCATGAACATGTTGCAGGCATAGCAAGGAGAGCTTCTCAAAAGTTGGGAATATTATTTAGAACCAGAAAGCTTTACACCCCACAACAACTGTTAATTCTTTACAAAGCCCAAATTCGACCAACTATGGAATACTGCTCCCACGTTTGGGGCTCCGCTCCCAAACATACACTGCATTTGTTGGATTCTGTTCAGAGAAGAGCGGTCCGTCTGATTGGGGGCCCGGAATTGACCGGCGGCCTCGATTCGCTGGAACATCGAAGAACGGTTGGCGACTTGAGTCTGTTCTACAAGTATTTTCATGGAAAGTGTTCGAAGGATGTAGCCCGCTTAATTCCTCCCAAAGCGGTGCATGTAAGAAATACACGTCGCGCTGGTGCTTCGCATCCGTATGAGGTTCAGCTTGTTACTCCGCGTACAACGCTTTTCAAGCAATCTTTTATATGGAGAACGTTATCCCTTTGGAATAATTTGCCCAGCGCTGTGTTTCCCACCGAGTATAATTTACAGCGATTCAAGAACAACGTGAATCGCTTTTTTCCGCACTCGTGCCGCTCCTGGAGCGCTTTAGGGACTTCCCTGCAGCACGTGTGCCAGACCAAAAAAAAAAAAAAAAAAAAAAAAAAAAACGTTTTTTTAGCACCCAAAAATACATAACACTTAGATGTATTGGTTTAAAAAGTTTTTACAAATATTTTTTTTTGTTGGCCTGTGTAATAAGCAAAAAATACGTTTATCATCAACACTTTTTTAAGAGCAAAATTACAAAAAAAGAGAAAGCTTTTTTAAGTTTTTAAAGATTTTCTAATATCAAGTATACTTTTAACTGTAACTGAAAAAAAAAAAAATGTCCGACTTTTTTGACCATTTCGTACTACTTTGAAAGTAAAAATGGCAGCGGCGCACTACAGAAGGCAAATTTTCATATTTTAAAACTCAATTTTTAAATAACACAGACAATGTAGGTATTTTAAGTTATTCTTACAATGAAACTTAGGGTATAATAATGATATATGCACAAGGATTTTTGTCTTAATGCTGTATTTTATTAAATATTTGGAATTTACTGTATGTCCGTTAAAATCATGCAAACAAAAATTTTGTTTTAAGTTTTACAAATTATAAAGCAACAAAAATAGAAACTATTAGTATCATTGGAAAGCTGAAAGTCTCCTCTTCAAAATATTCTTCTTTTAATTTTTTTTTTTACACTCTGAAAACAAGGAATATCGATTAACCTTCGAGTGGTGCGCGTAGACTTTCAAATTAACCTGTTTAGGGCGCTACATTTTTTGAAGCACCTATCCGAATTTTTAATAAATTCTCAATTTTGTTTATAAAATTTTCCACTCTTTCATGTGGTGCTATTAGTTTTTCGGTATCTTTTTTATTTTTCGAGATAATATCGAAAAACCGAATTTTTGGTTTTATTTTGGATTTTGTGGGCTTAGTGTACATCAAACTTTGGCAAACTTTTTTTTACGTATTCTACGTCCAAAAAATTACACCTGTATGTCAAAATGCAGCTTGTTAACATTTAATGTTCAGGCTCACTGCTGTGCGATAGAGGAGATCATTCAAGAGTATCCCAGCGATAATATATGTGTCCTAGGTGACTATAACTTGCCTCATGTAGAATGGACTAGTAACAGTTTTGGAAGTTCAGCCATTGGCCATGGTGGGGACGTTGTGAGGCTACTTAGTGACTGTTTCTCTTATAATCAGTTATTTCAAGTGAACGAAATTAGTAATGCGAATGGTGTGAAATTAGATCTGGTGGTAACACGAGACAGTAGAACATCTGTTCGTGTGGCACTAGAGACTCTGCTGCCCTGCAACCGGCACCATCCTTCCCTTATGGTTGATGTGCTGCTTAATGAGCATCCTGAGCGTTTGCACTATGATTTCAGTTTCTATGACTTTAAGCGTGCGGACTATAATATGTTAAATAATTATTATCACTCAGTGGACTGGGAATATGTCTTGGGTGGCATTGCAGATATAAATGCTGCAAAGTCTGTCTTCGATGAAGTTTTGTATGCTGGTATTAGTCTGTATGTCCCTGTGGTTCGTTCCAAAAATCCGAAGTTCCCGAAGTGGTTTTTTGATGAACTTAAAGATCTTATCTTAAAAAAGAAGTTGTGTCACAAATAATACAAAAAAAACCCGTCGGTGGGAAACTTATCAGAAGTTTTCGGAGTTAAGAACCCAATCCAATATCTTAAAGAGCAACTGCTACTTGCAGTATATTAAAAATATTGAGACAAATTTAAAGCATATCACCAAACAATTTTGGAATTTCATTAACAGTAAAAAGGGGGGCAAGTCCACCCCTATCTTAATAAATCTAGACGAGCTAACAGGGACGGATGGACAGACTATTGTGGAAATTTTTAAGTCTCATTTTCAGGGTGTGTATAGGACCGATACTGACGGTGGTGAGCCTGGGCTTGAGGATGGTGGGATAGTAGTGGATCATTCTCCTCTGTTGAGATCTCCCTGAGGGAGGTGTTTAAATAAATGTCCAAACTTGACATAAATAAGGGACCGGGTCCTGATGGTATATCTCCCAGATTTTTGATTGACTGTGTCTATGCTTTGGCCAAACCGCTCCATATGCTTTTTAAAATGTCCCTAGAGAGCGGTGTTTTTCCTGACCAATGGAAATATAGTTTCATTACTCCAGTATTTAAGTCCGGCGACAAATCAGACGCTAAAAATTATCGACCTATTTCCATTCTAAGTTCTATTCCAAAAGTATTCGAAAAAAATTGTTTGCGACAAATTAAAACCATTCATAAAACCTTTTTTGGTTCCGGAACAGCACGGTTTCGTTGGTGGCAGATGGACGGCTACAAACTTAATATTGTTGGTTCAAAGTACTGTTGATGCAATGGAGGCGGGTGGTCAGGTTGACGTGGTTTATACTGATTTCAGCAAGGCCTTCGACACAGTCAACCACGATATCCTGATAGGGAAGTTAAGAGATTATGGGTTTTGTGGATCACTACTGAATTGGTTGACCTGCTACCTTACATACAGGAAACAGTTTGTTAAAGTAAAGGGCTTTGTGTCGAGTGAGGTATCTGTTGCATCGGGTGTGCCGCAGGGTAGCCACTTGGGCCCGTTGCTGTTTAATATATTTATTAACGACCTACGAAAGATGATTCTATTTTCAAGGCCCTTGTTTTTTGCAGATGACTTGAAATTGTCTATGGCAATTCATTCTGTTGACGATGCTATGAGACTGCAGGGAGACTTGGATATGGTGAGTGAGTGGTGCAGGAGAAACAAAATGAAACTAAATATTAAAAAATGTAAGATTATGTCGTTCTTTCGAGTGAAAGTTCCGCTTTTGTATGACTTCTCGAAAGAGTCTCCTCATTGTGTGACTTGGGTATTTATTTGGACACTAAGCTAGATTTTCATATTCATTATGACTTTATTACTAACAAATGTATTAAACTCCTTGGCTTTGTCTGTAGAAATACTAGGGATTTCCAGACCGTAGATAGCGTGAATATTCTGTACAAGGCCTTGGTGAGATCTTCTTTGGAGTATCTGTCATGTGTGTGGTCGCGATCGTATGCTGTGCATATTGAGGGTGTTGAAAGGGTACAGAGGAAGTATGCTAGATATGTCTCTTGCAAATTTAAGTGGAACATTACTGCCTATGGGGACCAGCTACGAAGACTTCAGCTGCAATCACTTTCAAGACGTAGGAAAGTTGCTGATATATGTTTCTTATTTCGACTTGTAAATGGTCATATAGACTGCTCTGATCTCTTGAGTCTGATAAATTTTCATGTTCCACCAAGATCAACAAGAGACCACGTACTCTTTGCCCTGAGGTACCACAGATGTAACTATGGCCTATTCTCGCCGATCACTAGAATCACTAATGGTGTCAGCGGATCTTGATTTTTTTAATCTCTCTTTAAAACGTTTAAAAGAAAAACTGTTGACAGTCCACTGAGTTTTTGAAATGGTAATTACTGGTGTTGTTATTGTATTGTTATAACTTTACTATATTATTGAAATTTTTCTGTAAATACTTTGTACAAAATGGGTCTGCACGTAAATAAATAAATAAAAAAAACCCCTGGAGACTGGGCAATAAACACAAAAATAATTGTTTTTAAATAACACCTTATAATTAAAAATAGCTTCAAAAAATAAAAATAAATATTTTTATGCTAAAAATAAACAATAACGAAGAGTTTAAAATCCTATTGTTGTTGTTGGAATTGCTATTCTAGTCATTTCTCACGTACTACATCAGTAATATTAAATACAAATATTCGCTCATCTTTTATCCACTGGAATTTTCGCATTTTGCAAGTCCTTCAATAAAAAAATAAAATTCCCAATTACGCGTCTACTCATCTTAAATAAAATTAACAGAATTAGACTTAATTATAATTAACATATTTTAATGATACTTATTTCCAAATAACAAAAAATACTTTTAAGAATTGATTCTCTTTTTTTTGCTTTTTACGCGTCATTCATAAATACGAGTAATTCATATATCCTTGACATGCTGGAATCAGGATGCATTTGACGTTGATCAATTTTACTAATAATCCGAAATACCCATAGGCAGTTTGCAAGTAATAACTTTTTTTGCCTTTATTCATGTTTTTTTATGATAATTATTTTAAAATTAACCTTTTTTTGGGACACATTGTAGTATTGTAATTATCTGAAGCATCTTCTACTCTTCATATATTTCGAATCTCAATTTCTTTAATTATTGTAAACATTTTTCACGGTGGCAACAATAACAACTACTGATTTTATCTCATTTCCTGCGAAGCTACTTTTCCGGAGATACACTATTCTTTGAGGCATTTTATTAAATTTTAAAAAAAGTATTTTACTGGTTAGTACACTTTCCATCAAAGAATGAACATTAGTTGCTATATTTGCAGAAAAATATACAAGATAACATTAACCTATGTGGGTATCAGAAATAGTAAGAAGCAACAGCGTAGATATTTTTTAGGATATCTGTAATTTTTGAAAAAATAATAATTGAAATATTTAACGCACATCCTGTATTTATAAACATCTAGATCCTTGCCTATCCTTATGTGTAATTGCTTTTTAAGCGATCTTCACTCACTTGTCTGCCAGTAAAGTCGCCCTCAGGGACCCCAGTGGGGTCAAACGAATATCCCTCTGTCTATAATAATAATTCAAAGAGATATATTCGACATGTATTATCAGGGCATTATTCTTCTTTGTTGTTAAGTATTTATTAATATTTGTCCGCCTGACCATCACCATTATCTCTTAACAATAAATCAAAATATCCCGTACTGGCTTAAGCATTTTAACGCTATTTTTTTTTAATCATACAAACAAATGTATTACGTGTGGTACCTACTACACCTCTTACGTTACAACATCCACGCAAAATACGCACCTCGGGGCAGAACCACACGAGCACCCGGCGTCTACACCGATAACTTTCTCCGCTGATGGGATTCTTCACGTGGTTCTCGCCTCCGGTACCAACGAGGAGACTTGTGCTGGGAACCCAGACGGTCTTGGTCGACGGTTGTGATCGCTTCTGCCTGTGCAGCATCCGATAAGCTGCCGCAAGGAGTAGCGCGTCGTGGGTGCTTAAGTGATTATCAGCTGTTTTTTTTTTTTGCGGTGAGGCATCGCTGCATACTAGACTCAAAAGAAGAAAAATGGAGAATCCAGCAATTTTACGGTAAGTTTTTTTTTTAATTCAACAATAATCTTTTGAAAATATATATATATATATATATATATATATATATATATATATATATATATATATATATATATATATATATACTTACATA
This sequence comes from Pachyrhynchus sulphureomaculatus, assembly GCA_019049505.1. NCBI lineage: Eukaryota > Metazoa > Arthropoda > Insecta > Coleoptera > Curculionidae > Pachyrhynchus > Pachyrhynchus sulphureomaculatus. Next base: position 147,128,673 of record CM032455.1, on the reverse strand, counting down.
TAAGTTAGTTGGTATAATTAATTTTATGCTATTTTTATTAAATTTTTTAGCATATATATGCAGCTTCCATTGTTAAATTAAATGCATGTGTTTTCTTGAAAATGCGACATTAATTCTCTCAGTAAGCGAAGCGTCGTATTCGTCCAAAAATTACCTCCCAAGACTTTTCAGTTTCTTTGCCTTTGACGGTGTCTAAACCACAAACAACAGTTTACAATTTTTGTTTGTCGGTGTGTCTTTTTGTTGGCGCTATAACCCTCGAACAAAATGATCTATTGATTTCCAATTTGGTACACATATAATACTTAAAGTGGGAAAGGAACCTATAGATTTTGAGCAATATTTCTTTAGGGAAAGGGGAATGAAAGAGGTGGGGTCCATAAGTTTTTTCAAGGTTTAATGATATTATGAGACGTTTCCTTGTTTTTCAGTTGGAATAAGGAATACATTTTATACCTAATTATTTGTGGTTAAATATATACGGGTTTAAAGGATTGGGGGAATGGGTTCGAGGAGTTGCTTCGTATATGTCTTGTCCTTTTTAGGCTTCTTGGAGTTGAGGAGGTAAATTATATTACTTTGTTTACTATTTAAAATATTAACAAAAATCTTGAGCAGCATGGAGAAAATATCGACCTGAAACGGGGCTTTACTTTATTGGGGATTCTTTTTTATGAAAAAGGTTTACGCCTCAGTTATCGAATTTTCAACTGACTGTGAGCTGTTACAGTGGAACTGTAGAAGAGGGTTCCTCTTTGTGGAAAAAATCTTTACTCCTGGTCCTTAATTCCCAGTTTATTGTATTGGAACGGGTCTAAGCGTTTCGAATTCCACTGCACAAGGGTCTTTTTTATCAAGGGGTTTTGCCACCCGGTTGTCCTTGGTCATCTCATTGTGTATCGATTGAAGCTCGCCCTCTATAATCAGCCCCGTCATTAGTGTTAATTTTTTTCCTTGAAAAAATATCCATTGTATCTATATGTCTCCCTCCACTTGAGCCTGGCTACACCACTGGTAATTCCTTATGTTTAAATATTTTATTAAGAATGGAAGTCAGAAGATAAGGAAATGGAGATTTTTATAAATAATTACGTAGAATTGTTTAGTAGTAAGATGTTTCAATAAGAATATATATATATATATATATATATATATATATATATATATATATATATATATATATATATATAATATATATATATATGTATATATATAAATATATATATATATATATATATATATATATATATATATATATATATATATATATATATATATATATGTATATATATATATATATATATATATATATATATATATATATATATATATATATATATATATATATATATATATATATATATATATATATTATATATATATGGGTCATTCTTCGTCAACCGGATCCCCCCTATTAATCCATAAATTGACGCAATTTATGAGGACACAATCCGGTTCAGATTAAAGCTTATGATATGTAGTTTTGAATTTGGAGTGGCATATTAGGAAATTGTGCTGATTTGGGCTTAATACCGACCCAAATCTAAAAATGGATTGCAAAAAATTTCAGAAAAACTAAAGTAAAAATGTAATTTCCTAATATAACTTTTTTCTCTGATAATCTTATTCCACCCCAAAAAACCCAAAACTTTTGTAGGAAAATTTTTCTTTATGGCCTCAATTTTCGGAGATATTTATCACAGCGTATTCGCCATATTTTGAATATTCAACAATTTTTTTCTGGAAAATTAAAACTTTTAGAGAAATTATGTGAGAGTTAAAAAATACTTGTTTTTATTCGTAGAACCACCACGAATTTTTTTAGAATTTTTGAAGCACTTTTTATCAATTCGTTATTTTGACCTATATTCTTTCATATACTTATGTTTTCAATGAAAAATGTACTTATTTGGAATTTAATGATTATCTGTTTAAAAATTTTGAAAATTTTATGACAGGATAACGTTTTTGTAACGGCAAATTGTTTTAGAAAGAAAATGTAAAAAATATAGATCAAAAGAACGAATTATTAAAAAGTACTTAAAAAATTCTAAAAAACTAACAAAAACAAGTATTTTTTCTCTTTTACATAATTTCTCTAAAAGTTTTAGTTTTCGAGTAAAAATTGTTGAATATCCAAAATATTGCAAATACGCTGTGATAAATATCTCCGAAAATTGAGTCCATAAAAAAACTTTTCCTACAAAAGTCTTTTGAAGTAGAATTAGATTATCAGAGAAAACTTTTGATTATATTAGGAAATTACATTTTTACTTTAGTTTTTCTGAAATTTTTTGAAATCCATTTTAGCATTTGGGTCGGTATTGAGCCCAAATCAGCACGACTTCTTAATATGCCACTCAAAATTCAAAACAACATATCTTAATCTGGACCAGATTGTGTTCTCATAAATCGTGTCAATTTATGGACTGATAGGGGGGTCCGGTTGACGAAGAATGACCCTATATATATATATATATATATATATATATATATATATATATATATATATATATATATATATATATATATAAAGGAGAAGGGTAGTCTTGGCTGACTAGTTAAACAGCAGTATTATGTTCTTGGGGTAAGCGGTCTTTGGAAAAGAACTAAAAAGTTTTCCTCTCATACCACTAAAATAAAAATAAACATGATACTGGGCTTGAAGTCAAGAATAGAGAGAATCCCTCATCCCTCCCTCAGACTGAAAAATCTAAATAAACTACGAGACACTCTACGCACCAACTCCTATCCAATCCAATTAATAAATAAATTATTATTTAACTCAACCACACCCCCTGTACAACAAAACAACAATCTTACACCGGATATTAGTGCTTTCCTCTCTGAAAACCGAATCAAATCTTATTTTTCATTTCCATACATAAAAGAAATCTCCACAAAAACAATTCAACTTTTCAACCAATTACCTAATTTAAAAATTGCTTTTAAACACAAAAAAACTATCGACAATATTTTTACTTGTCTAAAAGACAAAGATGAAATCACAAAAGTTTCAGAAGTAGTTTACAGCATTCCTTGCTCTCAGTGTGAAAAAATCTATATAGGACAAACATCTAGAGTCCTAAAAGACAGAATCACCTCCCACAAAAGTGATTGCAGATTAAAGAAAAACTCTTGGGAGCTTGCCCAACATAGTAGCCAATTTTCACATGAATTTAACTTTTCTGAAACTAAAATCCTATGTAAAGAGAGAAATCTCGGCAGGAGAATCTTTAGGGAGATGGTGGAAATCCACCTTCAACCAAACTCGATCAATAAAAAAAAAACTGACATTGAAGATCTGAGTCTTATTTTCTCCAATTTATTACAAATAGGCAGTCAAAATGAAAACTCTTACAATATATCTGACATATCTCTTTGATAATAATCCCACTGATTTTCACTAACTTCTCAACTTTAAAACGATCAAACAAAATGGCAACGTCATTCTATTTTCAAATATAAATTAACCACAACTTAACTAAGAGATAGAAACATACTGCCCTTAGCAAAATGACAAGAAAATATAACAAAAAAATCCTTTATAAATTAAAATCACTTTACAACCACACAATTCTTTGTACTATTCTAACAAAATGAAGTAAAAATTTGTTATATTTTCCAGAGAAGAGTATGTCGAGTTTTCTTGTGTTTTTTCCTGTTTTTTTTTTTCTGATAACTAAGTGTAATAAAGTGCCCCCACAAACAACAAATTTTGAACACACCACTTAGCAGCTAAGTACTTTAATGTTGCATATAAAATAGGGTTGTTCTTTACTTTTAATCTTAAAAAATGCTGAAATCTACTGTAATTGTAGCCCTGATGAAGAAAATGAAATATTTTCCAAAGCTTGGCGTAGCTAAAAAGGTGTCCAAGCCTTTTTAGTTCTTTTCCAAAGACCGCTTACCCCAAGAACATAATACTGCTATATATATATATATATATATATATATATATATATATATATATATATATATATATATATTCATTAGAATATATATATATATATATATATATATATATATATATATATATATACATGTTAATACTGTAAAAATATTTAGAAGTAGAAAGCCGAAGAAACAAGCAAAAATGTTTCAGTTTTAATATGTTTAGTACACAAAGGAATTAAAGCATAATATTTTTCATGATTTCCAACCTTAAGAAAAAATGTATGTAGATGGCACTGGGAGAGTAACCTAAAAAATATTCCTTATACAGATTGCATTTACGGAAGAAATATTGGATAAAGTCTTCATCATTTCTTTACCCCCATTCCCCCATTTTTATATGAAAGAAAACCAACTACCGAGTGAAATACATCACAGTCGTCGACAAATTTAAATACCAATCATTCACGATTATTTAAGGAAATTTATTCATGAATGTGTTTTTTTTTTAAATTACGAATAAACAACAAAATAAGTAGAATCCATAAATGATGATAAATTTTAATTCACATAAAAAAATTTAAATCTTGAACAAGGATGTTATTTAGATGTGTCAAAACAACTGCTTAAAATATGTAATTATTATTTTTTTAATATTTCTTTTATAAATAGTGATCAATCGATAGCATCAATCAATTTAGTAACACATGAAAAACGTGTAAAATATTTGTTCATCTTGAACATAAAACACGGGTTAATGAATTCTCGACAGCATATAAAAAGCTTGATATGGGAAATTATAGTAGAATATACAGGGTGTTAATAAAGCCTAGAACAATCAAAATATCTTCGAAAAGCGTATTATATCCATAAAACTTTGGATAAGTTAAATTTATTTTATTTTAGTTTGCATTTGAAATGTATTTACGAAAAATAACTGTTGAGTTAACTTTATTTTTTAATTTCAATGAAATCGCACTGAAAACACCGAAAATATACAGGGTATTGAAAAAAGTTAAATTGATCCGCTTTAAGTTCTGTTACATTACCTTAAATCAAGTAGGACATTTCTACAATATTGTAAAAAAAAATAAAATTGACATATTTGAGACATTTGCATTTTATTTCAATATTTTTTTGCTATTCCCCAATTTGACAACTGTCAATTTTTCCTTTATTTTAAGGATATTGGCTTGTTTTAGAAAAAAATATTTTAGAATCAACATCATTATTAGAGACCGGATTATATGCAACATAAAAATCTTGAAATATGCATGAAAAATGCTTAAAATATGCATGAAAAGGGTAAAAATATGCAATATTAAATAATAATAAAAGTAGTAATTTTTAGTTTTTTATTTCAAAATCAGCATAAAATTAACAAGTTATCGACGATGTTTAAATTTAATTAACAATTATTTAACATTTTTTAAAATTATTTAACATTTGTATTCTTGTACACGTAAACAATAAGGTATTGTTTCAAATGTTGGGTAGTAAGATTGTGTCTTCGATCACTTAAAATATTTTTGTAAGTGGAAAAAGACCGTTCCACATACACTGAGGTAACTGGGCAGTATTTGAATTTAGGTGCTATGTTAGCACTTATTGTTTCTGGCAAAAGTTTAAACTATCAATTTGACACAAAGGTTCAAAGCCTGGGTTATTGCACAAAATGTTTTCAAACTTTTTTTTAACTCTTCGCGGGAATACATCTGGCAATGTGGAGTTTATTTGATGGATTTTATTCATTAACTGAATTGATTCGGTCAACGCCAAACCTCGAGTTTCAAGCTTTTTAATACCCGCAAGTATGTGGGAAAAGTGAGTGCTAATCAAAGCTATGTTTTTTTTTTTAATATCAGAATCGTTAAATGCTTCCTTGGATTGACGAACTGCTATAGCCTTTGCACTATCGAAGTCATTTACTACACCTTTAATGGCCTCGAAATGTTCATTGTAAAATAGTACAGTTTCAATCCATGTTTCCCATCGAGTTACCACTGGTTCAGGAGTTAAAGGCACATTTGGCAGTTTTTTCTTTATATGCGTTATTGCGAGCAGGTGCCTTAAGAAACACTTTCTTTGCTGATGAAATCAGTTTATTTACATTTCCAAACGTGGATCGTACTTCTTCAGCGAGTCGATGGACTCCGTGAGCAAAGCACGTCACATGAATTAAATTTGGATAAAATACTTGGAGGACTTTGGCTGCCTTGATCATATATGGAGCAGCATCTGAGAGAAATATAAACACTCTTTCATCTGCAGAAGATTCAGGAAATACTTTTTTAATACCCCCATTCACAAATCTGGCGATCGTAGAATGATTTGTCTTGTCAAGTTCTTTGCAGGCCACGAAATAGGAAGAAGAAGGCTCTAATCTTAATGCACCCACAGTTAAATTCGCAATATAGCGACCACAACTATCGGTAGTTTCATCAGCTGAAATCCAAATAATGTCATCCTTAAGTTCATTATGTATTTCTTCCAGAATTCTTCCAATATTTTCGCAGAAAATCTTTGAATGTAGGATTTGTAAGTTTGTGGAGAGGAATATTACTTGCAAGCAATGCTTCACATAAATCCATGCTAAAGTGGTTTTTTTTTGTTTGCCTATAGAAGTGGAATCACTGCTACTTGCTGCTGTTATAAGTTGTTGTCGTAGGCCTTTTTTTTGCAATCCTGCGATATGACGACTTGTCTTGACATGCTGGTCAATTTGAAACTTTTTTGTGCACGAAACATTTTTTCTCGCAAACTCGACAATATAAAACATTTCAGTCGTATGTAAATGTTCCAGGATAATCAGCTACCCACGAAGAGACACTTTTTTTTTGCGGGTGGCATGGTACACGTTAAACTTTAACACAACATGTTAAAAATTGCAAAAAGACTACACTGATGCAAGCGCGTCAACAATAATGTTAAAACTGATATCTTGTTTTAAAATAAAAATTCGCCTTCGAGAAAATTGTTTATTTGATCCACGCTCAAACAAATATTCTTCGAAACTAACTACTTATCACTTAATATCCCGACCAAGAAACAAAGGAATAAAATACCGTCGTAATTTTGGGTATTCCCTTGACACTATAACCTAATCGATGTTTAGACTATTGCATGTAATGTCCCGGCAGTTCCAGACGGCGACATTAACAATACCCTGAGCAATATAATTGCCTAGTAATACCGAGAAATATTGTAAATATAGGGAAAATATGCATCATTACTAGATTTTGGGTATAATATGCAATAATCGGTAAGAATGGTCTAAATATGCAAATGCATTTGAAAATATGCAAATGCATATAATCCGGCATTATTAACCGATTCCATCCATAGTCAGATGTAAGCCTCCCAAGGTTGTCTTCAGTGAGCTCTGTTGCTTGCTTTTTGCATCCAATCATGTCCCGCTATTCTTTTTATGTCGTCCGTCCATCTTGTCCGTGATCTACCTCTGCATCTTTTATGTTCTCTAGGTCTCCATTCAACCATATGATGTGTCCATCTATTATCATTCATCCTTGCGATATGCCCCCCAATTTCACCTTAACATACGTATTCGTTGTATTACATTTGTTATTTTTGATTTTCTTTGTATTTCGATGTTAGGAATACGATCTTGGAGTTTAATCTTTAGCATTCTCCTTTCCATTACTCTTTGAGTTACCTGTAGTTTATTTACTACACTTTTATTGGAAGCCCTCGTTTCAGTGCCTTATGGTAATACCGACGGGACAAATTGATTGATTTGGCTTTTATTGTATTTGGGATGTCCAATTCACATGTAGATTGTAACCTTCTGAATGCAGACCAAGCTAACGAGACTCTTCTATCCAAGTTAGTCTTTAAATTTGTTTTTAGGATACTTTTCCCAAATTACCTTGAGGATTCTGTGAGCTGAACGACTGAAACGGTAACTTTTTGTTAAAAAATCAATCTTCTAATTAATCGATTTGTATCGAACATTCTTAAATACTTTAATAAAGTAATTTTAATTCTGGATAGAAAAACTGGCTCGCAAAATATCAAGAAAAATCTTCGACAATTAAGTATTTTCCAAAAATATAAAGAAAACACTATGTAGGATTGTTTTGGTAGTATTCTTTTTTTGCTACTTTACTCTCTCATGTGGCAATTCGCCAGCTCAATTCGGAAGGATACAGTTTAGTCCAGTTCTGAGTTCATTTCAGGTTCATTAGTAGTGCTCGATATCTTATTTTTGTATTTTTTCCTTTCTTCTTTCATTCTAGCCTTTGCCAAACATGAACAAGGGAAGCTTGAAATATCTCTGTGAATTATTTTTGTATATTATTGAACAACAATTCAATTACGTTTAGATCTTTGAATTTTATTTTTGCAATATGTGCCAAATTTCCCATAATTTACCATTTAAATTATTTAAACCTGTTTAAGGAATTGAGATGCTTTAAAATCTATTTATATCTTTAAAATATTGATTATTCTTCCAGTAATAATAATATACAAGTATATATTTGATTTTTATAAGTATAGATTATCGTAAAACTTTTCAAGGGATCTTGTTTGCGTGAGAAAAAATTCTCAGTAAAAACTAGAACCAAGGTGAAAATAATTTGTTAGTGAGCAAACATATAATATATTATGATATTTTTATCTCATGAATATTTAGCTTTAGTGTCGAAAATTCCTAGAGAATTATTTGGTCCATATTGTAAACATTTAGAAGTGTCGAAAGTTCGCATATCATAATTCATGTAATAACCAAAAGTATTAATAATGTAATTTTAACTAATCTTAACTATTTTTAAAAAGTTTTAAGATTGATGTATTTTAATGAGCCTTATAAATTATGATATTCAGTCACGAAAAGTTATGATAATGGTAATTTCGGGAGTATTAGTACTGATTCTAAGTATGAATAGAGAAAAAAATCATCATTAGCTTATTCCAACTATAGTCAGATGTAAAACTCCCCAAGTTGTCTCCAATGAGCTCTGTTGTTTGTTTTTGGCATCCAATCGTTTCCCGGTAATCTTTTTATGTCGTCCATCCATTTTCTCTGTGGTCTACCTCCGCATCTTTTGTGTTCTCTAGGCCTCCATTCAACTATACGGCATGTCTATCTATTATCATTCATCCTTGCGATATGCCCCGCCTTATATACACCTCGCCACACCACCACCCCAAAATGAAAAGTACGTGAGTATAATTCACGTCTGAGAATAAAAAGATGATTTCATCTTGTTTTTTCATATGAAATGGCAAGATAAGTTGATTCATACTAAAATCGATAGTTGAAACTAAATAGAAAATATAAGCGTGAGTAATTTTTTGGGAAATCGTTATTCTCTGAACAATTGGGAAATTTATTTTAGTAGACTAGTTTGAAAACATTTTCTCTAACACGTTTACGAAATATCCAACGGGAAACAAATTTATATAAATCACGAGGATTATGACAGTTTCTCTTACGATCAATCACATAGAGTAAACCTTTTTGTTCAAAAAAATCATGCAGAGGTGATAATTCTTCCCTATGTTGTGCTCTTTCTTTTCGAGCGGAGTCGGACGAGCATCACTCCCACTGAATGAGACGAGCACACACGTACGCGCGGCCCGAGTCCTAAGCGCGCCAGACGCCGCTGCCTTTATTAATATTGCGAATCGAGCGAAATGGTTTTGCAGAAATATTCTCTATACCCAATAGTTTCAAAATATGCAAATTGAACCCGCTAGTCCAGAGTACCCCCTTAAGTAATAGGATTGTCTATTTCCTTTTTTGGTGTAAACCATTTAATTTTACTTTATACTTGTACCAGTGTTTTTGTCTTTTAGAGTTTCTTGATAGATTCGAAAATATTTTACAAATTTTTTGTTTTCTTTCACTATACTTGGATTTCTTGTGAAAACATGTCTCTTCAGACGCTGCGTCGCGACGCTTAGATTGCCAGGTACTAGAAGATAGCACCAGAAGACCGATGAAAAACGAAACTTCTTTAGGTTTAGGTCTCCAGAGTTGTTAATCTCTCTTTCTTTTACCTTTTACGAAGAAATTTCCAATTGAATTTCTTAGTATTGTTCAAATTTAAATTAATAATTGGGTGCACAATTAATAAATAAATAATGTCTATTAAATTAATTAAATAATAATCTTAAATTAAATGATGGACTACCCTATATATACATGTTAGCCAACACTGAAAATAGCCTTATTTTTTATTTTTTTTATTCTTGTAGATAAAATGCCTAACCTTTTTTAATGGTTCAGCTTTAGTTTGAAAAATAAATAATACAGGTCAGTCAATAAGTTTTGAAAGCGACACCTATGGAGCATCACTTGAATGAAATATTGAACACCATTTTGAAGCTTCACCTGTCATATGAACGCACCCTAAATTTCAAGTCGATCTGTTATGTCATTCATTTTTTATCAGCAGTAGATATTTTAAAAAATGAAAATGGAACAAATCGAATATCGTGCAGTATTAAAATTCTTTATCATGGAAGGTTTATGGGTAACTGGAATCCATGGAAAGCTATTCAAAGTGTTAAAGGAGTCTGCTCCTTCATTTCCAATTGTTCATAGATGGACTCTAGAGTTTAAACGTAGTCGTACAAGCGTCAATGATGATCCATTTTCAGGACGTCCAAAAACTGCCACTGAAGAAACTGTAGTGCAAGTATAAGATGGTAATGGAAGACCATCAGTTAACCGTGGATGATTTAGCTGAGGCTAAAGGTATGTTATATGGATCAGTACATGAGAGAGTTTTGGGTATAAGAAAGTTATTCACAAGATGGGTGCCGCATTTGCTAATATCGGAACAAAAACGTACCCGAGAGAAATTTTCTATACAACATTTGGCTCGTTTTACAAAGAATAAAACTGATTTTGTTCGTCGATTTGTAACTATGGATAAGACCTGGGTTTATCTGTATGATCCTAAACTGCGACAATAAATCGCACAATGGATTGAGTCCGGTTGTTCAGTTCCAAAGCAGCCAAAGTGGTCAAAGTCATCCAAAAAAATTATGGCATCAGTTTTCTTGGAAGTAAAAGGAATTTTGTTAATTGATTACCTTCAAACTGATAAAACAATTACAGGAGAGTATTATTGCAACCTTCTATATGAGTTGGATGAGAAAATTCGTGAAAAAAGGCCCGGTTTGCAGAAGAAAAAAATCCTTTTTTATCATGACAATGCACCTGCTCACAGAGGTGCTTTGCCAATACTAAAACTGGTCGTCGGATTAAAGTACAACTTCCATCTGTTCCCAAACCTCAAAAGATTTCTACGTGGGAAGCGTTTTTCAAGAAATGAGGTAATACCATTAGAGATAGTGTAAATGAATTGGAAAATCGCTGGAAGAAATGTATTGAGCTTAAAGGAGATTATACTGAAGAATAAATGTATTTCGACTCATTATTTCATCTTGTTTCATTTCCGCTTTCAAAACTTATTGACTTCATTTAAGTGATGGTAATTTTATAAAAGCCTGCCAACTTAACATTAAAAAAGTCTGATGTTGTAACTAAAAGTAAGTATTTTTTTAAGTATGTAAACTATCTAGGTCCGTCTACTTTAACCACAATTAGTATTTTAAGCGTGTGTGTACTTTTACTATCTATAGACTGGGTCTTTCACTTACAGCTGGTTTTTTAATAATTACTATTAAACATATTATTTAATGTCAATTAATTGTTTGAAGAGCATTAGAAGGTTTGTGGTCAATGGTTTGATTTAAATTTTAACATTCAATGATTCATGTATTTAAGTAATAGATACCGACGTAATTCTGTTTCAAATTTAATTAAAGGTGCTATTTTATATCAGTGTTGTGTGTGCGTGCGTCGATTTTAGAGTTTTTGAAATCGAGACATCAGAAAATTAAGTTTTTTGTTACTCCTTTTTTTGTTCCCCGTGCGAAAAAAGCGATTCATGTCGGTCTTGAATCGCTCTAAATTGC